>JASAUF010000182.1:6080000-6657500 GCA_030180095.1 Magnolia changhungtana | reverse complement strand
ACAAGTCCATCTCATGAGGTCGAGCTGTGTGGGCCCCACCGTGATGCGTTTCGAACATCTACCCCATTAGTTAGATGCACCATTCCATCTTGGGTCTAGGTATCAAAAATCAAGTCAATCCGTGACTTGTGTGGACCACACCACATACAAAAGTGAAGAGGGGTCGTGCACCATTAAAACATTCATAACCATTTTTGAGGGCCCATCGAGATGTGGTTTGCAAATCCAGCCCATCCATTATGTGTGTCCCACTTGAACGAGGGTTCAGACCAAGTTTCAGGCGCATGATAAACTCAGTTGGGCCCCACCAAGTATCTTTATATGTTTAGAATTATGAGCTATTACATTAAAAAAAGTACATCTAACCTTCTTTGATTTATACTACTCATTTTTACGGAGTAAGCTTAACGGTGTTTTCACATAAGTTTAGACAGTATGGCCCACCTGAGTTCCATATACGGCTGATTTTTGAGATATCCCATAATTTAAAGGGGACTCATCAAATGCACTATGTTGATGGTCGACACACATCATGGTGGGGCCTACACAGCTTGACCTCATGGGAGCTTATTGTCGGCTGGAGCGCATTGTACCTTTTCCATATATATATATATACACACACGCAACGGTGGGCGTTCAAACAACACTGTCGGACGGCGTGGATACAGAACACATAAAGTAAGGTGGGCCCAACGGTCACTGCCCGACCGAATTCCACGTTACCCCCAACAACCTCACGGAATCCGCTCCCGATTTTTTCGGCAAAGGAAAGAGAGGATAGTGAGAATGCCTGATGACCCTCTTTCACTATGGATATCCCTAGTAGTAGTCGCCGTGGGGTCCACATTTATATTTGTTTAATCCACTCCGTCCATTTGTTTTTACAGCTCATTTAATGTCAAAAGTCAAAAAATTAAAGCATATCAAAATTTCAAGTGGACCACACCACAGGAAACAGTGGCGATTGAAAGCACACCATTAAACATTTTTTAGGGGACACGAGAAAATTTTGGATCGATCTGATATTTTTATTTTCCCTCATCCAAGTCAGTGTGATCTTATGAAAAGAATGGATGGCAAATAAATATCACGGTGGGCCCTAGGAAGATTTCAACGGTGGGAGTCATTATCTCCAACTTTTCCAGCGGTGTGGTCCACTTGAGATTTTGATCAAATTAATTTTTGATATTATACCCTAAAATGATATTTAAAAAAGTAAGGACGGCGTGGATATAAAGTACATACATCAAGGTGGGCCCCACAGTGCCCGCCACCAGTCGCCAGTGGAGGTTACCTTTTTCCTCCTCAGGCCTAGGGGCATTTTCGTCATCAGAAGCTCTCTACGCGGGAAACTTTTCCCGCCCTTTATTCAAGAGACTATAGAGAGAAGAAGCGATTCGCGCGAGGAGAGATTTTAGCCGCTTATGTGCTAATACGTAATCGATGCGTAGCATCAGGACCATTCATTAGGGAAGGCCCAAAGTGGATATGTTATCATCTTTAACTATTTATTTTTATCGTACTACGTGTGATCATCCTAATAGTTAGACCACTCTGATTTTTACACCTGAGAGGGTTCACGCTGCGTTAAATAAAATGAACGGTCCAGATCCCTTACACGTTTTCTCTATAGTCAAGCGTACCGCGAAGCACCCATCCATCTCACTCGAGCAAACTTCACACTAGAAAGAACTCCGAACACGGAAGGCTCCCATGCTCGGGCGAAGTTTTGAGCACGTTCGAGCTTTTGGTACACGTGTGGGCGACCCCAAACGTTGGTCTGATGGGCCACACCTTGGCCCAAAATCTTTCGGATTTTGAGATGCTAGCTCCTGGCTGTAGAATATTTGGTCTTTGGAAGCGGATTGCGTCCTGCACCCGCCTGGACCGAAATCGGTCAAGACAGGGGCTGTGTGGGGCCCACCGTGATGTGTGGGATTTATCTATGCCGTTCATCCAATTTTATAGATAATTTTACATTTTATTATAAACCAAAAGCTGTATCTGAGGCTCATCTAGACCACACCACAGGATGTTACGGTGATAACGATCCCCACCGTTGAAACCTTCCTAGGGCCCATCATAATGGTTATTTTCCATCGAACCTGTTCATAAGGTCACAAAAACCTAGACGAAGGGAAAACACAAACTCTAGCTTGTTCCAAAACTTCTGTGGCCCACAAGAAGTTTTTAATGGTGTATGTTCAATCCTCATTGTATGGACCACTTGAGCTTTTGATGTACCTCATTTTTGGACTTGTATCCTAAAATGATATGAAAAAATGAATGAACGGCGTGGATTAAACCCATACATCACGGTGAGCCCAAAAGATCCCCTACATGGACCGATTTTTATCCAGGCTGGGCAGGACGGAATCAGCTTCCGGTTAAATAGTAGAGTTAAACTATATTTTATTACTGACCGTTCTTTTGTTGGCCACCTATTGAAATGTTTAAGTTATTTTATTCTTGAAGTATTTTGGTGCATGAACGATTCGGTCCGGACCGGGTAACACCCACTTAGATGCATGTATTGTATATCCACGCCGTTCATACGTTTTTCAAGCTCATTTTAGGTCTTGGGCCAAAAACTAACATATATCAATTTCTCAGGTGGACCACACCTTAGAAAAATATGACTATTTACCATTAAACACTTATTGTGGGCCACAATAGTTTTAGATCAAATTGATATATTTTTTTCCCCTTCATCCAGGGCTCTGGGAAGTTTTTAACGGTGGGCATTCGATCACCACTCTTTCCTGTGGTGTGGCCCACCTGAGATTTTTATTTACTATATTTTTTTTTTCGTAGACTAAAATGACAAGTAAAAGCTGATGGACGGCATCGATATACAACATATAAATCAGGATGGCCCCCACGGATACGGCCTCACCGAATACGGTGTTACCCCAATCGACCGAAACCGCTCCCCCAGGATCGCTGCCGTACAATCTATCGGCCCGAGCAGTGCACACGACAACCGGAAGACGAAACGGTAGCGGAGGATGTACGGGGATATGGTACCGCCATCTTTCTGGCGTAAATGACCAAGTAACGCATCAATCAGATCCGTCCATCTAGAAAAACCTATCTTCAATGGTCTAGATTTATAGATTCAAAAGGATTAGAATATGTTATGAACTATTACATTAAAAAAAAGTACATCTAACCTTCTTTATTTTACTACCGTTTCTTTGAAATCCATCAATCTGATGGACATGAATTTTGAGCTGTTTTCTATCCAAAGTACGAAAGACCATATGGACGGTCTTGATTGATGATTCACTCTTCTACATATTGCTTTACCTTAATCCTGTTCTACCTTGCTCTACCGTCTAATGAAAAAATTAGCACTGTAGACGAGTCCGTACAACGCCGTTATTTTATCGCCCTTTTTCTCTCGGCGAGTATTTGCTACTCTGGCAGCGTGTGACTTTCGATACACAGGCACTCAGAAATTATACACGTGGCATACAAAAAATTGAACCAAACCGGGTACATTGTGGAACACGCTGTCCCTAGGTCAGCCTCAAAACCAGGTTGGTTGAAAAAAATCAACCTCTGATTTTTGGACACTTGTCTATTGAAACAGGTATATTTTTCATTTTTGACCGTCCAATAAATGTTCATCAATCCTGACCGTCCAATAAATGTCCATTAATCCTAAAGTTAGGAAATCAATCTAGTCGGTTTTATTTCAACTAGTTATGCCTCGTTGGAATTTTGTTAGTGCCTGCGTATCAAGCGTCATACCTAGCCAGAGTATTATATAACTCTTCTTGTCTTTTCTTTATTTCTCCTTCATCCCACCTCTGCATACGGTCGAGTCGACCGTTGGAGAGAGAGAGAGAGAGAGAGACAGACAGACAGACAGATTTCTCCTTCCTCCCACCTCTGCATACAGTCGAGGAGTCGACCGTTGGAGAGAGAGAGAGAGATGGTGACTCTGAGGAAGAGGGTTCGAAGCGAAGAAATCCATTCAAATCCCAAACGGGCGGAAGAGAAGAACCCATCGAAGAAGCCCGCCAACAGAAATGAAGAGACAATCCCAAGCTACGAGCAGTCGAGAGATGAGAGGATCAAAGAGAACTTGCTGCGAATGCAGAAGCTCGGCATTATCGATCTATCTCAGAAGCTCAAATGCGACATCGGCTCAGCCAAACGCCCCCCAAAGAAAATCCAGATCCGAAAATCTTCTTCCCCGATATCAGCACCTCCAAGACGCTCTTCCAGGTATTGCTCCTTTCTTGCTTTTGGTTCGAGATTTCTGCATTTTTCTGGGTTTTGGTTGGGATTGAAACCATTTTGAGTGTGGACTTTGATTTCGTGGGATTTTCTCTCTGCATTTTTGTTTTCTTTCTCTCTTTCGTTTTCTTTCTTTTGGGTTTTTTTTTTCTACATTTTCTTTGTTCATTTGTTGCGTTATATGGATCTTGGTTACTGGTTCCTTGTTTTTATGTTGTTTTTTCTTCATTCTTTTGTAGGATTCAGTAACGATTTCTTTTATTTATTTATTTATTTTTGCATTCCGTGGATTTTGATGAACGATTCCTGCATTTTTTGTGGGTTTTTTTTTTTGGTGTTTCTGTACTTTTTTCTTGGTTTTTTTTTTTTTTTTTTCCCCCTACAGTTTTGTGGGTTTTTCTGTGTTCTTGTGGTTTTTTCCTTCTTCTCGTTTTGGTGTTGTTTCTACATTTTTGTGGGGTTTTCCTGCATTTTTGTGGGTTTTGATTCTGATTCTGCATTTTTGTTGGTTTTTCTCTATAGTTTTTTATTTTTATTTTTTGGTGTTCTTTACTTGCACTGGGTTTTGACTGATGATTGGTGTATTGCCGTGGGTTCTCTCTTCATTTTCTGGGTGGTGTGTGTGTGTGTGGTGCTTTTTTTTTTTTTTTTTTTGGCAATTGGATTTTGATTATTATTTCTGCATTTTGGGGTTTTCTGTACTTAAAAATCATTTTGGCTTCTTTTCATTATATATTGTAGCCGTTTTTAACGCGTGGATGTACAGTATCGGCTTCTGATTTTTTATTTTTTATTTTTGGTTTTTCTCGTCAAAGAATGCAAATGATGCATATCTTTCAGAGGTCAATGGGGATATTAAGATATCATTCATTGGGTGATGCGGCAGCGGCTCTTCATTTTTAGCTTCGTTAGAAGTGTGTGATGTGTTATTGATTGGTAGTAGTAATCGTTTGTGCATATAATCTCAAAGTCCTTGTAGAATGGGAATGAGTTTTTTTTTTTGGGTGTTGGGATTTGACTGTGAAAGAAAAGGAGCATATGAGATATTGTTCATAGGCATTTTATAAAAGATTTAAATTAACGTTAAATACATGAGATACTTTTTTAATTCACCTTGATAAATTCAATGCAAACTTCTACTTCCACAGTCATGCATTTATGCTCATCATCCCAAGTTCATAACTAGTTCCTACAGTTGTCAGCAATCACAGGGATGCAAAATGTTTCTTTGACAGTTGTTGCTACTTCATTCATCGTTGCTTTCCTTAAAAAAATGGTTAGACTATTACCGAAATGGGTTTCCTCGACCGGTAGGTTTATTCATAGATTTATTCGTAAATAGAGTCTACCATATGTATGACCCACTTCTGGTTGCCGCTGCTTGCTTTTGATGGTTGAGACATATAAAAACATTTGCATGCAAGATGATTAACAAAGAAATGAGTAGTTAATGCTGTTAGGAATAGTACATTTAATGCAATCAGGAAAGAAAACAATGCATTCATATTAAAAATAGCAATCAAATCATACAATGCAGCCTAGATTCACATTTCTAAAGAAATAATTTTCAGAATACAACTGATCGGCATGATGTCCAGGTTTTTAATTGTTTTTTTGCTTCTTCTTTTGAAGGGTAATTGGAAATTTTATTAAAAGGGCGAAGGAAAGAGTATACAGAAGGGATGATGATAGATCATCTGGCTGATACAAAGAGGAAGAATCCCCCCAACTGCCTTAAAAAGCCTCTAATGAGCAACCTTCAAAGGATTTATCAGACCTAGCCCATTCCAAAACCAACCATTTGACCTTATAGAACACTTGTTTTGGAGATAAAGCTTTCTCCTAAAAGGTTTTGGTGTTTTGGTTTGACCAGATCGACAATATGATCACTAACAAAACTACCCACCATATCATCCTTTTCTCCTTCAGTTCTTGGAAGCATGCCTCATGAATGATAAGTTCCCAAATTGATGAGGCATGACCCAAGAAACCTCTGATAGCGAAAAGAACCTTCCCCACACTTTCTTAATGAAGGTGCAGTGGACAAAAAGTTATTGATATTTTCCTTATCTTGGAGACATAAAATGAAACCATTGGAAAGAATCATCTGTCTTTTCCTTAGGTTGTACGATGTTAGAATCTTGTTTCTTTCCAGCTAACCATCCAAAGGCTATCTTGGTCCTGGGTATCTCCATATTTGGCAAATTGGGTCCTTTCCTTGCTGCAACTATAGTTCTTGGAGCATTGAGTAGAAGTATATGACTGTGAAGGCTCCAAATTTCTTGGTTTCTAAGGCCAACTTTCCTTTTCAGCAAGCAAATTCCCACAATTATGAAGGAACTCCATATGCCTGACATGCTTTCCGACTTCCTTGTTCAGAAAGTTCCTTCTAAAGTTGGGATTCGTAACTAATTGTTCCCCTACTCTCGTGATATTCTGAGCTATAGAAGCAACCCTCGCACTGGCCACTCAGTATAGGGAAAGATACTTTGAGGGTTCTTTCACCACACCAATAATCTTCCCAAAACCTAATGTAGGATTCTTATCCCGATCAAAGCGAATCTCCTCTCTAACAGAAGTTGCCACCTTTAACAATGCCTTCCAGATACCCAATGCCCTGTATGGGGAGTAAGAGACTATGAATCAATGCCTGTTTTCATCTCCATATTTACATGATAAAACACCTTGTTTCCATAAGTTGTCCGTTTCTTCCCCGAATCTCCACAACCAATTTGACAATGAGAGCTAGACTGAAGAGCTTCAGTTATCTAATACCGAGACCTCTTTTCTTCTTTGGCCTACAAAAATCTTGGCCTAAATCTCATCTAGGTTTCAATTCTTCCCCCACAGCTTTTGTGATCCTTAATCTAAACGCTGCCCATTTTAGTCTCTCCTTCCTAGTCTTGCTGCTTTGGTATTTGCACCCCTTTTGCTTTTTATTTTATTATTATTTTTTTATAACACACGCACACACACCCCACACACTCACGCTGGTGGAATTTCACCACCTATGGGTACTCGAACCCTTGACTGGGAGTTGAAACTCCTGAGAGTCTACCACCCGGGCAAGAGTAAGGACCCCTTTCGCTTGGCCCCTCTTCAACACCTCATTTTGGTTCAACCTCGCCACCTTCATCTATCTCCCGCTACCTTCATCTTCTTCCTCACCACCTTCCTTGGTCATTATCAAGGTTAAGATCACAATTTCCATTCACAATGTGATTATGTAAGATACAATATGTGAAGGGGCTATTTTCACTTGTGTATCTAATAGATAAGTTGGAACTGTCTTTACCATATGAAATTGTGCTCTCAACACCCAGAGGCATGTTCTATGATGTTTGGCAATGATGCATGCCAAAGATTAAACAACTACCAGTCCCGAGGCTTGCAATCATGTCTAAATTCCTTTAGACGATGCCAAATTCCATGAAAAGGGTGTTAGGAAATGAGGCATGTTCAGGAACCATTAGAAACTTGATACAGAATTTTCAACATGATAAAGATTGCGACAAATAAAAGTGGCTTCGATTGGGATGATAGTAAATGTGTGACTGCAGAGGCGGGAGCTTGGGCTGAATTTATTAAGACGAATTAAAAGAATATTTCATGTCTTTCACATTGATTTATATATTTTTTTTTTTACAAAATGCCTACAAAGAGTATCCCATAACTAAACTCTTGTTTAACATTCAAACCTTGAGGCTCAAAAAAATCAGAAACGAGTCATTCCCACTCTACAAGGAGTTTGAGATTACATCTTTCACATTGATTTATATATTTTTATAGAATGCCTACAAAGAGTATCTTATAACTAAACTCTTGTTTCACATTCAAACCTCTAGGCTCAAAAGAATCAGAAACAAGTCGTCCCTACAAAGAGTTTGAGATTAGATGCGAAGACAATTAATGTTACAAGAAACACATCATCTACTCCTGGGGAAGCTGAAGAAGAGCCCAACCACATCAGCCGATTTTATTTATTTATTATTATTTTTTGAAAAGTCACGGATTATATTAATAGAAAAAGGAAAAATAGAAGATTGGAGGCTACACTGCTGAGGGAGCGACTCAGCCTACTACACACCTAAGAAAAACAAATTACATCAGTTTAATTTATCGATATTAACCACCTACTCAACTACCAGTAACCTAGCTCTAGAATCTACGGATTCCGGCAAGTTTGAAGTCCCGTTGAATCATCTACCATTTCTTTCTTCCCACACTGCCCACCAAACTGCAAGAAGAGACATTCTCCATAGCTTTGTCCTCCTCTTCCCCAATGTTGTACCATGCCAAGCCTTTAGGAGATTTCCTGTCGAATTAGGGGTGGACCAACCCATATCAAAACGAGATAATATATCTGACCAGGTTTATGACATCCCTATATCTCCATTGCCCAAATTATGACATCCCAATATCTCCATTGCCCTCTAAAGGATATGCTTCATTTGTACCTTTTAACAAATGAGCATTTGGAGGTGATGTATTCACAACCTTAACAATCCGGGAGAAGTGGTCCTCCGAATTCAGCTCTAAGGCCAGTGAAGAAGAGCAAGGTGACTCCTTCTGCAGCTTTCATGCGGAGATTAGTCGTCGTCCTTGCGATACAATAGACAAATACACTTAAAGGAATCTGAACTAGCCGGAAATGTGTAGCAGGAGTTGCCTCTCAATCATCAATGACGAAATGATGTGGAAGGCTTCCAACTACCTTGCGAAATGGCTAAATTTATCCAGGCTCTTCATTAAAATTCAGCTTGAGCTTAAACATATGTGATTTGAGTTGTAATAGATATTTTTTAAACTCACTTTTTGGACTAGTTTTGGATGATGTCTATTTAAACCTTATATTTTAAACTTTTCTATTTTTACTAATTGCCAGTAGTTTATAGTCAATAGTTTCTCCACATCAAAGGTCATTTAAAATAGTGAGCGTACTTTTGTGTCCTACTTGATGCTTGGATTAGCTTAAGGTTTCACTTAAGGCTTTATCAAGATGGGCTCAATTTAATGGCTTATCTTATATCAAGTCCTTTTTATGTGATCTAAGACTTTGGAGGGATTTGCCTCTCCAACCTCTGTTTGGTGTGAATCCACCTTCTAATTGGTAAACACTTTATAGTTTACCCAAACGCAAAAAATTGTTTACTTGTAAACACTTTACAACTTAAAGCTAAACAGTACAAACATGCATTAAAATGATCCCAATGCGAATGTGGCCCTCAAATTGCAGTCAATGTCCTTGCAACTCCATCTTAAGTAGCAGAACTGTAAGTTTGAGACCAGAAGATCAATATGAAGTTATTTCCCTATTATTAGACTAATGATTGCAATTCAAATCTTTAGTCTATCCAAGCAAACACTAAGATATTTCTCCATGTTCTTAGGATTTCTCTTCTAGCATGTTTTCTTTGGTTTGTTGCCTTTTTTTTTTTTCATAGGACATACAGGCATCCAAGTGACTCCTCAATGTGAATGTAGCCCTCAAATTGCAGTGGAGATCCTTTCAAGTCTGTCTTAAGTATCGGAATTGTAAGTTGGAGCCCATAAGACTATTATGAATTCTAAGGAAGATACATTTTGGCTATTTCCATATTATTAGACTAATGCTTAATGTGAATGTAGCCGTCAAATTGCAGTGAAGATCCTTTCAAGTCCATCTTAAGTAACAAAATTGTAAGTTGGAGCCCAGAAGATCATTATAAATACTAAGGAAGATATTTGGTTATTTATGTATTGTTAGACTAATGATTGCAATTCAAATATTTAGTCCATTCTCTTCTGGCATGTTGTCTTGGGTTTGTTGCTTTTTTCTATAAATAGATTTTGCTTAAGTTGGTTTCTGTGGGTGCCTTTTTTTCCTTAAGATTTTGATGACCATTTCTATCATCATACTTTGGGTTGAGAAGCTTGGTGGATTTTGTGGGTCCATAGGTTGGTTGTCGAATGATTTGGTTTTGAGGATCTCATGCTTTCTTTTTCTTTTTTTTTTTTTTTTTTTTTTTTTTTTTTGTTTTGTTTTGTTTTGTTTTGTTTTTTTTTTTGTTTTTTTTTTTCCCACAATTTGCTTATTGATTGACGTGTTCTTTTATTATTGGGGGTGGTTAGGTTGCGGAGCATAACTCCTGTTAGCTATATGGAAGTGCGCCCAAAGCAAGCTGAAAAGTCATCATGGAATGGAGTGATTTCATTAAAAGAAGGCCCACTTCCTGAGATTTATACAAAGGAACATGATAAGCTACTGGGTACCTGCAAGTTGAGTTGGGAACTCTTTAAGGATGGATATGGCGCAGATGGAAGGCGTATATATGATCCAGTAAATGGGAAGACATGTCATCAGTGCAGGTTAGGGTCTTCTCTTTCTTTCTTGATAATACTTCTTTGGTGATTTATTAGTTGCCAATTTTCCCAATTTCAGATTTTTGCATGCGTCTTTTATAGTAGGATTTTACTTCTTGTAAATTGTTGTTTGAACCAATTCAAGTGTTCTGTTGATTTTGTTTTTGATGTCCTGACCTATGATTCTTGTTTGTTAGTTTTTTTTTTTTTTTTTTCCCGCAAGTATTATTAGAACTTCGAAGTAACTATTAGGGGGATTGGAGCAATTCGAATACCTTGGTATTGTAATATCCACTACCCATGCAATTCCCATGTTTGGGATGATGGGCATTGGAAAACCCGGCAGTTTAAATGCCCACCAGTCTTACAATAACCCAAAACGGGCACTTCCCTTCCAAAATGGTGGAAGTTCGCTCCAATGCTCGCTGAAGATAGATTCCCCAAACCTTGGCCACGCAATTCGATACACCTCCTAAAGGGAACAGAATCCTCTACAACACCTGTTTACATTGTGTAAAATAGCCAATCTCCATTGGCCACCATGTTGTCTGTGTGACATCTACTCTGTCCGCTCCTCTATGCTAGGCAATAGGGTCAAAAACCAGTCTGATCCACAAATCAGGTGGGCCACAACAAATGGAACTATGGGGATGGGACACCAATCATAGGCTTGTGTGGGGCCACCATGGTGTGTATCTTTCATCAAACCTGTTTATCAGGTGTAACTCACCATGATGAGGGCAAAGATACAAAAATCAGGCATATCGAAAAGTCAGGTGGGCCACACTGCGTGAACTTGTTTCAGGTGCAATTTGACATCGCTCCCATTGGTGCAGTCTATTTAGTTTTTTGTATCAGACAAAACAGGTATTGGAGTGACGATTCTAGACCTCTTGAGGTTTCAAAGAGATACTTTGATACTGTGATGGCTGATAAACATGCCGTTGGAAATTACTGAGAGAGTACATATGTGGCATACAAGTATTTCAAACTGAACCACCCAAATTATGGGTAGCAATTTAGATGTAGCATGAACCAACAACTAGTCCTAGTTGGCTATCTAGCTATTCGATAGTTGGACATTTCTTGGATCGGATGGTACAAAATGAAAAATATCCAATGGAGGTTTGCCATGTGTACCTGGTTCCAGATGGAACCAGTTATGGGAAGCCCTTGCAAAAAAGATTCTGGGGGGCCCACCGCAATGTCTGTGTGACATCTGTCCATTACTTTTGCTAGCTCATGTTAGGACATGAGCCCACAAATGAGGTAAATCCAAAACTTCCATGGGCCACACCACAGGAAATGATGAGGATGGAAATGCCCACCATCACCTTCGTAGGCTGATCGTGATATTTTTATGCCATCCAATGCATTCATATGGTGATTCCCACCAAGGAAAACACAAATATCAACCTGATCCAAGACTTTTATGGGCCCCAAGAAGGTTTCAATGGTGGCGTCCCAATGTCCACTGCTACCTGTGGTAGGGCCCACTTGAGTTTTGAAGTTACCTGATTTTGGGATCACATCCTAAACGGATAGGAGTGCATGTCGCACAAACATCACGGTGGGCCTCATAGAGTTTTTTGTTATGTTTATTTATTTATTTTTGAGAGATGTTATGGGTTCCTATAACTGGGAAACTCTCATCCTTTTGCATGTTGTGGGGCCTGCGCATATGCACACACGCACAACCAATATGGAATGCCTGTGCTGTGAGGCCATTTTTGTCCACTCATGACAAGCAAAGACCGTTGAATATGAGGAAACTGTTACAGCTAGCATAGAAAAATAAAAACAATCATACAAGTAGGCACGTGGACGATAATAATATTTGAATTGCTTTGATTATCCAATCAAGTTGAAAATGGGGATGATTGTGATTCACAGTAAACACTGCTATCTAATGGTCTACTATGATCATAGGTGGACTCATCTAGGCCCCATATAGACATGACTGCATAGGCAAGCAAAGACCATGGATCAACAGCCTACAAATGAACTGTATGTGTGTGCACGTGTGCAAGCACGTGCATACGCACATATGCGTTTGGGCCATTTTGGATGCCATTAGTTCACAGTGTTTTAAATAGCGGTAGCGTGATGCGTAGCGCCCAGCCCTCTATAGTGTGTAGCATAAATACGTAGCGTGTAGCGTAAGCGACACGATACTTCGATTTTTAAATTTAAAAATAGGACAAATATAATAAATAGTGAAAAAAAAGGGAAAAAATATAGAAATGCCTAAAAGATGATTCATTTTATCAATTATAAGCATGTTCAAAAAAGTTATTAGTTATAATATATCAAAAGCCAAATCACATATATAAGCCAAATCAAATAATTATCACATCAACAACTTTCTAAGCAAACCACTTTAATTAATAATGTTTAATTGAAACCACAAGTCACAATTATGAAAAGAAACAAAAATCCCATAGGTTAAAAGTATCAAGTACAATACAAGTGTCATATTCCTCAACATTAGAAACAAAGAAAATGTGAAACAAATAGTAAAAAAATAAAATAGTAAAAAAATACATTGTAGCTTACGCTACGGACGCTAGACGCTACATAGCTGTAGCGTACGCTACGACCCCTGTAGCGTACACTACAGGAGATTTAAGCTATTTGGGACGCTACGTAGCGTTACGGCCACGCTACGCTACGTAGCGTACGCTACCGCTACGCTACGGGCGCTATTTGAAACACTGTTAGTTCATAAGCGTCCATCAATGACGTCCTGTATGCATGCACGTATGTATGTGTTTGTCCCATTTTGGATGCCATTAGTTCATAAGTGTCCATCAATGACGTCCTGTATGTATGCACGTATGTATGTGTTTGTCCCATTTTGGATGCCATTAGTTCATAAGTGTCCATCAATGACGTCCTGTATGTATGCATGTATGTATGTGTTTGTCCCATTTTGGATGCCATTAATTCATAATCGTCCATCAGGACATCATTGGTTCATAATCTTCCATAGTTCATTTATACTCATCCATCAGGACACCATTGATTCATAATCTTCCATAGTTCATTTGTACTCATCCATCAGGACACCATTGATTCATAATCTTCCATAGTTCATTTGTACTTGTGCACCACACATGCAAATTTTGCACATGTGATGTGAGCACTTTCAAATAGATTTATAATTTTGATCACACAATTTACAAGCTGTAGTTACATTTTGATTTTGATCACGTGAAATGGTGGGCCACACTTGTTTATTCAATTTGGATGCTTCTTAAAAAACAATGAAAACACCAATTCTGATTTCCACTTTACAAGCCAACCAAACACAAACATTACAATTTCTGGGAATCATAATGCCGTACTACATGGTGTTAGCCAAACAGAAAACTCATAATTGCCAGCAACAGTACTAATACCCTGGTATTGCACTACCTGGCAATTGAAACATGTAGGTCATTCAAAATTTCCTAATCCAAACGACCCATTAGCTTTAGAGTAGGGGTGTACATGAACCGAGCTAGCTCGGTTAGCTCGCTCAACTCGACTCGAAAAAGCTCGATTCGATTCTGTTCGAAGCTGAGTTTGAGCCGAGTCGAGCTGATTTTTTGAGCTCGAAAATGAGTTCAAGCTGAGTTCAAGCAGGCCCCAGCTCGACTCGACTCGGATCGAATCCAGCTTGAATCGAACTCGAATCGAACCAGTTCGGTGACTCGGTTACTTTGCCATTGATGTTGCTCACCAACTGTTTGATAAAATGACTCAACGAAATGTGGCTGGTGAGCATGATGAATAGATGACACCAGAGGGCAGGCCTCATCCAATTACCCAGCAACTCTCCAAGGGTAGTTCTCGGAAACCAGTCATCTAGTGGCCCAAAATAAGTCTCCTCCCACCATCAGGGGGCTCAATCTGCTCAGCGCTACCAACTTTGATCTTTGAAACAATGCTGCTACTGCAGCAAAATTGGAGTTCATAAGGCCCAACGGCTCGGAGATCTCAACCAAAGCCTCACCAGTAATGTTTCTTATAACACTGCCAATACTGATAGATCCCAGGTTCCCAATGGAACTACTGTCAAAGTTGAGCTTAAAGTAGCCTTCAGGAGGTGGTTGCCATCTATTCACCATCTTGACTGTCTTCGTTCTTCCAGCTATAGATTCATCCTATTTCTCATACAGGAGAGAAATGGGCATGTTGTTTAACTCCACTTGCTTACCCACACTAGTGTAAGCGGAAAATCTTGTTGAAAACCACTCCAACAGAACTTCTAGAGCTGCAGAAAATCCTTTTGTTCCATTCCAGCCACGGGCACTATCACCCCCTTTATTATTAATTTCCAAAAGATTCTTCCGAAACTGGTCTATCCCTTTTGAAGTTGCATTTCAGGTTTTTGTGGAAATGCCTCAATGGCGAACTCGGCCCGAGCTGCTGACCGAACCGAGCCGAGCTGGCCAGTCAGGCTCGAGGACTGAGCCGAGCCGAGTTCGAGCTGAGGCCAGCTCGACTCATTCGACTCGATGTACACCCCTACTTTAGAGTTCATGACAATGTAGCTCCAGTGTTGAATCCTTGGGCAATGCTTTTGTATCTAAGTCATGCCTTCCATACTTGTCCAAGTATCCAAATCAGGGACACCAACTTTCCGAAGGACTAGACTATCATGGTCTTTTACTAACGTTGGTGTTTCTTAAGAAGTGGGGAAATGGCATTTTTATCCGGGATTCTGCAAAAAAGATAGCAATACCTTTGAGATTGACTTAGCATAACTTTCTTGCATGGGATTTAGAAAAATATACAATATTTATTATCACTAAACAGAAAGTTAGGCTTTTACCAGTGTATTTACTCATCTTCAAGCATCGTGGAGGCATTTGGTATTCTTCTTTGTTATGTTGGTATGCTTATGGGGGGCTGCTCTATTGCGATAAGCAGCCCCAAATCCGGTCAAACTGCTGCAATTACTTCCGTTTCATTATCCAAATCTATAGAGAAATTTGGGTGACTATAAAGGAGGAGATTTGGTAGAATCTCCTAGGCTTGCAAAACTTCTTGTTGTTATGTATGGTTTATTCATGGATAAGGAAAATTGAGAGCTCTTAGGGCATGAGGGCATGAACACCTAATATGAAGTAGGGGCGCAACTTGGGTGGGTTGGGTAGGGTTGAGGCTTGACCCGCAACCCTACCTAACCTCAATTCCTCTATATACAACCCTAAACCAACCCTACCCGACCAAAGTACTTGCAATTATTCCCAACCCTATTTCAAATCAGGTTATTTCCAGCCCTAACCCAACCCGAACTTGGGTTGGGTCACTAGATCCGAACCCAAGTTGCAACCTAATATGAAGGATTTTAATTAGTTAATAAATCTATTCGTTAATTAATCAATCTAACGTTCCTCGACTAATGATATGGACAAGTTTGTTATTTATTTTTCTTCGGATTTCTTGATTGGTGGCTTTGTTTCATTGTTTCCTTGCACCAAGTATTTTTCATCTTCATCCTTTTGTGAACTTGCAGGCAGAAAACCCTGGGTAAACGTACACATTGCGTCAACTGTAACTTGGTCCAAGGGCAATTTTGTGGAGATTGTTTGTACATGAGGTACGCTATTTCTTTATAGCATTCTCTCCACAGAAGGTAGCTCATACCACCAATCTGAACAACCTAAATGATTATTTTATGCCTATTTTACCTTTCAAAAAAAATGTTTTGCACCTTTTTGCCTATCAAAAGTACCATATTTGCAATATCAAACTCAATTGTTAGTCTCCACAGCCTCCTTTAGTAAAAAAGAAAGCACCTACAACACACCAATCTATAATGATAAAAATGACAGGTTTTATTGATGTAAATGGAAACTATATATCGGAATTAAGTATTTGTGAATACTGGTTCATGTTTTGATTTTAAGGCCTTGACAAGTGCATTTGCCGTCACTATTTTGCAATTGCAGTTTCTTTCCCTTTCTTCTCATGCACTTCGGGTTGGCTACGTTTGGATGTCAGACTTGTGGTTTTTTTTTTTTTTCTTTTCTTTTCTTTTCTTTTATGCCTTTCCACCCCAAATCAGTATCCATGGAATTATTGATAGGACCTGAAAAGGCTTGGATAGTGATGTGGAGCGGAAAAGGAGGGAAATGTTATCCAGCGTGATGCGATTCCCATTTCAGGTGACACCAGAAACACATGGTAGAATGGTTAATCATTCATTCTTTCCAAATATCTATTCCTTTTGCAATTTAGGAATTATGTAAATGCACATTCAGCAGATTCATTGGACTTGGTGAAACTTACCGAATAGCATTAAAGTTTTCTGGTTAACGTGTTTCATTGGGCTAAATTTACCACCCCTCTATCATTGTTCGTTCTTGTCACAATATGATTCTAGCAATCACTAGTTATTAATTGATGCGAATACCGCCTGCTTTCATGAATCATATTGCAAAGGAAGCAATTCACAGAGCCATGAAATGCGTATCACCCATATGGTCACAATAACAAATCAGTGATGGAAGGGTGTCAACTTCAGCTTAATGAAGAATGTTAACAAGAAAGCTTGAATGCTATTCTATTCAGCAAGTTTCTCCAAGTTCCATGATTTTGCAGTATATACTTCCAAGGTAGCTTAAACAGTACTATGGGCGCGTTTGGATGTACCCCAAATTGCAAAAAGAACAGATAAGTTGGAAAAATCGAATTATCATACATTATTACATTCTACCATGCCTTTGGGGTGTAATGGAAAATGATTGCCCATCACCCGTCTCAGAATGTGAGGAATAGTTGTGTTTAAAACATAACAAATCTTCCAGATGTTGCCAACTAAAGAAGCAAATCTCCAAACATCCTCATCTGCTGAAGAGACCCATTTCATTGCATTAAACAAAATCACCTTCCATTTTGAGGTTGGGCATGCATTCACAATCAGTGATCCCAATATGCAACATACATTCCATGTAACTTGCCGAATCTGTTTTCACTGGTAGGACACCACAGCTACTTGTCTGTTCATTTCTTTCATCCTCTTTTTGCAGATATGGTGAGAATGTGCTAGAAGTCAACAAGAATCCCATCTGGGTTTGCCCCGTCTGTCGCGGCATTTGCAACTGCAGCTTGTGCCGACTTAAAAGAGGATGGGCTCCCACCGGCCCTTTGTATAAGAAAGTAAGGCTAATGCATTTGCGTGTTCTTTCTCCATTTCCTGCATTTTTATTCGAAGAGGTAGTATGATCGTTTGTTAGATAGAGAGAGAGGGAGAGGGAGGGAGGGTTGTATATTAGTAGGTGGAGCATGACGGTGGCTATTTCCTCTCCTGCAATTTTCTTTTCTCAGGTTTTGAGCCTTGGGTTCAAGTCGGTCGCACATTATCTCATTCAAACCCGACGTTCTATGGCAAACACAGAAGACCCAGTTCCCAAGCATCCCTCTGCCAAGAGATCACTGGCCTTCGCAGATGCTGAAGACACGAACATTGAATCCAATGATTCGGACAAGGAATTGGACAGTTCGGATCATCATGGTGTTAGCAATATTGCATCCGGAAGAAACCAAAAGATTGAAAACAAGCAGGCGGGGCGACAAACAGGCCTGGAGACTGTTAACAATGTAGGGTCCGGAAGCGAATTGAACATTAAAATCAAGCACAAGGCGAGGAAGCCTAGTCTAACAAGCCCAAAGCTCAAGAACAAGCACAGGTCTGCAAAGAAGCCTCCTGGAACTCCCCAACCGAGCCCGGACAGCAGTGGCGACTTTGCTTCAGAAAGTGTGCCAGAGCCTACTCTAGCCCCAGAATCGATCCTGGGATGCGTCAGCGATGTGGGGTCCGCATTCGGATCAATGGTGAGAATCAAGCGCATTGCCAGGAAGTCTCCTATGAAGCCTACAGCGGTCCTACTGCTGAGCTCGGATGGTGTTGTCCATTTTTCATTGGAAAGTGAGCCGAAGCCTACAGCAGTCCCACAGCTAAGCTCAGATGGTGTCCTCCATTTTCAATTGGAAAGCGAGCTGAAGCCTACAGCAGTCCCACAGCTAAGCTCAGATGGTGTCCTTCATTTTCAATTGGAAAGCGAGCTGAAGCCTACTGCAGCCCTGGAACTGAGCTCCGATGTTGCCTGCAATGTTGTATCGGAAAGCAAACCCAAGGCTGGAGTCCAGCACAAGGCAAGGAAGGCTCCTGTTGCCCCGAACCCAGATTGCATCGCTGGAAGATTGAGGAAGAAGCATAACATGTCTTGAAGATGTGGTCCACAACATTCTCCCTTTTGTGTCAATGTCATGCTTGCTTTTGGTACTCTGGAGAAACAAATCTTGATCGAACCTATATTCGAGGATTATTGGACCCCACCATTTTGGTTTTGAAGCACTGGGACAGCGCGATATTACGTGATGAAGCAGGTGGGCCGTTTTGCTATCAGCGATTTGGGACTAGTCACTTAGCCAAGTCCGAGTCGTTACCGTTTTGTTGTCTTTCTGCATTTTGATGTTCAAACATGAATCTTGGGGTTGTTCGTCTTATCAAATGTTGCGAAGTGGCCTTGATTTCTCATTGCCTGTATGTGGATCCAGCATTTGTCCACCGTTGGATGCTTAATCGATCTCAATTTTGACAATTCAATTCAATAAAATGGAAACTATCAAATCAGGTCTAACACCATTGCTTCTATTCCTGATGGATCCTTCCAAGGGTTTGGTCACTATTGTGGAATTAGACCAGCGTGTGACTCTATGTTTTCCATTTCTTCAATATTGAGTTGGATTATTGCAATGTGGTTCGATTGGGCATCCAAACACACCAGCCAAAGTCTCTAATTCCTTGTTTCAAAGTTTCTCACTAATTTACTTACAGAAGACTGCCCTGAAAACTCGATATGATCGAACGCTTAGCGGTTTTATAAAGTTTGCATGCTGGATGTGCCTGAGCCACCTCAATGCATCCGCACCATGGTCAAAAGACTCGGCAATTCGGACCGAGTCAAGTCGGGACTCGCCTGAACTGGGGGTGAATCATCTGGGTGACTCGAGGTGTTGAATGGATCTTGTCCACACAAGTCAACTCGACGAGTTGTAAGAGAATTGTCTAAGTTGTAAAACCATTATCTGCATTGATTCATCTATGAAAATTGAGTAATTCTCCTGACCCAAGTTGCATGCCCAACGGGTAGCGATCGGAGCTCCGACTGGAATTTTCATGTTTGTTGGTTGAGTGAGTCCAAATTGGATCCAGTCGATCGAAAATCTTTGATATTGGTGGGCACATGAATGGGTTTTGAATTCTGTATTAGTAAGGATTAGAGGGCAATCAGTAGACTTGATGTGCAGAATTAGCGGCCCACCACAACTACAATCTCAATCATGCATAATGAGTGGCCCACCATGAATTCAAAACAAACGTTTGGGTGGCCGCGTCGAATCGAACTTATGGGTACTAAAGAATGGTGGCCCATCATACAAAATAAGCGGCTCACTATAATTACAAATCTAAGAGTGTGCAAAATGAGTGGCCACCATAAATTCAATCGGAGAGCGTCCCATGTGCCAATTCAAAACAAACATTTGGGTGGCCATATACATCGAATCAAAATTACGGGTAGTAAACAAACATTTGGGTGGTAAAGAATGGCGGGCCGTCGGCAAACTTGAGATCCAAAATGAGTGGCCCACTATAATTGCAATGCAAGAGAGTGTGCGAAATGAGTGGCCCACTATAAATTCAATCTAAGAGTGTCCCGTGCTCCAATTCAAAACAAACATTTGGGTGACCATATAAGTTGAATCGAACTTATGGGTACTAAACAAACATTTGGCTGGTAGAGAATGTGGTAGAGAATGGAGGGCCATCGGCGAACTTGAGATCCAAAATAAGTGGCCCATCATAATTACGATGTGAGAATCTGTGCAAAATGAGTGGCCCACCATAAATTCAATCTGAGAGTGTCTGAGGCGCCTATTCAAAACTAACATTTGGATGGCCATACACGTCGAATTGAACTTATGGGTAGTAAACAAACACTTGGGTGGTAGAGAATGATGGGCCATCGGTGAACTTGAGATCCAAAATAAGTGGCCCACCATAAATTCAATTTGAGCACATCCAAGGTGCCTATTCAAAACAAATGTTTGGGTGGTCATACATGTTGAATCAAGCTTATGGGTAGTAAACAAACATTTGCGTGGTAGAGAATGGCGGGCCGATGACCTTGAGATCCAAAATAAGTGGCCCACCATAATTACGATCCGAGAGCCACTACAAAATAAGTGGCCCACCATAAATTCAATCCGAGAGTGTCCAAGGCGCCTATTCAAAACAAAAATTTGGGTGGCCATACACGTCGAATCGAACTTATGGGTAGTAAACAAACACTTGGGTGGTACAGAATGGCGGGCCCTCGGCGAACTTGAGATCCAAAATATGTGGCCCAACATAATTACAATCTGAGAGCCTATGCAAAATGAGTGGCCCACCATAAATTCAATCTGTTCAAAACAAATATTTGGGTGGCCATACATGTCGAATCAAACTTATGGGTAGTAAATAAACATTTGGGTGGTGGAGAATGGCGGGCCACTGGCGAAATTGAGATCCAAAATAAGTGGCCCACCATAATTACTATCCAAAATGAGTGGCCCACCATAAATTCAATCCAAATCCCAAGTGCCTATTCAAAACAAACATTTGGGTGACCATACATGTCGAATTGAACTTATGGGTAGTAAACAAACATTTGGGTGGTAGAAAATGGCAGGCCATCGGCGAACTTGAGATCCAAAATAAGTGGCCCACCATAACTTCGATTCCAGGCCGTTGAAAATGAGTGGCCCACCATAAATTCTATTCGACGGCATTGAATGTGGGGATACGTAAAAAAACATTTGGGTGGTAATACATGTGGAAGTTTTGAGATTTGCAGTTGGTTGTATGATAGAAACCAAAGGCCATCAATCACATCTTTTTGTGTTCAAAATAACATTATTAAGCACTAATCACTTGATTAAGTTAATTAATCATGAGGATATTGAGGGAATTTGCACTTGGCCACCTGCCTTTGACTTTGACTTTTCTTTTTCTTTTTCTTTTTTTTTCTTATGATGGACGGCTATTTTTCCATGAAAAAGACAACTTTTTCTCTTCTTTTGTAGCGGTGAGTCATTGAAAGCACGCTGGCCTTGTAGGTGTATTGATGGGAACAGGAGGGGCACTTAAGGAGCACCGAATTTTCACGGTTGGATTAATGTATACGTGATCTGGACCGTTCATGAGGTAGGCCCCACTTTCCTAACCGTTCAAGAAACGTATTACGGTCATGCTCATAGGTGGAATGGTAGATTAATTGTACGGGTATGAATCTCTCCCCACGAGATGATATCACACTAATCATCATCACCGGTAGGATGGTACACGTGGCAATAGGGTTGTATCAATCTGGAGCAGCCATCTAGTGGTCCTTATCATGGCTGCCCATCTTTCAAGAATCACACCCATCCAACAATACATTGAGTAATGACTAAGTATGTTTTGAACCATTGCCATTCAAAGTAGGTGCAACTAGATGGACGGTGCGAATGATGAGGCACCTTGCCACGTGTACGGTGGTGAGATCTCTCTACCATATTCAGGTTCAGGTTCAGAGGAGCACAATTTCAGTCGGTGCTCCTTCAGTGTACGCTACTCCCCAAATCATATTGAACAGGGACACGACTTGCCTGTAAGCGAGGTTACAGTGCTCCCTTGTAACTCAAAGAAGTGTGGATCCATCAAGATGTTTTTGTTATATCTGATCCGTCTATCCGTTTCTTCATCTCATTTTAAACGTAAAAAAAAATATATGAAGAGATATAACACTCAAATAAACCACACAAGTGAGGATTTAGATACAACTGTTGAAATCTTAGTTGGGATTACAGAAGTTTTCTAACAGGGTTTAATTTATTTTTTCCATTCATCCACATTTTAATCACCTTATTAACGGCTTTGATGGAATCTAGACATCAAGGTGGGGCCCAGGAAGGTTTCAACGGCGAATGTCTCCATTCCAACTATTTCTTGTGTTATGGCCCACTTGAGTTTTATTTTTCTCCCACGTTTGGGATAATGTTATTAAATGATCTGAAGAAACAGATGAACGGAGTGGATATAACACAAACATCTTTGTGGGTCCCACAGATATTTGGGTTATAGGAGAGCCGTGTAACCCCGGGTTACAGGTAAGCCGCGCACAGTTAAAAGTACATGCACAAATCATCCTTGGATCGCATCATAAGACTTTTATTGAAATGACAAAAATGCCCCTCGAATTTTTTCCATCAATAACCCCAAAGAAGCATTAATAGACGACACCGTCAAGTGCATTTGCGTCATTTTGCTTACTACCGGCCAAAGATGGTAGGTTAGCTAATTCTACACGCACGACGAAGCCCTCCTAAACCCACACAAGCACACGTGCCAGTATTGAACACGTGTGCGAGATCTGAGCTGTCCATCCGTTGTGATACGGTGTTTAGATCTTATGGTCTAATAATCAGCTCGCTTCCCTCTCTAGTGGGCCACAACATACAAGAGATATGGACGGCTAGAAAAAAAATTAGCGGTCGAGATTTACTTTTTACATCGTGGCCCACCTGAGGAGTAAAATTGCCTGGTCTAATCATTAGATCTAACCAGATAGAAAGCTCAGATCTCGCACGCGTGTTCCACATTTACACGTCTGCCTACGTGTGGAATTAGCGAACCTCCAGGAAATAGAGCTCTTGTGGGGCCCATCTCAAGAGGATTTAGCTTTTATACTAGAATGGAATCAACGGCTTAGGAAAAAGTAAGAAGACAAGCATCCGTGGTGAGGAATATGCAAAGGCGAGCTATTTGATACTCCGGCAGATTAGGACACTTGATACGCAGGCACTCGAGAGAATCGTACACGTAGCATATGTTAACTCAAAGTAAATAGACTAAAGTGTGGAATCAGCTGTGGCTAAGTTAGCTTCCAAAACCAGATTGGTCGAATAATCCTAACCTTTAATTCGTGGCCACTTGTTTGTTGAGATAACATCACTAGATTGTTTCATTTTCAACCGTCCAATAAATGCCCACAAATCTCATAGTCAGATGTCCAAATAATCCTGATTTTTTATTCCAGATATATCTAAACTGGGAATTATAATTTCGACAGTTTAATTTGAATCACTAACATGCCACGTATGCAATTTCCAAGTGATTTTTAAGTACCTGAGTATCATTCATCACTCTCTGCCAGAGTAGCAAAAGAGGAAAGGGAACCAATAAAGTTACTAAAAACACATCATTCCGCATCCAAACGAAAGCATATGTATGTGGGTTGTGTGGCCCACCATTTGCATACATCATGCGAATATTGCATTCCTCGCACGTGCCATGCATGTAGTAGTACGTGTGGGGGCCGGTATCAGATGGCCCATGACATGGATGTACAATATGCATGCCATGATGTACCCTGAGACACGTGGCATTGCTGAGATTGGCCACCTGTCTCACTTAAGGGAAGTGCTCCGCTACTCAATTCTGGTACGGTTTGTGCGAGATCCGGTCCGTTCATTAGGTGGGGACCAGCATAATCATATCCTGGACGAGAAATCAGGTCGGTTTTCTGATCATCTGGTCATGTTTGAGAAAATGAATTCCAACGGTCATGTGGGACCCACCTGAATAGTGGGCTGTCTTGACTTTGGGCTACCTGAATTACTTAAAAGACGGCGGTGACCCATCCTCCCAAAATTGTGAGCATCTATGCATGGCTATCCCAACCATCTAAATTGTAGGTCCATTGTTGGATGGAGAATATATTGATGTGCGATATTTCAATTTTTTTAAGTAATCTTATAATATAAGCTAATACAACATATGCATATATTGTTGGATAGATAATATTGCTGTAAGATATCTCAATTCTAAGTAATCTTATGATATAAGATAGCACAACATATGCGTATCTTGTTGGATGGAAAATATATTAATGTGCGATTTCTCAATTTTAAGTAATCTTATAATATAAGTTAACACAACAAATGCATACATTGAATTTTATATAATTATCATTATCAACCCCATACTGTCTCTTTAAAAGGGTTAACTGTATATTCGGCATTATCCAAGATCATGTGGCCTACTTTGATATATGTATTTTACATTTATGTCACTCCATTATTCAAAATCATTTTAAGAAATGAGTTCAAAAATGAAGTAGATACAAAACTCAAGTGGACCATATATACCATAAGAAATAGTGGTAATTGAATGCCATTATACTAAAAACTGTTGCAAAATATTGATTTTAATAAAAATATATTTTAATAATAAAATAATATATAATATATAAAAAAGTTGTTTTGAAAAACACCTTTTTGTGGGTTTTTGGGAATTGTCCCACATGGGAAAGGGAAGAGAAGGAAAATTGGTTTAAATGAAAACAGTGGAGTATTATAATATTTACCTTCGTAGTCCGTGAACTATGGACCTTGCTTCATGACTGAACACTTTGCGCTAGCGCTTGCTGCGGAACACGGGCACACTGGTCTCGACTTCGGACTCGGACTCGGTCAAGTTTAATGGTTCATGCACAACAGCCATAAAACTGCTAGTTTTCCAACAGCCAGAAATGACTTAATGGAATTTAAGTCTCTGGACCATAACCCCCTAGCCACCATAGCTTATAAAAGGAGGGCCTGGATGGGTTTCCAAACCATCTCACAAAGCAATCCAGCACTACCATACGAATTGAGAAAGCCCACTAATCATCTCTTATACTCCAGTAATTCCAGCAACAAGACAGTAAAGGTTTTAACCATTTGCAATAAAAATAAACCAACGGTGTGGTCTAGGACGGTTCAACAGAACCAGTGGCTGAAGACTTGACTAAATCAGTAGTCTAAATCACAATTTTCTTCTTCTTTTCTTTCTTCTAGGATTTTTCTTTGTTGTATTTCTGCTAGAAATTGTGTAATTGAGTTCCAATAGGTGGGCCTTTGTGTTTGCTGAACGCAGACCCACACCAGGCTCGTCGTATCCTAGAAGCTATTTGCCTGTAACCTATCAGCTTACTCAATTCAATTGAGTAGGGGCAAATAACACTTTAAGGACAGCGTTTTTTTTCAGATGTGCATCAACTTGTCCTTAATTTTTATAATCGTGATTTTTTCAGTTTCCATATTATACAGAAATTACATCAATCTGTATAAAATTCTCAACAATCTTAAAGCGTTACTTTATAATGTTAGCCAACAGTGTTTCATCCATCAAGTTGATGAATCAGGACTTGATACGTCTTGATCGGTTCAATGGAACCAATTTTACGAGATGACAAGACAAGCTGAAATTTTTCCTAACGGCGCTAAAGATCTACTATATATTAGATCCAAATTTGCAAGCGCTACCTGAAGCAACCGACGACGACACGCCTGAAAAGGTGGCCGCCCGCACCAAACAAGCCGAAGACGAACTCTTGTGTCGAGGACACATTCTGAACGCTCTCTCCGACTGTTTGTACTATCTGTACCAACAGACGTCATCAGCAAATGAGATATAGACCGCTCTGGAGTTCAAATACAAGGCTGAAGAATAAGGTACCAACAAGTTTCTCATCGCCAGGTATTTTGACTTCAACATGGTAGATAACAAACCACTGCTACCCCAAATCCAAGAATTGAAGCTAATAGTAAACAAAATCAAAGAGATAAAGATAGATCTTCCTGAATCATTCCAAGTCGGGGCTATAATCGCCAAATTGTCACTGATGTGAAAAGACTATAGAAAGAAGTTGCTGCATAAAACTGAGGACTACACACAGGAACAAATCCAGAAACACCTTAGAATTAAGGAAGAATTCCGTAACCGTGATAAAAAGAATGATAACTAGAATACCTCGTCCAAGGTACATGCAATAGAGAACTCTAATAACAAACATCCCGAGAAGGACAATTCCCTGAAACCCAATAAAGAGAAATTCAAGAAAAACACCCAAAAGAAGAACAGAAAGTTCAAAGGCTCATGCCATGTCTGTGGGAAAACCGGGCACTATGCTCGAGTATGCCGATATCATAAGTCTAAACAAGAGGCAAGTGCAGTAGAAGAAGGCGATATAGTGGCCATGATCACTGAGGTGAATGCCATCCAAGGCAAAGTTCCAGGTTGGTGGTATGATATCTGCCGCTACGTACATGTGTGCTATGACAAATCTGCCTTCAAAACCTATGAGGAATTGACCGATGGTCAAGAAGTCCAAATGGGTAATAAAGTCCGATCGAAGGTCGTCGGCAAAGGAATTGTCGAACTGATATTTACCTCTGGGAAGAAAGTGATTCTGATTACTGTACTGCACGTTCCAGACATGAGGCGAAACTTAGTTTCTGGGGATCTTCTGGGAAAACCAGGTATAAGGGTGGTGTACGAGTCAGGAAAACTGATTCTGTTTAAAAATAGGAATTTTATCGGAAAGGGATATGTTTGTAACGGGATGGTCAAGTTTTCTCTGAATGAAAGTAGCACTTAGCAGTATATGGTTGAATCATTTGGACCATGATAGACTAGCCCATATAGGGTATAATACCTTGAAGTTCATGACTAAGAATGGTTTAATCTCATATTCAGATAATAAAACCGAAAAATGTGAAGTGTGCATACGATCCAAAATGACGAAGAAACCTTTTCCAAGTGTTGAAAAATCGTCTCAAGTATTGGATCTTGTGCACAGTGATATCTGTGAGTTAAACAGCATTCTTACTCGTGGAGGTAAAAGGTACTTCATAACCTTTATAAATGATTGCTCTAGATATATGTATGTGTACCTATTAAAGAACAAAGATGAAGCATTGAACATATTTAAAGTATATAAAGCAGAAGTAGAGAATCAACTAAATAAGAAGATAAAAATTTTCCGTAGCGATAGAGGAGGAGAATACTTCTCAAATGAATTCGATAACTTCTGTGAACAACATGGACTGATACATCAATGTACTGCTCCGTACATACCTCAACAAAACGGAATAGCTGAAAGGAAGAATATGATATTAGTAGAAATGATCAACTCAATGCTGATAAGAGCAAAGTTACCACTAAGTCTATGGGGTGAGGCATTGCTTGCAGCATGTCATATTCTAAATAGAATACCGTCTAAAAAGTATAAAATATCTCCATATGAAACATGGAGAGATAGAAAACCTAACCTAAGATATCTAAAAGTGTGGGGGTGTCTTGCATACTGCAGAACCCCTGACCCAAAAAGAACTAAGTTAGGACCAAGAGCTATTAAGTGCGCTTTGGTAGGGTATGCACAAAATAGTAAAGCTTATAGACTTCTAGACATAGAGTCTAAAACAATAATAGAATCAAGAGATGTTGAGTTCTTTGAGAACTCACTATCCTTGGAGTCAAAGGATAATGAAATCCAAATTCCTAATAGAGAACCAGATAGCACAGCTCCACAGATAGTGGAAGCTCTTATTGAACCTCGTAGGAGTCAAAGAACAAGAATAGAGAAGAGTCTAGGAGATGACTACATAGACTCACAACGCATCATTTTTCATCTTGTAGAAGCAGATAGAGAAAATGTTATAAGACAAATACCTATAATGATGACTATAGAAGATGATCCTAAATCATATAAAGAAGCTATATCCTCTAGAGACGCAGCTTTCTGGAAAGAAGCTATAAACGATGAAATGGAATCCATAATGTCAAATCAAACATGGGAACTAGTTAACTTACCTCCAGGTTCTAGACCCATAGGGTGTAAGCGGGTATTTAGGAATAAATATCACACTGATGAAACTATCCAAACCTTTAAAGCTCGACTAGTAGCTAAGGGTTTTAGACAAAAAGAAGGGAAAGATTATTTTGATACATACTCTCCTGTAGCTAGGATAACATCCATTAGGATATTATTTGCGCTAGCTTCCATATATCATCTTCACATCCATCAAATGGATGTAAAGACCGCTTTCCTGAATTGTGACCTCAATGAGGAGGTATATATGGAACAACCTGAATGATTCGTTCTACCAGGAAATGAAAACAAAGTATGTCGATTAGTCAAATCATTGTATGGATTAAAACAAGCACCAAAATAATGACATGAAAAGTTTGATTCCAAAATACTATCTCATGGTTTCATGCATAATGTAGCTGACAAATGTATATATTCTAAAGTAGATGATAGTTGTATCGTTATTATTTGTCTGTATGTTGATAACATGTTAATAATAAGTAATAAAATGGAAGGTGTAACTGAAACAAAGAGGTTTCTATCTTCGGTATTTAAAATGAAAGATCTTGGACAAGTTGATACAATCCTAGGTATCAAAG
Organism: Magnolia changhungtana; assembly: GCA_030180095.1. Taxonomy (NCBI): domain Eukaryota; kingdom Viridiplantae; phylum Streptophyta; class Magnoliopsida; order Magnoliales; family Magnoliaceae; genus Magnolia; species Magnolia changhungtana. The sequence continues at coordinate 6,628,597 of JASAUF010000182.1, read as the reverse complement.
TTAAAAAACATTGTGGGGGTTATGCTTTGTGTCAATCTCATTATATTGAGAAGATACTAAACAAGTTTAACCATCTAAATATAAAAGAAGCAAAGACCCCATTTGATCCAAGTATTAAGCTAAAAGAAAATACTGAAAGAACCGTTGCACAATTAGAATATGCGAGTGCCATAGGGAGTCTTATATATGCTATGCAATGCACTAGACCTGATATCGTATATGTTGTGAGTAAACTTAGTAGGTTTACTAGTAACCCCAAGATCTTGAATAATTGGAATGCATTAGTAGAGTCCTTGGTTACTTAAAAGCAATCAAAGACTTAGGACTATTTTATTCGAGTTTCCTACCGATTGGAAGGATATACCGATGCTGTGGATATCGAGTGCAAGTGACAACAAGTCAACTACAGGTGGGTATTCACCCAGGAGGTGCTACCAGATCTTGGGGATCCAAGAAACAGACATGCATAACGCATTCGACTATGGAGTCTGAATTCATAGCCCTAGCTACAACAGGCAAAGAGGCTGAGTGGTTAAGGGATCTTCTATTAGAAATTCCTTTCTGTGTAAAGCCTATATCGGCTGTATCACTACATTGTGATAGTGAAGCCACATTAGCTAGAGCCTATAGCGGCACTTATAATGGTAAGTCTAGACATATTAGTCTTCAACATGATTATGTCAGACAGTTGATTCGAGATGGAATCATTGCTATTTCATATGTAAAATCAAGCAACAACCTGACAGATCCTTTCACTAAACCTCTACCGAGAGAGGTAGTAAAGGCTACATCTAGAAGGATGGGGTTGAAACTCTTCAACCAAAGTTCCGTCAGTGATGGTAACCCAACTGAAGTTAGAAAATCTCTAAATTTGGGTTTAATGGGTAAAAACAAGTCACTGATATGTGGAAAGTTTTTCAGCACTAAATTATAAAAACCTCATCCATAATAGATAAGTGCTGAGCATTACGAAAGAGGGTTGAGTCTAAGAACTATTAATGAAATCCAGTCTATAGGACAAGTGTCTTATAGTAACGGAGACACTGGAAGGATTTCACCTATATGAACGTAGAGATGGTGCCGTCTCTCATGAGAGTTAGGAGTTTTCTCTCGGGATCGTTCATGAATTAGGATAAGCACATGGCCATTAAATGTGCTAAGCAAGATAGTGAGAACTCTAACAAACACATAGCGAATATGTGTATGGTTTCTCCAACTTTGTTATCTAGGAATAACTGGTTCAAAGCTGCGGCTACCAGTCATGTCGACAGAGTTTTGAGATACTTACACTAAGGGAAGATTAAAATCGAAAGAGATCTTTCTTTATGCATATAAGCTGATTATTCTGACAGTATTGTTTAACCGATAAAATATTTTTATAAAATCAAATGGGGGATTGTTGCAAAATATTGATTTTAATAAAAATATATTTTAATAATAAAATAATATATAATATATAAAAAAGTTGTTTTGAAAAACACCTTTTTGTGGGTTTTTGGGAATAGTCCCACACGGGAAAGGGAAGAGAAGGAAAATTGGTTTAAATGAAAACAGTGGAGTATTATAATATTTACCTTCGTAGTCCGTGGACTATGGACCTTGCATGTTCCAGTGTGAAGCACTAGAACACCCGCGCGCGCGCTTGCGCTCGCGCTCGCGCACGAGTACGGTTTCGGACTCGGACTCGGTCTTGGTCTTGGTCTCGGGCTCGGTGCGAGGGCGTGGGCATGTAAGGCAGTGTGGCTATAGAGGCGCTAGTAGCGCACTTTGCACTTCGCACGTCCGCATCGTGTCGCAGAGGGTCGCTCCTTCGCGACCTTGAGCGAACTAGAGCGAAACGTGTGCGAGTCGCGGTGCGACTACGTGGCTTAGGTGGGTGGCTGGTTGGCAGAGAGACTAGAGAACTGAGAGAGAGATCTCTCAGTATATATAGACTCGATGAAAAGAGTCATTGCAGCGAAATCGAATAAATGCATTTGAGCCATTAGTGCAGACCAACAGAATCGTGCATGGCTAGCCCAATGTCGAAACGGCTAGGCATTGTCTTACAATCAAAGACATGAAACAGATTAATGGTCCATGCACAACAGTCAGAAAACGGCCATAAAACGATTAGTTTTCCAACTGCCAGAAATGACTTAATGGAATTTAAGTCTCTGGACCATAACCCCCTAGCCACCATAGCCTATAAAAGGAGGGCCTGGATGGGTTTCCAAACCATCTCACAAACCAATCCAGCACTACCATACGAATTGAGAAAGCCCACTAATCCTCTCTTATACTCCAGTAATTCCAGCAACAAGACAACAAAGGTTTTAACCATTTGTAATAAAAATAGACCAACGGTGTGGTCTAGGACTGTTCAACAGAACCAGTGGCTGAAGACTTGACTAAAGCAGTAGTCTAAATCACAATTTTCTTCTTCTTTTCTTTCTTCTGGGATTTTTCTTTGTTGTATTTCTACCAGAAATTGTATAATTGAGTTCCAATAGGTGGGCCTTCGTGTTTGCTGAATGCAGACCCACACCAGGCTCGTCGTATCCTAGAAGCTATTTGCCTGTAACCTATCAGCTTACTCAATTCAATTGAGTAGAGGCAAATAACGCTTTAAGGACAACGTTTTTTTTCAAACGTGCTTCAGCCTGTCTTTAATTTTTATTATCGCGATTTTTTCAGTTTCCATATTATATAGAAATTACATCAATCTGTATAAAATTCTCAACAAAAACTTCCAAAGGCTTACTGTAATGTTGGTTTACTATCCAACCTATTGATAAGGTCATATAAACTTGGATAAAAGGGAAATTGCTACTACAAGCTTGATTCAAAGCTTTTGTGGCTCATTAATAGACAAATACAACTCTTTCCTATGATATGATCCACCTGAAAGTTGAATTTGCTTCATATCTTTGGGTCATGCCGTAAAATAATTTGAAAGAATAAATGAACGAGGTGGATATAGATTATATGCATCAAGGTGGGTTTCATGGCAAGGGCTATCTTAGGTGAGATCGAGTCACACCTAATCTGTTCACATAATTTTTATCGCTTATGTGGGCTACATTAAAGAGGAGATATTAAGAAGCAGGCTATCCATATAAAAGTGAAATGACCCAAAAAAAAAAACAAAGGCTTAGGTTGAAAGGCTACACATATCTCATTTTCTAGAAGTTTAGCTTCTCTCATGACTAATGCAAGGAAAATAATAGCCAAACACTACTAAGGCTACATATGTAAAGATATTATCACAATAATTTATATGCAACATTTAATAGCAGTTGTCACCTTCCTCACAACAACTTTTCAAGTTGGCTTTTAAATGGTAGATGGGCAGAAGCTTCCTTATCAGTTGTTCACCACATATCAACCTTCCCATTTCATCCTGGCCAGATAAGCCACTAAACTTAAAGCCGCGAAGGATTATAGTCAAACATATAACTACAAAAAATAATTTTAAAAAAAGTTCATTTATATATGATGACCCACACCACCCATATGTCAATACAAATGGCAACACAAACTATATCTATTTGTCGTTGGGCATCAGTAGGACTGATCTAGTGATCTCAACCGTACAATGGACGATCCAACTCCTGGGTGGGGCCTAGCCCAATGTTTTGTCAATTGGTAGTTTATACCGTTATGACAATTAGTACATTTTTTTTTGGAGTCAGTTTCATGATCGAAGTCAAAATATACGATGCTCGATGGAAACGGATTGGCTACTCCCCCTGCCACCAGCCAATGGCTGATGGTCGGTTCTCTGTGGGGCCCACCATGATGTATGTGTTTCATCCATGCCGTCCATCTATGTTTTTAGATCAATTTAGTGTACGAGACAAAAAATGAGATATATCCCAATCTAAAGTGGACCACATCACACGAAACAGTGTTGAATGAACGTGGCCCATTAAAAATTTTTTGGGGCCCATAATAGTTTTGGATCAAGCTGATATTTGTTTTTTTCCCTTCATCTATGTCCGTATGACCTAATCAACAGATTGGATTTCAAATAAACAGTACAGTGGGCCTTAGGAGGATTTTAATGATGGATATCCAATCAATATTGTTTTCTTGTGATGTGGTCCACCTGAGATTTATATACCTCTCATTTTTGTGATCAAGATATAAAATGATCTGTAAAAATGGATGAACGGAATGGATGAAACATATACGTCATGGTGGGCCCACGTAGCACCGACCACCAGCCACCGGGATAGTGGCAGGGGGAGTAGCCAATCCGTTTCCATGCTCGATGGAGCATTCGTGTGGCCCCACAAACCGTACATGTGAAGCTGACCTTTTGGCGATCTAAACCGTTCAGATGGGGGGAATGGTGGATGGGAGACGACCCTTTAACAAGAAATGCTAGCAGTGAACGCAGATGCATAAAAGGTCATTGATTTCGTCCTCAAGGTCCACATGGGAAATTTGTGACCATCCTGACTGTTGGTCGGGTGAGATACTGTGTGGATGGACTGTAGACCAAAAATCTAAGTGATCGGACAATCCTGACCATCCAGTTGTGAGTTTTTAGCAGTTTAAGGTGGATTGCTCATCTGACTAGTCATTTTGCTTAGGATGGCTTGGTATCCCTTGGTTTTTAGGATGTGATGGCCCGCCAGAAAAACAATGTTTTAACACGCCTCGGCTTGAGATTCTGGAGATCCTCTACTGCAATTTATTATTTCTAAATAGGGGAATTTGAAGCAGCACAACTCTTTTTTAAGTGGTTTCTTTAGTAATTGAGTGTAAACAAAACTCACTCGAATCACTCGCCTGATTGAGAAGGGTTTACATCGTAGACACTCCTCAGATGATCTAGAATGCTACAATATATATATATATATATAGTAACGCTCACTTGCAAACCAGTGTGCTCACACGTGAGAGGATCCAAAATCTCGAATAGTTCATCTCCTAAAGCCCAAGTTTTACTTTGATTGATGGGCCATAAAAATGTTTCCTCCCTTGATTTGTATTTCCTTAGCTATGGCCCACCGTAATTTTAGATCGAGGTGAAAATTTATCACATGAGGTTTCTTGGGATTCCGCATCCTCATTATACACCCATGGCACGTGTGCATAGGTGCACAGGAGAGCATGACTATATATATATATATATATATATATATGTGTGTGTGTGTGTGTGGAAATGGTTCCATGCGGTTGACCTTATGGGAAGTTCCCATGAAGTCGGAGCTGTGTGGCCCCACCGTGATGCGTGTTGAACATCAACACCGTGCATTTGATAGGTTCCCTTTAAATTATGGGATATCCCAAAAATTCAGCCGTATATGGAATTCGGGTGGGCTATACCATCTAAAATCATGTAAAGACATGCCTAAAACATATAAAAACACTTGGTGGGGCTCACCTAAAATTTGAATGCATCTGAAACTTGGTCTAACCTCTGACCCAAGTGGGACACATAATGGATGGGCTAGATTTGTGAACTACACCTCGGTGGGCCCAAAAAAATGATTATGAATGTTTTAATGGGAGGATAACCCCTCTCAACTTTGGTACTAGGTGTGGCCCACAAAAGTCATCTATTGACTTGATTTTTAAGCCCACAGCCCACCATGGAATGGTGCATCTGACTAATGGGGTAGATGTTCGACATGCATCATGGTGGGGCCCACACAACTCAACCTCACACAACCCCCCCCCCCCCCCAACTTATCCAAATGGTCAATTGCATACCAATTTGCATGGAACTTGTGTGATCTTTTTTGAGAACTCATTATATATGATATTACTCTAAAATTTGAACGGTCCATGTGAAGTAGCACCTCATGAAACCTCCAGGCCCAATATTTACTTCGATCCAAAACTTTGGTGGGCCATGAAAATGAAAATGAAAATAATAGACTTATTGCGGGTAGCGAAGGATCATGCCATGAGTAGTTACATGATTAGACCTCCAATAATAAATTAACGATGCTAATTCAATCATTTTCAATTCTATTTATAGGCTTTTATATATATATACACACACACACACACCACATGAGCACTCAAACTCATGACCTCAGTGTTGAAACGCGGAGTAGTTATAGGTTGGAACCCAACTCTATTTATAACCATAGGAGGTATTAGAAAGGATAATAATCACTTGCGTGTTTTTCTCATGTATCCAATGTCTACACTTGGGTGCCGTGGAGGTCATACCGCAGGTTGCGTGTTGCTAGCAACACACTCTACAGAACATGCCATGTGTTGCTGGTTTTAGCAGTTTGTCACAATTAACGTGTGCATGAACACTTGATTTTCACATCTTTTATTTTCCTTACTCATACACTTAATGAGAAGAAAGTACTTTTGGAAGCATTTGAATTGACTCAATTATCATGAAAGATGAACAAAAGTCTAATTTTTAAGTGACAGCCATGTATTTTAAAGCATGATTCATCGTTGCAAGATTATACTTATATGCAGAAGAAAGTCACCTTGATATTATTGATTGTTTAAATCAAGGATAAGAAGATTTTACCCACCAAAAAATAATTTCATTTCCACTTATTCGTCATGCGCACACTAAAGAAGGTATTATAATCAACTGATCATAATCAATCTATATAATAATCTATTAGACTGCACCTGTGGGAGTTTTATACTCTCATTGCTGGTCCCAACCCGGATAGAAGGGGGTTAATTATGTCAAGTTCACACCTAAAGGAGTCGAACTTAAGCAATAGCTTCCAGCATCAATCCTAACAAGATGATGAGATGACTTGATGATGATGATGACGAAGACGATAATGACAATGGGAGTTTTACGATGGCTAACGGCAAACTAGCTGTCCTCAACCCCAGGATCTCTCCATCTAATTATCCTTTATAAATGAAACATTGGTTTTGATTGTCCATTTCATTAGATGGTTTAACCAATTACTTAAAAATGGCCCATAACTCAACCATTCTTGGGTCAGATAAAATATTTTGGTCATGAGGAAAAATCCAAAACAGAAGTAAAAAGAAAATGATTGTTTTAAGAAGTAGAACCCAAAAGTAAAAAATAAAAAACAAAAAACAAATTTCAATGAAACGTTTTTTTGGGTTGGTTTGAAGTTTCGAAGTGAGTCAGATCCAAGCTGACAAGAGTAGCTTAGTATAATAGTGCATTTCAATTTCATTAAGAATATAAAAATACATGTTGACTTATTTATAAAATAGTGCTCCCAGTTGCATTTTGTCACTTGGACAAATCAATTGATTAATCTAAACTGTCCATCAGGTCCACAACATATTTCTTGGGCTACCATGAAAAATTCACAGTGATTGGGTGATCCAATCCACCCATAATCTGGACTTAGTTTTGTAGGCATCCGTGTTCTCCGATGTACGGATCGGATGGTTAAGATTGCTTTTAAAGTTAATTAGATTTTTTAAATTTTGAAGCAATGCATAATAGGTCCTAATGAATCGATGGGTCGAACAGTTAATTTCAGCTAGTTTTGTTAAAATGATCTTGACCGTTCATATCAAAAGCAATTGATCAGACGGTTAAGATTGTTCGATAGGTGTGATGTTATCATGGTAGCCGATGTAATGTGTGTTGGACCTGATGAATGGTCTAGATAAAAGGATAGGACTGTCTAGGTATCTCATTGCAACTATGAGCACGGTAACTTATAGTGCTCTAAGAGCACTGGAGGAGCATCTCTCAAAACTAAATGATCAGAATGATTGAGAATCAAGTAGAGATTAGTTCTAATTGCAACGGAACACAAGGACAGTCCAATCTATTGATCCGGACCATTGGTTAGGTACAACATGCATTTAATGGGCCACCATGAAAAAATGGCACGGACCGGATGGTCCTAACTATGCGAAAATAGCCTATAAAATGCGGACACGATCACTCAAGCAGTTCCAACAAACAATTTCCGCCGTCCATTTGTCGGGGGCCATAATGGATCAGGTAGTTTCTTGAAATGGCAATTCTACCAGTCCTATCCAGGCCTACCAAAACGGATGGCTATAGAAAGGGAAGCTAGCTTAAGAACGAGTTGAACCATACAACCGGTGTGATTTTTGCATCATAGCCGTGAAATGTTTCCTGGACCTAGTGGACGGCCGGGATTGATCAATCAGATTGTCTAAGTGTTCCTGTGCAACTAGGAGCACTGCAATTAACAGATCATTTGATGATTTTTATCCATATAAATGAGCCCACGTATGATCATATTGGACACTGGCCCCATTATCGCCCTGATCAGGTGATCAGGTCTACTCGAGTAAGGGCCTGCAAAATGGACGTAATTACCACCGTCAATTTTGCATCCTCTTAGTTGGATGGCTGTGATTATTAATTTTATTTTTTGGGTGATGTGCAATCTGCCATTGATTCCTCCAACCTTTGCTGATCACAGGTAGGAGGTGTATACCAGTCGATCTGAGCCGAGCTTTGCCTAGCCCGACTCGGCAGCAAGAGTCCTCAGCTCGAACTCGGCTCGGCTCGGTCATTGAGCCTGGATTGGCAGCTTGGCTCGGCTCGATTAGCAACTCGATTTAGTTCGAGTTTGAGTTTTCGAGCTAAGTTCGAGTTTTGGGCCATAGCCACTAGGCCAGTGGTCAGGTGAGGTCTGCTAATCGGATGGACATTGTTCGTCACTCACTACACCCCGGTTGGAAGCAATGTGATAAGATGAGGAGAGGAGTAGAGGAGAGTACCTTTCGGTTGTCAGTCGTCCAGACAGACGCTGGAGAATGAAGAGAGAGAGAATAGTCGCTAGTTAGGCACTGGAGAATGGCGAGAAAGTGAGGAGAGGAGAGTGGTCACTTGTCATCATTCGGGTGCTGAAGAACAACGAGAAAGAGAGAGAGATGAGTTGGGTTAGGGCTTTTAGGGTCGGGCGAATGGCTAAGAGTGAGCATTGGGATTATTTTATTTTTTTTATTTTTTATTTTTTTATAAATGTTTTGGGTGACTGAGTATATTACATATGCCTAGTTAAAAAATTGATTCGAATGGAACCAAGTAGGGTTCGAGCTTAAGATCAAGTCGAGTCGAGCTTGGTCCAACTCGAACTTGACTTGAAATGTTTCGAGCTCAATAAAACCAGCTCGACCCAGCTTGAACACAGTTTTGATCCGAGTCAATTCAAGCAAGCTAACTTGACTCATGTACACCTCTAATCACAAGTGGACGCTGGGCCATAACAACGTGTGGAGTGGAAGCAGACTGAGTGGTGAACAACTGTGAGCCCATCATCATGTATGTGTTTTATCTACGTGGCCCACCATTTTGGCAGCTCATTCTAGAGCATGAGCCTAAAAATGAAGCAAATCAAAATCTCAATTGGGCCACATCACAGGAAAAAGATGTGATTAAATGTCCACCATTAACAACTTCTCTAGGGCCACAAAAGTTTTGGATCAAGCTAATATTTGAGTTTACCCTTCATCCAGGTATATGTAACCTTATCAACAGGTCGGATAGAAAATAAATATTAGGGTTGGCCCTATAAAGGTTTCAACGGTGCGTGTCATTGTCCTCTGTGTTTCATGTGGTGTAGCCTTCTTTGGCTTCGAATCTACTTAATTTTTTGTATCATGCCTTAAAATGATATGGAAAAACGGATGGACGCTGTGGATGTAAAATATATCTACCAAGGTGGGCCCCACAGTACGTGGGGCCGCCACCCAATCCGCTTCCATCTGTAGTGTAAACCACTGCTGACGTGGCATTTCTCACTGGAGGTAGGTTTCACAGGCGTCTCCCCTAAGTTGTAAACTTCTGTGATAGCAACCGTTCATTTGGTTGGTCCAACAGCCTATGGGGAAACCGTACAGACAGAGTATCATTTGGACAATATGGTGGACCCCATCCGGTCAGAAAAATGGATGGTTACAGTGGACAGGTCAACGGTTCCTATTGGGCATGCAACAAATCTATTATCTATACGATTAGACCGTTCCATCAATTGCAAACATTTCAGTATGCAACTCATAACGAGGAGCAGGGAATGAACGCTTTTGATCATAAATGGTGGGTCCCAAGTACATCAGAGGTGTCGCGGCCTACCTTTTAAGGTAGTCCCGCAATCTCATAAACCTTTCTCCTTTGGGTTAGTGTATTGTATTAACGATAAATGAGGGAGCGGATTCGACCAGGCAGGGGTAACGGCGAGTTGGATGTGGGGCCCACATTGATGTATTTTTTATATATCCATTCTGTACATACGTTTTTAAATATCATTGTACGGCATTATCATAAACTTTAAAAAAATCCAAATATTAGGTGGACCACACCACAAGAAAAAGTGTTGATTGACCGTTAAAAACTTCTTGTGGGCCAAAAAGGGTTTAGATGAAGTTGATATTTGTTTTTATCCTTCATCCAAATCTTTGTGACCTTATCAACATATTGGATGGTAAATAAAAATTAAGGTGGGCCCTAAGAAGTTTTTAATGATAGGCGTTTAATCACCACTGTTTCCTGTCGTATGGTTCACTTGCGATTTGGATCTGCTTCAAATTTTGCTACATGCCTTCAAATGACCTATAAAAACAGATGAACGGCGTGGATATACAATACATACATCAAGGTAGTCCCACGGTCACGGCCTGACCGTCCTTGGTGTCACCCCGGCCCGACCGAATCTGGTTCTGAGAAATGATGCTTGTGCTGGATTGGATCGCTCTCCTTTTGGTGTACGTAATAAAAATAAAATATGTATTCTCTCAAATAAATAAATAAATGAGATAAATGCTCCAGTGCTCACTTATGGTCACTTGCACAGTCCAATTGAAAGATCTGAGCTGTCCATTACGTCCAGAACACATTTCATGGGCTATGATACAAAAATCTCACTGATCGGATGATCCAATCCATCCGGGCTTTGGTCCCTTTTTTTGTAGCCATCCCTTTTCCAAGCCATGAATGGGATCGTTAGGGTGTCCTAACAAAAGTGACCCTTCATAATCATAAGCAGTCTAGGATGGTACCCAAGTGATAGATGGACTGAATCATTGATTAGACCTGTTTTATGTACGCAATCTTGACCGTACATTTTAAAGGTTAGTGCTCAGATGGTTAGATTATCAAGTCAGTGTGATGTTTACGTGGTAGCAATTGAAATGTGTGTTTGATTTGATGGACAGTCTAGATTAATCAATTGGACTGTCTAGGTGTCCCAATACAACAACGAGCACTATAAGTTACAGTGCTCCTTGTTGCATCTGATTCGACCTATCTGAGCCGTTCATTAATAATCAAAGGGCATGGTTTTTAATTTAAATTTAAATCAAGGGTAGATATGTAACTCAAACGGGTCAAAGGCATAAAGAAACCTCAGTCAAAATTCACAAGCTCAAAAGGAAATGCTTGATGTTTTTAGCTTTTAAGGTTACTGAAAGACATAGGGATATGCGCCTCCTATCCTCATTTTGACTGTCTGTGGGGCCCACTTGTATGATCCTCCACCAAAGGATGTAGATGTTATCATTTGGGTTTTGAGATTTCACGAGTGGGGCCCATGGTTTCATGATGAATGAATGCCATTGATCTCATGGACTCCTTCGGTGGGCCATCCACTTCCGCCTTTTTTTAGTTGAATATGGACCGTTGATGAATTTCTAATTCCCCCCACGGCTGACGTGCTGGGTGAGTGGACCCACGATGAGCTGTAGCAGACCAACGGTATGGATCATTGAAACATGAGCCCCACTTGTCACAATAAAAAATTAATTATTTAAAGATTACTGAGACTATCAAAATTCAATTAAAAAAATCAAATCAAATCAAATCATAAAAGGATAAAATCTATAATTTAAGGCATTTTACTTTTTGTATATATCCAATCTAAGTGGATGGCCATTATAAATAGTTTGGATCTTGACACAGGATGAATGTGATGAGGTCGATCACCATCTTCCTCGAGAGGATAATTACTCCAAATCCACTAAGCTTTTTTGGACTCTTCACAGAGACTTCTCGAATCCACGAGAAAAGAAAGTAGAAAATAGAAATAAATTTTAATAAATTTAAAATTAATTAATTAATTTTAAAAAAACGAGTTCACAACCTTTTAAATAGAGGTACCAAGCAATGAGAAATAAATCATAATCAAACTACAGCTAAAACTTCTAGAATTTGCAACTTACTATAAATAGTAAACATACTATTTATAGATGGTTGTGATGTCTACTAGTGCACAAGGTTTTTGGCCAAAAATAGTAAGTGTCTTATTTGGCTTCACCAAATCGTTATCATAATTATTCTAAGCTCTTTTCACATTGGGCGCAACTCCTAAAGCCCGACGGATGAAGAGTTATAATCAAACTAAAACGTACTATTTATAGTAAAAACAAAATTAAAACAAGAAAATGACTGTCGATCCAGGGGTATTTCACAATTCCGAGCTGCGCAACTCAACATAGCAGGGTTGGTTGGCTAAAGTAGCTCATTCTATCCCAAAATTATATATTTTACGCTCGATAACTCATTCCGGATTGTTAGATATGCCTGATCTAAGATCCGACGGTCTGGATCACTTCTGTCGTCGACCAGGCCTTTTCTGTTGCATCTTGCCATGAAACTGTCTGCGGCATGCTTTACATCACATCTACTAAAGATGGTCCTACATTTGAAGGCTAAAGTTCATATTTATTCTACAAATTTTCTTTATGACGGTATAAGTTATTCACATAAAAATTTAAAAAAGTTAAAAATATGTTCATATAACAGGTGAAATACACACCATTGGTAGGAATGAGCAAATAAAATCTCAATAACCAAATTTGAGATTTTTATTGAGATTTCATCACCTAGATTTTATTTGCTCATTCCTATCAATGGTGTGTATTTTATCTCTTATATGAACATATTTTTAACTTTTTTAAATTTTTATGCGAATAACTTATACTGTCATAAAGAAAATTTGTAGAATAAATACGAACTTTATCCTTCAAATGTAGGGCCATCTTGACTGGGTGGGATTTCACCTCCTATGGATACACGAACCCTTGACCGGGTGTTGAAACTCCTAAGAGTCTTCCACCGAAGCAAGAGTAAGGATCCTCATAATCAAATGCTTAGCACGCAAATCCTTCAAATTTAATTAAATGCTTTTCTTTTAATTCAATTTTTTTCTCATATTCAAATCAAACTTTTTAAAATGGTATTTTATTCAACAAATCTTTTTAGAGTAATTTGAGGAAAAACATATTGATAGTCATCATCTATTGATAAAATTAAGAAGGTGAAAAGATTTATTAAAGGTAAATTGTTTAGACCAGGACTGCTTGAATATAAATGATTTGGCAGAAGCATAAAGATAAATGTATCTATTGTCACTACCTTTTTGTATTTTGATTTTATTTTTATATAATGGGTTTGCTTAAATATATAATTATTTTTTCCACTCCATTATTTCTCATTTAAATCGGATTGAATTGAAATTTGGACTAACATGTTCTAATCAATATTGAATTAAATGCAAACATTTCTACACCAATTTTTGTCCATGTGGCATTTTGTTAACTATAGACATTGACCACTGGAATAAACTTGCTTTAGCTCAACTTATCAATGGCCTGTTTCTTGAATATTTTCCATAGGTACAATATCCAGAGCCATTGTCATGTGGGTTATAAATGTGATGGTCCACTACTAAAGATTCACATCACATCACATCAAACAATCCTATCCATTTAATCCAAGTATTGGAGAGGAAAAATGGATGGTTATAAAGTCAATTAGCAAGTACAACACACAATACCTATGAAGGGATGGAGTTAATAAAAGATGAGGAAAACGGTGGATAAGTAGAGTTGTACATGAGCTTAATTGAGTTGAGCTTTGCCCGACTCTACTCGGCTTGACCAGCAGGTTATTCGAGTTTGAACACGATTGGCTTGGTCATTGAGTCTGACTAATTAGCTTGACTTGGCATAGTCAGCAACTTGGGCCAGCTCGAGTTGAATTTGAGTTCGAATTTAAGTTGTAAGGTTTTTATAATATATATATTAAAAACCTTAAAACTTATATTCGAACTCAGCTCAGCTCAAGTCAACTCGAAACTGTTCAAGTTAAGCTGAGCTTTCCAAATTTGAGTTCAGGAAGTTGACCAAGCTAATTTGTTTAATGTACAGCTCTATGTATAAACAATTGCAAAAAAGATTAAATCGATGTGCTTTCAATGGCTAAAACTACCTACATGATAGGTCTTATCTAGGGTTGAGGATACCCAAAATGACCATCAAATTAAAGTATTTTAAACTTTATGTTATTTAAATGACATAGGGACCATTCAAAATTTTTTAAAGAGTCAAATCATTAAAGGATAAAATATTTCCATAAACAAGATTTTATTTTTATTTTTATTTCACATCATTTAAGCTGAGACCCATCATATAAACGCCTTGGATCAAGATGACCACAAATCCAAAGGCTAAATCCCAACATATCCTACAACAGTTCCTTAAGATACCTAAAATGATAATCAAATTAAAACATTTCAAACCTTATATTATTTAAAGGTTACAGGTACCCTTAATTTTTTTATTTTTTTATTTTTTAAAAAAAGTCAAATCATAAAAGGATAAAATATCATTGATTAAATTACCAAAATACCCTCATTAGTACTAAATTCCTAGGAGAGAAAGGATTAATTTGGTAATTAAATAAAGTGGTTTGCTGACTAATTTCCAATCATATGACTTAAACTAACCAAAATTATTACTATTAAAATAAATTCTTGAATTTGAGTATATTAGGACAGAAAATAGCTTTTAGAAGTTCCTATATAGTTAGGTTTGATAGCCCCACACGCGACTCTACACGCAGGCACGTGTGCTAAAATGGCATATGTGTAGGACATCACTGCCGGTTATCAAGCAGTGACCCAAATACGAGATGATATGGCAAAACAATGTGGCTGTTCAAATATCTGATAGGCCATACATCTAGGAAAACAATGGACGGCTTGGAGATGTTTACAGACATACGTGGCTTGTATGTGGGCTATCATGTAGTCGATGAGCCTGGTGTTTTGGCCAAATGGTCGATGCAGATGGGTCCCACATGATAGACGGCTCGGTTATCCTACTCACGTGTCCGTTTGGTACGCGTGCCTTCGTGTAGGGGCGCGTGTGAGTTTACAAAATGCATTTACATTTATACGAGGCTCCGTTTGATTTAGATACAGATTTTTCATTTTGGAATCAGAATAGTACACTTTGGCGCAGCTTTACTTTCAGTAGTGAAAAATTGGGGGTATAAAAATCAACCGTTGTCAGGGGTAAATTTGTAAATAGTGGCTGCTTTTAGCATTGACTTTGGTCAGGGGCGGGCCCACAACAATTAGCTAGAGGGCATGGTTGGCCCGTTGAATTGAATGGTATTGAATTTTATTAGATGGGATTAATATCATTATTGCACAATAATTACATGTCTTGAAATTCGGTATAATTGCACCCACCCAATCTCATGCTCGGGATAAAAATCTTGTCAAGGAATAAACACTAATTAAACAAAATCATGTTTGGTGTACTATAAAATTGTAATCCATGGGCAAATTTTACAATGGATAGCATTCATGACACATATAATTAGAATGTCACTCCTGCATAAGGTCAAATGCAATTTCATGAGAGTAAATGCAGTTTATCTCACTTAATCTCAATCTATTCTATCCTTTTCAAAAGATGGGTGGAATTGGATTCACTAAATACAATTCTATCCCACTTAATCCCATCTAATACCTTGTGTTTGATACCTGATTTTTTTAAAGTGTAAAATACTCTCTAAATAAGTAATTATTATCTTTTCACTCGTTTGAAAATGTATTGAAAATACTGTCTTATAAATTGATTTAAAAGGGATAGTTTAAATTTACCCATTGTAATGTGTATTATAGATTCAGTCTGTCCATTCATTTTACTACTCATTTTACTTATGATATTTTGAGGCATGAGCTAAGAAATAAGTCAAATTCAATATTTAAGTAGCTCACACAAAAATAAATAAAGTTATTAACAATGAACTTTGAATCTGCCTCATATTTGTACTCTTTTTTTTTTTTAAATTATTTGTTAGCTTGTTAGTACAAGCCACTGCCACTTCACACATCAATGTTAGCCACCCCCACTAGGGAACCCACTGGGGAATCGACGCCAAAACCTAGAAGTGTGGAAACCAAATATCTTTCACTCGGTCTACCATTTGAGCTACGGACCAGGGTGTGCCTCGTGTTTATATTTATGCCCGAAATTCAGTTAAGACGGTGTGAATAATTCACATATATCATGAAAATATTTATGGACCCTGGAGGTAATTACCACAGAAGATATCAATGGTCACTCACCACCCTTTCTGTACTATGATTCATCTGCGATTTGCAACTGCTTCAATTTTTTGAATCATGCCCTCGAATGAACCTTTCGATGAGGATGGATGGTGGGGATGTAGTCACATACATCACTATAGGCTCCACAGTGAGGGGTCCCACCCACCTTGGTAGATCCGGGGTCTCACCTAATACACGCTCCAGTTTGGTACATGTAATCCCGATACAACGGTCGGTACTCTGTGGGCCCTGTCATGATGTATCTGTTCCATTTTTAAAATTCATGGATTGATACCGAAAATGAGGCAGATCAAAATATCAGTGGACCACACCACTGGAAATAGAAGTGGTTGAACGTCCACCATTTAAAAACCATCTAGGACCCACTGAAATGTTTATTTGACATCCAAAAACCTCTGTGGCCTACAAGAAGTTTTTAATGGTGAGTGTTCAATCAACACCGTGTGGTCCAGTTGAGATTTGGATCAATCTCATTTTTGGGATCATACCATAAAATGATCTGGAAATATTTATGGACAGCAGGGATGAAACACACATCATGGTGGGGCTCACGGAGCACCGACCACTAGCCATTGGCTGGTTGCAGAGTCCAACGGCTATTTTCCCGACGTATCCTACTACAATACGTAGCGATGTATTCAGCTAGCCTCTTTGATGCGGAACAAAATGTCCACTCGAGCGTGTGGCGATACTAATTCTATATCCTCACACGTGCCAATACCTTGGAGGTGTGGGATTCACTGGCCGTTGGTGGATCCCACGAGTATGGAAACGAGTCCGATCATCAAGTATGCCACCCGCGTATCAGATACTGCTACGGTTAGGATTGATCAGAGTTCAACGTACACAATAAATGTGTGGCCCGCATTCAGATGGATAGGCTTAACCATCAAGTAACGGGAAATACCAACTGGATCTATCTGATGAACGTATCGGATTTCTCACACGCTTACGACTTGTGCGAAATTATCTTCGAATGTGTACTCGAGCGAAGTGTGACGCAGAAGCAAGAAGAATAATAAAGCATATGAAAGTCAACGGGAAGGGTACAACTTTTTTAAAGAGTTATTTGATGCTCTGGCAGAGTATGATTTATCATACGCAGGCACTTATATCCGTACATGTGGAATACACATGGATCAAATTGAACCGTCAAAATAATTGAATTTTTAAAATTTTTTTTATAGGTTTCTAAATCTAAAATTCTATAAATTGAATATTTTAATATCTGATTTATAAAAACATTTTGTTGAGTTTGAACCGTCCATAGTTTTCATGTTAACGGTCCATTAGATATCAAGTAATTGGCTGGTTAAGGTATTTATTTAGAATAATTATTGTTTTATAATCCACATAAGTGGGCCCACTACTTGATTTGTTTAATTTGACTTGAAAATATTCGAATTATGCAATTTCCAAGAGCCTGCGTATCATCAAGCACAAGCTGCCAGAGTATCAAAGTTTTTATTTTTTTAAATTTATACCCACCTTTTTAATTTATACTTGCGTGCACCCTTGACGCACGGAATGCTACACGAGGGTGAACCTAAAGCAAGTGCTTTCATACGCAAGGATAGCTCGATCTTCGATCTGGACCGTCCATTAAATTCAACCCAAGCCTTCATTGACCATCCAAAATTTCTCCTTATTTTTTTAACCGTAGGCTTTCCGAGCAACGAGTGGGATGACTATATCATCTGATCAATGTAATTCTCCCGAGATATAGGCTATCCAAGGTGGGCCCTGCCAAATGGATTATCTGATTTAAAAATGGACCTTCTAATTTCAATGATCCAAACCTTCCATATCGGCCATTGATAGTATATAAAAGAAAGTGTATAAAACAATCATCTGATCTGTGCGATCTTTTCAAGATGGCCCACTCCTGGATCTAATGGACTGTCCAGATCTCTCATTAGCTTGTTCAAGTGACTATTCCCAGCAGGGCGTATTTAAAGCTTGAGTGCAATAAGGTGCACCTGAAGACTCCTCAAATGGATGATTGGTTTAATTAAATGGGCCTTTTTAATGTGAATGATCCAAACCTTCCATTTCTTTGGCCATTGATTATATCGAAAAAGATCATTTGATCCGTGTGATATTTTCAAGATGGCCCAGTAAGAATTGGTTAGATCTAATGGACCGTTCTGATCTCTTATTAACTTCTTCAATTGCCTATTTACAGCCCAGTGTATTTAAAGTTTAGGTACAACAACGTGTACCTGAGGATTCCTCAAATCCAGATAATCATAAAATTTAAATTTTTATCCAAAAACTGGGTTGACTTTCTTATAAAAAATTGGGGGTATAAATATCAGATCCGTTGTTTCTCTTTGTTAGGGGAGTTATTTAATACTCCGGAAATACTTCAATGCAAAAACTCAATCTAGACCGTCCAAATCATGAGAAACATTTAGATTAAGTTAAGACCCAAAACCAAACCAACTTGAATCATCCTAACCACTGATTAATGTACATTTCTTGGTTGAAATCTGACCGTTGAATATTTTTTAAGTTAGCCATCCATTAGATGTCATTCAGTTGACCATTTAGAATGTTAGTTGAGGAGAATTTTGATACATTGATCTGTTGAAAAGTGGGTCACACATTTTGGACTTTTAAATTGAGTTTAATGAATGCCACGTGTACAGTTTCTAAGTGCATGTGCATGAACTACTGTTTCTTTCAGAGTATCTAAGAGAGGGAGAGGGAGGGATATTTTGTGAAGCAGGAGAGTAATGAAAGAGGGAGGCAATCAATGCAGTCATGTTTGGATTGACCGTTGGAGTAATGAGGCTCTGATGGGGTTAGAGAGTTAGAGGCTCTCTGCTTTTAATTGCCTTTGCAGAGAGAGAGAGAGGGAGAGGTTGGGTTGGTGAAGAGAGAAAAGGGGGTGGTTGGGACTTCTTTTCTTTTGTTCTTGTCCGTTTTCAATCAGGGTTTTTTATGGGGTTTTGGCTGTGATTAGAGCTTTCTTTCTTTCTTCTCTCTGCAAGAGAATAAGAAAACTTAAGTTTTTTATTTTAAATTTTTTTAAAAAAAATTGGGGTGTTGGGGTAGAAGGTTTTTGAGCTCTTTTCTTCTTTCTTCTTTTTTTTTTTTCATTTTTTTTTTTCATTTTGAGAAGTTGGGTTCTGGGTGTTGGATTGGAATGGATTTGAGCTTTGTTTGAATTTATTTGGGGTTTTGGGATGTGGGTATGGATGGGTTTTTAATTGGGTTTTGCATTTGTATGGAATTACTGGTTTTTTGAGGTGGGTTTTGCTATTGGTGATGAATATCTGAAAATTTTGAGTTTTGTTGGGCATTTGGGGTTATTAGACTTTGGTTATGTTTGATTTTGGGGTGTTTTGGGATGTGGGTGGGTTTTTTAATGGGGTGTTGGATTTCTATGTAATTTGGGTTTATGTGATGGATATCTGAAAATTTGTTGTTTAATGGAGGATATTTATGGTGTTTGATTTGGAGTTTTGTTATTTTCTTTGTTTTTGATGATTTGTTAGGATTTGAATTGGATCTGTGGTTTTTAGCTCTTGAGGTGAGGCTAAAAGTTGGGATTTTTTTATTTTTAAAAAAATATGGTAAAAGGTTGGACTGGAATCAGACCTCTGTTTTTTCTCCTTTTCCTTTTTCTCTCTTTTGGATGTGTTGTTTTTACCTCCTGCAGTTTGGGTTTTGATTTTTGAAAATCAGTGTCTTGATTTTGGGAAAGTTCAGATTCTTCTGCTTTCTGCGGGAGTCTGGATTTTGAACTGTTTGTGGTGGTGTTTGGCTCTTACATGGGCTAAAACCAGAGCTTTTGGTTGTTTTTCTTGTCTGGGTTTTTTGGGTCAGATTGAAGAGCATTCATGCATCTTTCTCTATGGAAGCCTATATCTCATTGTGCTGCTCTAATCTTAGAGAAAAAGAGCAGAAGAAGAGATGGTTCTGGTTTGAAAGAGGAAGGCAAGAGGAAGTCTTCGATCCTCCGGCAATTGCAAGAAAGCAAGCTGCGCGAGGCCCTCGAAGAGGCATCGGAAGATGGGTCCCTTGTGAAATCTCAAGACATGGACTCTGACTCGTTCGCCAATCTGGACGGGAGCTTCGGGCGGTCGAGATCTCTTGCCCGGCTCCACGCCCAGCGGGAATTCCTCCGGGCTACAGCACTCGCTGCGGACCGCACATTCGACACCGAGGACGCCATCCCCAGTCTCCAGGAATCATTCGCCAAGTTCATTACAATGTACCCAAAGTTCCAATCTTCGGAGGAGATTGATCAGTTACGCGACCGCGAGTACAGCCACCTCTCTGATATGGCCGCCAAGGTATGTCTCGACTACTGCGGTTTCGGGCTTTTCTCTTACCTTCAGAACATTCAAAGCTGGGAGTCATCAGCTTTCAGCTTATCTGAAATAACTGCGAATTTGAGCAACCACGCTCTCTATGGCGGGGCTGAGAAAGGCACCGCCGAACATGACATAAAAGCTAGGATAATGGATTATCTGAACATTCCAGAGAGCGAATATGGCCTTGTTTTTACCGTCAGTAGAGGGTCCGCTTTCAGATTACTCGCAGAATCCTACCCATTCCAAACGAACAAGAAACTGCTAACGATGTTCGATTATGAGAGCCAATCTGTGAATTGGATGGCCCAGAGTGCAAAAGAGAAAGGGGCGAAGATTAACAGTGCGTGGTTCAAATGGCCCACTCTGAGACTCTGTTCGACTGAGCTGAGGAAGCAGATCTCGAATAAGAAGCGGAGGAAGAAGGATTCAGCTGTCGGACTTTTCGTCTTCCCCGTGCAGTCAAGAGTTACAGGGGCGAAATATTCGTATCAGTGGATGGCATTGGCGCAGCAGAACCATTGGCATGTTTTGCTCGATGCGGGATCTTTGGGTCCGAAGGACATGGATTCACTTGGGCTGTCGCTTTTTAGGCCGGATTTCATCATCACGTCATTCTACAGAGTTTTTGGGTCGGACCCAACTGGTTTTGGATGCCTCCTTATAAAAAAGTCTGTGATGGGAAGCTTGCATAATCAGAGTGGTTGCGCAGGGTCCGGAATGGTGAGGATTGTTCCAGTTTTCCCTCAGTATCTGAGTGACTCTGTGGATGATCTGGATGGCTTTGCTGGGATCGAAGACGAGAGTGTCGATGGGAATGAAGAATTCATGCCCGAAGCTCGCCGTGGATCTCAGCTGCCAGCTTTCTCGGGTGCGTTCACGTCAGCTCAAGTGAGGGATGTATTCGAGAGTGAGATGGATCAAGATAACAGCTCGGATCGAGATGGGGCGAGCACCATCTTTGAAGAAGGGGAGAGCATTTCACTTGGGGAGGTCATGAAGAGCCCAGTTTTCAGTGAAGATGAATCATCAGACAACTCGTTCTGGATCGATTTAGGTCAGAGCCCATTTGGATCCGACAATTCCGGCCAGTTGACCAGACCAAAGTTGGGATCACCATTGCCACCGTCGTGGTTTATGGGCCGGAAAAACCACAAACTGCTCTCTCCAAATCCAATGTCAAAGATACCTAAGAGCCCAATTTACGACGATAGGCGAGTAAACCTAAGGTCAGGTGAAGACCATGTTCTGTCATTCGATGCAGCTGTCATGTCAGTCTCACAGGAACTGGACCGTGTTAAGGAAGTCCCTGAAGAAGAACTCGCAGATGTGGACCCTGCTCCTGCAAACTCCAGGAAGGATCAGGATTTCCAGTATGTTCGGGAGATTGAGGAAGAACCCGAAATCAGAGAGGAAGCAAATTTGAATGGGGTGAAATTGGATTCTTCTGTAAATAGATCAGGAGCCACAAACCTGATTGGGCATAGTGGCCTTGAGAACGGCTCGACGTCTGAGATATGCCCGGAGGGTGTTGTGGAGACAAAGGAAAGTGCTATTAGGAGGGAGACAGAAGGCGAGTTTAGACTGTTGGGAAGGAGAGAAGGGAATCGATTCGGTGGGGGTAGATTCTTCGGCGTGGAGGAGAACGAGCAGGTCATGAGCATGGGCCGGCGGGTTTCCTTTAGCATGGAGGACAACCGCAGAGAACGGAATTCAGAAGCTGGGGAAGTGTCAGGGACTACTTTAGACGACGATGACATTATTAGCGACGGAGAAGACGGGGATGCAGACGACTGGAACCGAAGAGAACCTGAGATAATCTGCAGGCATCTTGATCATGCGAACATGATGGGCCTCAACAAAACAGCTATCCGGTTGCGGTATCTAATCAATTGGCTAGTGACCTCATTATTGCAATTGCGGCTGCCCGGTTCGGATGAGGGAACAGGAACGCCTCTAGTTCACATCTACGGTCCGAAGATCAAATTCGAAAGGGGTGCAGCTGTGGCTTTCAATGTAAAGAGCAGTAGCGAGTCCGTAATCAATCCGGAAATCGTTCAGAAGCTGGCTGAGAAAAATGGTATATCTCTTGGTATTGGTTTTCTTAGCCACATCCGGATCATGGATGAGCAGAAGCAGCTTCATGGAGCATTAGATGCAGATGGCACATTGTTATGCAGACCAATATCGAATGGTCGACACAACAGTAAAAACACAGTGGTCCGAGTCGAGGTTGTTACTGCCTCTCTTGGGTTCCTTACAAACTTTGAAGATGTTTATAGGATGTGGGCATTCGTGGCAAAGTTTCTTAATCCGTCATTTGTCGAAGATGACAGATTATCCACCGTCCCAGAGACTTCAGAAACGTGAGAGGGGAGCTGGCTACACACGTCTTGCATCAAAGTTTCAACAGAAGCCCCTTTGCCTTTTGCACTCGCAGACATGGAAGAACCTTTGGGGTGTATTTTCAGGAGTGTGATGGTTGGGAGATGCAGAGGCAACAGAAAACACGCAAGGTATGCTTTTTTTGCTTTTTCTGGTGTTCTGTTTCTTTTTGTTCTTCCTTGAGAGCTTTACTATACAAAAGCGGGGTGATGGCGGTTGAATCTGCAGTTTAATTTGTTTATTCTTGTTTTATTTCTTTGGTATGATTTTTTTTTTTTTTTTTTTTTTTTTTGGGGGGGGGGGGGGGGGGCTTCATGTAGAGTTTTCTTTAGAAATTGTAACACTCAGGGAACCATTTGGGACCCTCTTCAATCAGATGATGTTTGTTGGAGCAGCAGAATTTGAATAGGTATGGAGTCTGTTCTGGTATTTTTCAAATACTTCTTGTACAGTTCAACTACAAGGAAAATCTCTACTGTTTTAGTTTAGGAAAATTAAAATATAAATCAAATGTTTAGGTTGCATTTGGATGCTCAATTGAATTGATTTGCAATAGTTTGATTCAAGGAAGTGGAAATGACTGAATTGGGCTAGTCAATTTGCAATTTAGATCATCGTTCTAAAACTCGGTTTCTCAACTTGAAACTTGGCCTAGTCAACTCAACTTGGTCAGAAATGAGCCAGGTCACTATGAAACTTGCCGGCAACCTCAATTTGGTTCATGCTCAGCATGACTCGCCGAGTTGGCTCGCCTACTTGGTCGACTTGACATGACTTGGCATGACTCGAACTGAATCACTAGCTGATTTGATCCATTTTTAAATAAAGAAAAAAATGCATGGTTGATGGAACTTGAACTCACAAGCTCCTGCACTCAGCAAAGCAGCGTCTGCCAGCTGACCAAGCACCAATTCCTATTATTCCTAATTTAATTATTAAATATCGAGTCAAGTCTAATTGAGTCTTTAAGTCAACCCAACCCGACTGAATGTTGAGTCGAGTTGAATTTTTGAGTTTTTAAACTATGGCTCCAATTTGAAATGCATGCCACTGCATTGGGGATTGGTCGTCGTTATGAATTAAAATGGCCCCGCCTCCATTTGGGTAATTTCCTCCATGTTGGATTGGATCACTGCAGAGCATCCAAATTTGCCGCTTGCTTCAATTTGATGTCCCTTTTTTTTTTGCCTTTATTAGAAAAATAGGAATCTGAAAATAAATAGGTTACAATCATTGGCTTTTTCAGCTAGATTGATGCATTGTTCATTCTCGGGTGTAGGAATTGCAATATCAATTTGTTGAATTAGATGCAGTTGAACTAAAGTTCTTTTAGTTCTTAGTAGAAGCAGGAAGTGGTAGACGGTTTGAAGTCCGTAGGATCCACTACATTCAATGTTTCCATAAATGGCTACTGGACATGACTAGATTTTTTTATTTTTTATTTTTTATTTTTTTAAAATTTTTTTTACATATGGTTGCCAAAGGTCAAGGTATTCCATAACGGTAATGGTGGCTGTAATGGCCACCACCATTACTTTTACGATATGGGCTATAACGGTCATTATGGTCTCTTTTATTTTTATTGGGGAAAAAAAAAACCCAAAAAACCTATATCAGCCCTGTAATGGACCATTATGGGGGTGTTATAGCTTTTATGGGGAGCATAATGGGCCATTACAGGGGTTGTAATGGCCGCTAGGGGTCCCTTTTTTTTTTTTTTTTTTTCGGTAATGGCTGTTACAACCCTGAAACGTGTAACGGTTGCAACCATTACCTTTACATAACAGCCTTTACAGCCGTTACGGCACACCATGCTGGCCGCTAGGGGTCCCTTTTTTTTTCTTTTTTTTTCTTTTTTTTTTTTCAGTAACGGCTTTTACAACCCTGAAACGTGCAACGGTTGCAACCATTACCTTTACATAACGGCCTTTACAGCCCTCTTAACAGCTGTTACGGCACACCATGCTGAAGGTGATATAGTACACCACCCTTTTTTCTTTCTTCTTCGATCTTTTATCAAATGGATGGTTAGATATCAGATGCTCAGTGGTTGAAGTTCTACAAGAGCAATCCAATCAGATAGTTAAATCATTTGTTTGGTATGAATGTCAGTCTATGCTTTATTCACATTGGGCCCATGATTTGGACAGGTTGCATTGCTTTACATGTATAGCGTAGGTGTGGTGAATGGGACAGATGACAATGGTCTGAAATTAACTACTGCTATTGTGGAATGAAGGATATTTCTCTGATACAGCTAGAATACCACTAGGATATAAAGTTCTGTTGTTAGGTCAGTATCAAAACAGTATTTTCCTTTTCATGAAGATGGTAGGTTTTTTGTTGTTTTCACATGATAGATATTCACACTGCATATGTACAGGATCTGGGCCGCTCATTAGGTGGACTGCACTGTGTACTCTGGTTCAAAAATCAAGTTGGTTGACTCATCGGGTAGGGAACATGTATGCAGTAAAACTGAAGGGTTAGATAAGTTGACCAACGTCCACGTTAGGTATACATGTGCGGCCCATCTGATAAAGGGACCAGCCTGACTTTTAGGTGAGGGCAGGTTTGTGCTGGGGCGAGCCTGATGGATGGCCCATGCATGCCACAATGAGGAGTCTTGAAACTCTTGCAGAAATCCTTGAGAACTCATTGGCTCATGCAGCTCTGCATTTCCTGCCAGCATGTCACTCGTGTAAGACATCTGAACCGTGCAAATGGAGGGCCCCACTGTACATTGAATGGTAAGTCTGTCAGCTGTCCACTGATTTCAGTGGCTCAGCCCTGCCCGATGCGTGGACCCTCATGATTTATTTTTTCTCCAGTTGATCTTCATGGTGGGGCCCATTTCCTACAAATTGGTGGGGGAAATGTAGCTGTATGCTAAGTTAGCAGGCAACTGGGCTGTACCCTGTAGGTGATCAGTTCTCAATATCCTTTTGCTTTGGTTGAAAGATTAGGTGACTTGGAACTTCAGTCCCACTGAGTCTGAGACAACTCAGGACAAGTCACATCACCAAAAAATTTCTGCATTTGCTAACCATATCACAAAAATATAAATTCTCTGACTTGGTATTTTGTGAGGCCTCATGGGATTTAGGGAGGTTTGACTTGGGTTCCTTACATTGGAGGGTAAAAATCTACTTTCGATGACCATTGACTAGGGCTGCAACTTTGGGTTGGGTTGTCAGGGTCCTCAGGTCAGGTTCAGGTTCGAAAATGCCAACCTGATTTGAAATCAGGTTGGGTTTTGGTTGAGCAAGTTTGGGTCGGGTTAGGTCACTGTATCTGTGTAAGGTTGGGTTGAGTATATTGGAATTTGAGCTGGCTTCAGGTTGGGCACCTAGGGTTGGAATTTGGATGTGGGTCAGGTTGCATGTTGGATCCTCTTGAGGTTGGGTCGGGCTTATGTTGATCCTCAACCTGACCCAACCTGCGGAAGTTGCACCCCTACTATTGATGCATGAACTAAGAATTTTGGTAGACTTGGGTCTGTTTTATTCATCACTAATTCAAGGTTAAGATTCATGAACAGAGATTTGTGTAGCTTAATTAATTATTTTATTTTTGTCCCTTCTAACCATTTAAACTTGTATAAAACATAAGAATCTCTACCTTCACATGTCATTTTCTGCAGGGAAATTTTCAACCATCATGTCATTTTCAGCCGATATCTCTTCAACTATTCAAGTATAAGATTGTTGTATGATTGCTTGGACTTTGCGAAGATTAAATGGGTTTTCTGGATGACTACGCTAATTGAGTTTGGAGATTTTCGAGGCTTGTTGTTGCAGTGTTTGGCTGATTGATTGGAAATTCAATGGTTTTCATTGGAAGCGAGCATGAGCCTGGCGTGGAGATCGTTCAACAGATAAATTGTTTGTCTTTGATATTTTTTTCTCTCTCTTTTTCCCCTAATCTCTATCACTTCTCATATAGTTTGTCGAGAGACAAGATTCCATGCATGTGGGGCCCATGGCTTGTGTTCAGAGCCATTAATCCAATGGGACCCACCATGGATGGCTCCAGATTTGAAATCGCCAACCCTTTGATATCCTGGCCTACAAATAGATGTTTAAAGAGAAAAAAGACATCAATGATTCATATTCAGTGCAGAAAAGATTATATTTTGGAGGGCCATGATTGTTTTATCTGGGAGGTTGGCCAATCATATCAATGGTCTGGATCATCAAACCATGGTCCCACATGTGCAAAGTCCAACCCCATAAATCCTCCTTGTCTAAAAAGGGGAGAAAGAAGCATCAAAATGTCATTTGAAGGCATCATTAGTACTAATGATGGTTTGAATGATCAGATGATCTTGTCCCTTCTTTTTGGGTTTTAATGGTCCACAGCTATCTAGCCTTGTTGACCATGAAGATTGTTGGGACAAGGGGCCCACCTTATTCTTTAGAGGTGACGTTACCGTACGTTTTGAGTGGGGCCCATCATCCAAAGATCACTTCTCTATTTTGGGTTAGAGTGCTAACCCACTCTTCCAAACCTTGCTTTTGATATGATCAAAAGCTTTCTGATTATAAGAGAATGAATGTAATATTGAGGATTTTCAAGGGAACCAGTATTTATTTTATGGATTTTACTGAAAAATTCCTCAAGAATTCATTATTTTACTAAACAATAGTCAAATACTTTCGATAGCTGAAAATTTTTTATTTTTTATTTCCTTGCTCCTCCTTTCTGAAGGTGGTGGTAGTGAGCATTGTAGGGTTCATGTGGTGTTTTAGGAGATCTAAGCCGTCCAACAGGTGCATCCAACCATGATGATCAGAGGTACCGAAATTCATGCTAATCCAGCCATTGAATGGGTCACGCAATAGAAAACAATGTGCACCACCCAAAAAGCTGCAAATTCACATGTGGCCCACTTGATAATTGGGTTGGAATGATTTTTCGTACTCTGTTCATCACGATGGGGGTGAACACATAGGACTGGTTGGATGTCATATTCCGACCATGTGGGCCCCACAACGCACCACCTTTAGAATAAAAGAAAAATGTACACGTGTGTTGGTCACTTCACCCCCTCAAAAAAACACTTCTTCCTCCTCGTGTCCGCTGAACCGAACGTACGTCGGGTGGGTCCCACCACGGATTGGGCAATCCTAACCGTTGATAGTTCCCCATCACTATCTTACAACAAAGACTCCATATTCATTTCTATAATGAAGAATAATATCGTTTGCATCTCACATTTAAAATGGTGGTGATGATATATGGTGGGTGGGGTCCACATCTCATGTTTACAATGTTGGTCAATGAGGAGCAGAGGCAAATATGGAGGAATATGAGGTGTGATATGGACAATACTCAGAAAAGGTGGCCAATGGTGTTGTGTTGACAAAAGATATAACTGTTGAAATTTGGTTTTTATGCCTCTTTTCTGCTTTTTTTTTTTTTAAAAAGGAAAGCTTCAGTGGTGTGGGATGACTAGCTATGTTGACATACACATGGGGCCCACATAATACATGAATAGATGGTTGTCATTATCATCATCATCACCATCAAAGTGGAATATTTTTATTTAATGGGTTAGGATGTGGGCACATGGATTGCCTACTGACAGTGCTTTGTGGGCCCCAACATGATGTGTGTCTCCCATCCACTCCGTCCATTTATTTTTTCAGATTGTTTTATGTTATGGTCCCAAAAACGATGCAGATCCAAATCTCATATGGATCACACCATAGTAAAGAGTGGTGATTGAACACTCACCGTTAGAAAGTTCTTAGGAGCTAGAAAGTTTTGGATTAAGATGATGTTTGTGTTTTCTCTTCATCTGGGTGTGTGAGATCTAATCAACAGGTTGGATGATGCATAAACATTGCAGGGAGACCTATGAAGTTTTTTAATGGTTGATATTCAATCTCTACTTTTTTCACGTGGTGTGGTCCACTCGAGATTTGGATCTCCCTCGTTTTTGGGCTCGTGCTCAATAATGATCTGGAAAAATAGATGGACGGCTTGGATAAAACACATATATCATGTGGGGCCCACAGAGCATTGCAGTAGCCACCTTGCTAAGGACACTGTCAGTACGTAATCGGCGTCCAGAATGTGGTGATATAGGATAGGAGCTGATGTGGGCCCTCCAGATCATGGACTTGATTGTGGATGGACCACAGGTATGAAAGATATACTGACCAGATGTGCTCATTGGGAATGTTTGGATAGCAACAATTCCATAGAAATAGAAATGTTTTCCATTGATTAAAAAAAAACTAAGGGATCTGTCTCGTGAATATAAGATTTTTATTTTCTATCCATATATATATATATATATATATATATATATATATATATATATATATATATATATATATATAAGAAATTTATGTCTTAATAATATGAAAATAATTATTGCATATTCATTCCTTCCACTCTTCATTTTCCTGTTTTGTCTAAACAGTAGTTGGATAGGCTAGTGAACACAGCACTCGCATGGGTACTGTATATACATTGTAAAATTGTGGGGCCCTCCATGATGTATGCATTTTATCCACGCCATCCATTCATTTTGCCAGATCATTTTAGGACATGAGCTAAAAAATGAGACAGGTCCAAACCTCAAGTGAGCCACACCATTGGAAGCGGGGGATAATGACGCCTACCGTTGAAACCTTCATAGGGCCCACCATGATGTTTATTTGCAGTCCGACCTGTTGATAAGGTCAGACAAACATGGACTATGGAAAAACACAAATATAAGCTTGATCTAAAACTTCATTGGCCCCTAAAAAAATTTCATTGGTAGGCATTCAATCCCCACTGTTTCCTATGGTGTGGTCCACTTGAGCTTTAGGTCTGCCTAATTTTTGGACTAATGCCCTCAAATTAAATTATCTGGAACCAAAAAGATGGACAGCGTGGATAAAACACATACATCATGATGGGCCCCACAGTTTTGCCATGCATACACAATCCCTCCATGGTTGCTCTGTTCTACACTACCCAATCCGAGCCCATCCAAACACAGCCTAAAGTCCTTTTTAACTGTTAAAAAACTGGTCAGTGGTCCAAATTCAATGGGAAATTTTTGGTATTTTAGATTACCGGATCAAAATGAATTTTGGGTTGCAGGCGTTTCACAATGGGGCCCACCATCACCACTTGGATAGTCTGGATTGGTATGGATGAGTAACAGCCAAGGAAGACTATGGTATATAGTGCATCATTAAACGCACACATTCTAAAATTTAGAAAGCCATTACATTCGACAACTACATGAAAAATTAAGGGCTTTTCATATCAAAGAAAGGCAAGTAAATGCTTTTCATTTAAATGTATATTCATGTTATCTCCTTGTGGACAGCTAAAATAAATCAAAAATAAAAATAAAGGGCACAAATAAACAAGCTGGTTACTCTACATTAATAAAATTACAACAAATCAAGGCTCTTCCTCCCAATCAGGCTTCATATATCAGATGAGGCCCACCTTTGGTGGCCGGGCTCGTCATTTTCTCATACCACTCAACTGGAGATCTGACCATGCCAACATCGACAAAACCAATAAATTAAGGTATATTCTCATGAGCCATCATTTCGATTTAGTATGTCAATCTGAACTGTCTGTGCGATTTGGGTCTTGTTCTAGACCCTCTGTTGAAACAAGCAGATGCAATTTTGGCAACTAGCTAGGAATCCACCATCTTGATAAGGAAAGCAGTCTCTAGCGCAGATTCCTTGCACTGCAAATACCTGTTTTCCTCCACTATATCTATCGTTAGGTTAAGCAGAATCGGACGTTGCGGATCGTAGATAGCATGTTGGCGGACCCTCGCAACCCATTTTGCAGCTTCCCATACTCCAAACCTGATGCATCAAATACGATACAGTTATGTATTCACTGCAATATACGTGGCATTTATGGGACACTTCTGCTGGTGCTTTTAAAAGTGTGTAGTTTCTGGTTGAGTAATTACGGTCACTGCTGCCAAATTAACTAGAACCATGATTTAAGGTTTGCTAGTTCCACACATGTAGATCCCAGCCCTACGACACACCACTCTATGTGCCAACCCAGCAAGTGTGGAGCATCTTTGTAATCTAGTTAGACCCCACTCTGCAGATCCCCAGTTTCGATAATCAGGCCAGACCACTCATCGTGCAGACAATTGTACAGAGTGGTCCATTGATGTCATACAATGGCTCCCCTAATGAGTGAAGTGGCCTGATTCTTGGGATAGGACGTACGCAGCAGGTCCCACATAAAAGGATAGGTTGGATCTCACACATCCACCAGCTTGGCACATGCTGTGACATGTAGAGATGCTGGGATCTACACGTGGAATAAGTAAGGCCCACAGTACTTCATACATGTTTCCTATTGGAAATGTATTCTATGACCAAAAGAAACTAGAAATGTGCGAGACCATTCTATTTCCCGATCTAAAATGTAAAGTTTTGAAACTGGAAACAAATGCAGGTTTCTGTGCTATTCTCCATATCCAATTAATGCTAATTGTGGCAATGGCCCATTTGGATGTCACCGACTCCGACCAAATGGGATTGGACCAGCCCAATCCATTTCGTTTTGAGCAGGAGAAACGAATCGGTAAAGGTGTGCTTTTAACATGCATCTGCTTCTGCTCAGGGTGATTTGGATACACTGAATATCCAAGGTTTTTTTTTTTTTTTTTTTTTTTTTTTTTTTACATCCAAACAGACCTGAAAAATAAGGATTTTGAAGCATATTACCTAGTATTAAAAGATGATGTCACCAAGACCGCTGGATAAAGAACGCCCTTCTGAATATTATCATAAGGGGAGTATCTTCTTATAGCCTGAAAATCTTTGACGTCCCCAGGATATCCAAACTCTTCATAGTCGACAGGTGTAAGAGGTAAAACAGGATACAGAAGCGTGTTGCAGGCATCTAAAAATGGAACCTGAAAGGAGAGATGAGAGAACATTATTTTTCAAAATGAAAACAAACATGAAAATGAATTTTGCATACTGGAGAAAATGAATAAAGCATATTATCAAAGAAAAAAATGGGAAAAAGATAAAGGTTCTTATGAGTATTTTAATTTCCAAAATTTTATGGTTTTTTATGTTCTTAGGAAGGGAATGGCTGCTTTATTTTGATTCATAGATCTACATAATTGTGATAATGATGCAAGACCCCTCGGTCAAGCCCACTAATTCAACAATAACTACGACACTGTTTGTAATAAGGCACAATTTGCAGTTGTGCCCTTTTTATAACAACAATAACAACTAAACTCAAGCATGGCTCATGGGGGCTTTGCTAAAAGGGGGGAAATCAGTGGTCAATGTGTGAACGGTATCTGACGATATTATCCGTATTGCACATGGGTGATACAAAATCTCAAAGTACCTGAAAAGTCCCATGTATTCTGGTTCCCTACTTGAGAAAGGAAGCTACCAGAACAACTTTGCTCCACTGACCAGACACTACAAATACTAAGACTCCCACGTACTAGAGTTGCAAAGTGACTGGTCTTTTTAACTTATACCATATGCCTAATACCGTCAATACATGCTGATATATTGTGATATTTACAATTTTTTGCCAGTCGTAAATGTCTGGAAGATATTAGCAATATTTCAACTTAAGCAGGCAGAAATCAGAAAAATATATTTTTTGGCCTAAATTTTTGGTCATTTTTTTTTACTTCTGTTTTAACAACTCCACTTGAGTTGTTTCATATCAAAACACGAATTTGGTGGAGAAATAATGATCAGAGGGGGGTTTTGAAGCATGGTTTTGTTGTACCGCATTGTTTGTCCCTTAAACAATGGAAAACTATTTTGTGCATGTTTTTTCTTCCTGTTCCCATTTATTCTTCCTCTTTTCTTTTTTTCAATGTTTTGAGTTCTAACTGTTGTGTAATCATGTGACTTCTTACATCTCTTAAAGTTTCATTGAAAAATTCCACCATTTTCCAAAGTTCCCAATATTTTCCTTAGACTGAGATACATGCGATGTTTCCCCATTTCCTATCATGTTTCCATATTCCAAGGATGTCAT
Organism: Magnolia changhungtana; assembly: GCA_030180095.1. Classification (NCBI taxonomy): domain Eukaryota; kingdom Viridiplantae; phylum Streptophyta; class Magnoliopsida; order Magnoliales; family Magnoliaceae; genus Magnolia; species Magnolia changhungtana. The sequence goes on along the minus strand of JASAUF010000182.1, from coordinate 6,595,551 downwards.
ATATAGTGCAATAATGATGCATAAAACATCAGGGGGAACAACTTTGCATGCATGAGATCTACCCGGTCCATCAGGAGTGCAACCCCGAAAACCAGGTTGATCCAAAACTCAGGTGAGCCACACCACACACAAAAGAAAAAAACAAATAAATAAAAAAAGAATTTAAAAAAAAAAAAAAGGAAAGACAAAGAAAAGGTGGGGACGTCCACTGTTAAAATCTTCCACAATGTGTGGGGCCCACTGTGATGTGTATGTGTCGTCGAGTCCATTCAACTGACATGTCCCACTAGGGAAGGAACTCCCAAAAATTCAGGCCATTCCAAAGCTTAGGTGGGCCACATTCTGTGAATTTAGAGGTCTTAGCCTCTTAGTATGATTTATATTATTCCCCATAGTGTGGTCCACCTGAGTTTTGGATTGGCCTGACTTTTTAGAAAGTGAGTTCAATTCTTCAAGTAGAAGAATTGAACCACAGTACATCAATGAGCATTTGTGTAAATCGCCCTTCTACTCAATACAAATATGGTAACTTCCAAACACATCCTAAAGAACACATAAAAGAAAATGCTGCAGACAGAGATAAAGAGAGTGGGTCAGAAAGTAGCATCATGGATACCTTCAAAACTGCAGCACGAAATAAATCAGGGCAACAATTAATGGCCGAAGCGACAAGAAGTCCGCCAGCACTATAACCCCAACCAGCAAGCTTGTCTTGTTGTACAATTCCCTTCTCGATTAGGAATTTAGCACAGGAAATATAATCATCGATGGAATTGCGCTTTTTTGTGCGCATGCCGTCATGATGCCATCTTTTACCCCCAGACCCTCCACCTCTAAGAACACAACATTCAGACAATATTTAATAAGCGTCCAAATGCTATAGAAAGAATGATTAGGCTCAAGGCCCAGCATCAACACCAAAAAAAATACTTCCAGTGAGACATTGTGCTTGCAGAGTCTAATACCAAATATATATTTTTATTCTTATTATTATTATTACTTGATTAGTATGTTAAGGGCCAGCATGGGCATTCCTATGGGCCTGTTTGATTTTTCAAATACCATGTAAATGCTTTGTAAATAGGTAATAATTACTTACCTAGGTAATTACAACATCACTCCCAAGGCTACATTGACACCTGCTTTTTTAACACTAAAACTGAGGACCAATGCCAAATAAATGTGGGGCCCACTGTGATGCATGTGGCTTATCCACACCGTCCATCTTTCATGCCATCTGATTTTAGGACATGAACCCAAAAATGAGGCAGATCCAAAATTCGAGTGGACCACACCATAGGAAACAATGGGAATTGAACACCTATCGTTAGAAACCTTTTGGGGCCCCAAAAAGTTTTGGATCAAGTTTTCCCCTTATCCATGTCTGTGTGACCTTATGAACCGGTTAGATGACCAATAAACATCAAAGTGGGCCTGATATAGGTAACAACTTTCAATGATGGATGTTTTAAGGCTACTGTTTCCTTTGGTGTGGGCCAATTGAGCTTTGGATCTGCCTAACTTTTTAGCTCACACCCCAAAATGTTTCGGTAAAACCGATGGACAGCGTGGATATGCCACATATATTACGGTGGGGCCCACAAATTTAAGTCAATCTTTTTGAACCGGTTTTCATGGTGGAAATACAGCCCGGTTTTCAAACATGTTAAAACAGTAATAATTGCCTATTTATAGCCCATTTATGGAGGATTTGAAATATCAAACAGGCCCTAAAAGCGTGGACCAGAGTGGCCAATCACCGTCTAGAATGAACATTACATTATAATGGGTCGGATCCGTAATTGTTGTTGCATTCGCATTTTTGGGCGAATTTTGCTTACAGCAGCATTTAGTGCATGTTGCCATCCACGTTTGGTAGGATGTGGAAAACAGCTCCGCATCTGCCAAATGTGCACAAGCTGATGCACATTTTTTTCATCATCATGGGTAGACCCAAACAGGCAGAAATTTGGCTCAAGACTTCAAATGACAACTACTAAAGGGTTTTATTATTATTATTATTATTTAAAGCATGGACACTACAAAGAAGGGAAATAAAAACAGGGCCATTCACATGCAGCTGTACTTAGCATGAGAAGACTCCAAAGAAAACACTGAAATGCACTCTGGAGAACAATTCGAGCTGAACAGGAGAGAGAGAGAGAGAGAGAGAGAGAGAGAGAGAGAGAGAGAGAGAGGGGGGGGGGGGGGAGGAGGAGGTAGAAGAAACAACGAAAAAACTGACAAGGCTTTGTTTGAATGCGCAAGCGAATGGAATCAAGAAGTGTCAGTTTAAACAAGAGTAAAGACCAAATTATAAAGGCATTTACTAGTATTCATAACTAGGAAGTAACCCTCAGAAGTTGTGGTTATGTTCCTTCCAAGTCCTATTTGAAAGTGACATTGAAATTTGGAGCCCAATGCTTCAATATGAATACTAAGGTACTTACAATTCGGTCCTTTCCACTTATTGCTATTCATTTATATAGTTCGTCCAAATGCACACCAAAAGAACAATTGAAGTAAAGAACAAACCTGACATCAGCATATGCAATCACCCAACCGCGATCAAGCAAGCTTTTTAACTCACTGCGCCAGCGTTTGTCCAACAACTCACCATAAGCCCCATGCCCATGAAGCAGCCCTGAACTCTGACCCTCTAGCTTCATTTTGTGTGAGTAAACAATAGTCAATGGTACCATAACCCCATCTTTTGAAGAAACATCATAATACTCACAGGCATAAAACTCAGAAAGATCATTCCATGAGCCATCTGCACCGTCGGCTTCAGGTATAGTGTCTGAGCTCTTTGAGAACGGTGCTTTCGCCATATGGCTAGCAGGAGAAGAAGGTGTTCCATACAATGTCCTTGTCCTTTCATGTAGAACATTTTGTTGTTGCACAATCACCCACTTGCCATTTGATAAGTTATAGTCTACCACAGCATCGGGCATCTGTAGCAAGTTCACATATGGAGAAAAATTGGCATCCAATGTGAATCTATGATCTAAAAAAGAATAAGGAATGTTTTTCTTTTTCTTTGTTTTTTAAAAAATGTCAATGAGAACTTTTATTTAAAAAGAAAAGAACAAACAACAAGGCCGAAACAGCTATAACACAGTGAATGAGGGATCATCTGGAAATATAAAGTCCTGACAAACCCCACCAAACAATAATTGATTCCCTATTGTACCCAACAAATTCCTTTTGCCCGACACCCAACTCACAATTCTATTCTTAGTGTTTCAGAACTTCATGTGATTTGGCTTTTCAAGGCTCTCGAAGTTGGATCATCTCAACACTCCACAAGAAAGAGAGTCAGCTTCTTCCTCAATATACTTGGATGATGACAGTGGTGCTGTGGTGGTGACACGGTGACGATTGTTTGAAGCTAAAAATTTAAGTTAGGACCAAGATTTTAAGTTACCTTTGCAATTTACTGCCATGAATTTTATTTTTTTATTTTTTAGGATAATCTGATCTTTATTCAAAGGAGCAAAATACAACACAAGTCCCCTTTTGAGTTTGAGCCCTTTTGGCTAGGGTCCCTGTATTTACTGACATGAAATTACTCATCAAAATGGATATTTACAGGGTGAGCAAACTATTCACAACAAACTTCAAAGAAGAAAATTCAATACCAACTAGCATACCACTGGTGAGGATATTGTGAATCGCATGGTTGAGGAATAGTAATCGTAATTGGGCCCAGGTGAGATTTGACAAACGTGTTTTGGAAGGGCTAGGAAACTCGGATTAACGTCAGCTAGATTCAGTGCTCCCTGCCAACAAAAAAAAAAAAAAGAGTGATGAAAAGTAGGAAGCAAAAAACAATCTCTTTTCATCAATAGGCCTTAAAAACTTTGAACCATCATTTTAACAAGGGATCCTTATAAAAACGCTGGCAAGGGTTTCTCCAAGCAAGAATATTCCCATTACCCAATGTTATTCGATCCCTGGAGATGTCGTGGTTTTGACTCATCCTTGTCGAAGAAACCTGTCAGACAAGGAAGTGGATGATGTTGTTAGGTTACTAGAGGGTCTTCAGTACATTTGCCCATTGGTAGGAGAGAGGGATGTGATGGTTTGGAGCAAAGATAGATCAAGCCAGTTCTCTGTTCATTCTTCAAGATGATTTGAAGCTGCTGGCCGGGGGAGAAATGAGACCACATTTCTCACGTATGATTCTACAGGACCTCCCCAAAGGTTGTGGCTTTCACGTGGTTGGTGGGAAGAAAAAGGATGCTTACGATAGATAATCTTCAAAAGAGGCCAATTGTCCAGAGATAATGTGTCTGCAAAACACGGAATTGGTGGATTACTTGTTCATTCATTGCCATTTTGCTTATGAGTTACAGGAGAGATTTTTGACTATTTTTCAAGTGTCATGGATAATACTTAGGATCTATTCAGGCACTTCTTTTGGCCTAGCACTGTGGTGGCGTTGGGAAGGAAGGAAAGGTGTTGTGCCCTTTAGTGATGCTATTGTCCTTTGGGCCATTTGGGGGGAAGAAATAGGAGATGTTTTCAAAATAGATGTGGTACTGTATCGGAGATGTATGGAAAGGTTTAATAATGCAGGGGCATTTTCACACCGGGTTCGAGTGGGGTAGCTCCTGGGATGCGGGGACACACTCGGGGTGGGTGACCCATGTGATTTGGGGCCCATGGGGGAGGTCTCGTGTTCGAGACTCCTCACCGGGGGTGATTAATGCGCATTTCACACTGGGCTCGAGTGGGGTAGCCCATGGGATGCGGGGACACGCTCGGGGTGGGCAGCCCATGTGATTTGGGGCCTACGAGGAGGGTTCAGCCGAGATCCTAACCCATGAGATGTGGGGCTTGGGCTATGAGATAAATGGATTAATTCACCATACTCTAACAGTTCGAGCTTTTAAAGTAAGTGGTTAATTGTCCTACATCAAATTGGTATCAGAGCAGTAGGTCTCGTGTTGGAGACTCCTCACTAGGGGTGATTAATGTAGGAGCGTTTTCACGCCAAGCTCAAGTGCGGTAGCCCGTGGGATGCGGGGACACACTCGGGGTGGGTGACCCATGTGATCTGTTAATGACACCCAACCCGTCAAACAGGTGGACCTAACCACAATTATCATGTGACCAAAAAATTTAAGCCAATCCAATCATTAGGTGGGCCACATAAAACAAAACATCATACCCCTCCCAAAAAACTCAAATCCACGTGAGGCCCACCCGATAATTGGATCAACCATTTTTTTGGGGCATTTGATCATCATGGTGGACCGTACCTTTTAGACAGGTTGGATGCCATGCACAAACCACGTCAGCCCCGCAATGCTTGACCAAAACCCTTTCTATAATAAAATAACTGACAAAGGGCATTTTCGTCAGTATCCCATCCAACCACACGGTCAAAGGATCCTTTTGAAAATTCAAAACACTCAAAGGCCATTTTCATAAATTCAGATTTTTTGAGTTTTTTTTAATAAAATCCCCTTTTAATAATAAATAGAAAATACTAAAGAATGAATTTAACAGAAAGAAAATCTGAAAGCATACATAAAATGCTTGCTTACCTTACCATCCATGGGCAAAGGAAGAGCTATCGAGCAAATTCGCAACTGCCAACCTTCCCTCAGAATAAGCACCAAATGTGTATCACAGAAATCGGCATCCTCAATTATAACATTCGGGTCATCAAGAAACACGTTCTACAAAAACATTCAAATCGAATTCATTCACAGCAGAAAAAAAAATGCATTTTCTTAAAATTTAAAATTAAATTAAATTAATTTTTTTAAAAAAAAATTAAGGAGAAACAATTTGAGGGAGATGTTAGGGAGATAAAAAACCATGGTTAAACCCAATTGATCAATTCAATGCAACTGGATTATGAATGCTCACTAAAATTGGTCATTGAGGGTCATAACTAGCAAACCTCCCAAGTTCTAGAACCAAAAGCTTCAACAGGACGCCTCAGCAGATAATGGGAATTGACTGGTTGTCCCCCTCTTGCAGCATCCGTAAAAAGATAAAGATATCCCTGATTATGCTCGATTATGCAGTGAGCTTGCGATTCGCATTCCCAAACTAATGTCATACCAGACAATGGATCAGCTGCGTTAATCAAATACACCTGCAAATAAAAAGCTTTGGTCAAAATACTAGTAACAATGGAGTGCAAATCTACAGCATTTTGATTCGAACAGTACCTTTGACGAAGTGTTTGAAAAAGTATTTACAGTCACAAACCGGAAATCTTTGCTGTTCCTAATATTAACATAGACATTCTCATCGGGTTCTTCCAGAACCAAGACATCATCTTTACCAGACCCAAGGACACTACAGTAGATCCTGATAGGAAACAGTAAACACTGGGTATAATCTATCTAGAATTGAGAAATGGTGGAATGCTTTTGAAATAGTAAAGGGGCTTGCTCCACTGGTACCAGGCGGATGTGGGGCTCACATAATGTCGACACACCATCCAACCTGTCCAAAAGATGTGCCACCTCAGAAAAGCCCCAAAGTTCAAGAATCACGCCCAATCCAAAACTCAGATGGGCCATAGCACAAGGAAAATATTGAGAGGGTACGCTTACTATTGATTAGCATGGGGGGGGGGGGGGGGGGCCGTGTAATCAAGTCCATTAAGACCCTTCTTCCAGTCCAGATATGAACACGAAGGCTGTTTTGCGGCTCAGGTGGGCCCCTGTGAAATTCAAGGGTGGGCATTTACTCACGGCTCATTCCCTTTGCTGTGGCCCACCTTAGTTTTGGATCGAACTGAGTTTTAGGTCCTAGAGGTTTTCTTAGGTGACACAGCCGATAGACGGGTTGGATTGTGTGAACCTCGTTAGCAAAACTCCATTTTAAAGAAACACGTACAATTGATTAAATGTTTAAACCTCCATATATTTTGGAAGACGTCTTTTTTTAAAAAATATATAATAAAACACGTTGTATTTAAAAAAAAAAAAAAAAAAAAAAAAACTTTCGAGGGAAAATTTTAAAATAGAGATTGGTGATCACAACCCATTGATAAAATTGAGTAGAAGGAGAAAGATTTTAGTAAATGCGGTCTGATTTATATGCGGATTACTTGAAGGATTTGAGAGAGGCAAAGAACACCATTTGACTATCTATGCACTATCTATGCATTGTTGGTTATACATAGACATTCTAATTATCTTAATAAAAGTCTTCTACTTTAACCTTATTTATATATAATATATAGGCACGTATAGGCACATATATGCACATATATAGCCATTATTTTTTTCACTCCGTTGAGACCAAACCGTATTAAACCCGAACTTTCATTCTCCGAATTGTGTGTTTCCTTTTTCTACTGAATTTTGGCTGTATTATTAACGATAGAGAACGAATTAGACATGAAAACTTCGCATGCCATTTTGATAACTATGAGTGTCAATATAACATGTGGGCCCCACATCTGCAACCGATACCACTGGAGGGTGCTCCAATAGTAAAAAAGTGGATCTACCAACCGATATGGTCTCTTTTCGGTGTTTGTTACGGTGTAAAGCAGTGCCTTCCCTCCCATCACCCATGCCAAATTTGAAACTCGGTCGGCTTGAGGCTTGCTGCAAAGTGAACCCGCATTTAAATTCCTCACGGATAAAGTAAAGAAGTCATTATCCTTGTTATACATGGAATATGCTAGAAAATGGTGATCTGGGGACACTTCCGATAGTTCTTCATAAGCATACCCTGTCATAGAAGAAGAAGAAGAAAAAAAAAAAGGATAAAAAATGAATGGAAGATGACATATTATACAAACACACTGGGTCCAACATTTTCATCCAGGCCAGAATTCCAAATGGGTCCGCTCCATCCTTCAGTAATCCAGATCATTCTTATGGTGGACCTCACCATAGATGGGCAAGACAACAATGTCCCCCAAACAATTCCAGCCACCCAAATGGTGGAATTTTTTTTCTCCCATTAAAAATTATCCATTTGCAGCAATTATCAGATAACTATGATAGCATGACAGGAGACATATTTTGCAGCATTGACCATCCTTGGCGAGGCCCACCAGATGAATGGTTTGCATGACGGAAGTTGGGCACCAGCTGTCCAGAGCACTTCATGAATGAAAAAGCCAGCAACTGGGATTGAGCGTTGTAAATTTAATCCTCTTCAACAAGAAAGCTTTTGCGATTCTTTAACCCAAATTGAATAAAAGAATGTGTATTTCCACCAATTGGCATCATCATGGAATATCATCATACACGTGAACTCTATGGGTGGGCCTATAAAAAATCTGGCTTCTACTCAGCACAGGCCGGGCTCATTGCCAGACTTCATGATCTCACTGAACACTGTAGAAGGTTTAAAAAGAAAAAAGCATTACCTCCAAATCTCTCAGCCTCCTGATTGTAATCAACCAGCTTCTGCTCAATCCTCTTCCCAGCTGTGAAATCAAAGCCTGCAGAAGGAGCATTGTATGATATAAACTCCTCGTTCAAACTTGCCAATCTCCGACATAGCACCTGATACTGCTTTCCTTCTTCCACACGCCTGTAATACAACCTGCATCAAAGATCAAACATCATCTGTGACATCAACAGGAGGAAATATACAATGCTTGGCAGAACCAAAGAGGTGGTTTTATTTAGCCAGCAACCATACAGGAAACCCTATATTTCTGTGATCCAGGCTGTTCAACTGGTGGGGCCATCATGAATGAGCTTCGCCCTAGGAAACTTCCCCAGTGGACAATCTTACCCACACAACTGTGAATTCCTTCACATTGAGTGTACACCGTCAGTTCATCTTTCTGTTTACATGCCACCAATTGAAAAGTTCAGATCATCAAAGGAGGAAACTTTGGGGGCATCAACCATCCATATTGGGGCCACTAGATGAATCCTCTGACCCAAAAAAAGGTGGACCCATCTGTACACCGGGCCGAACAAAAATGTTGTCTGGTCTAATCATGCATCACATAATGCCCCAAGAAAACATTCTCTTTGCAGAAGGTCATGCTTGTAAAAATTAGAGACATTTGTGTCCAGGCCAGCAACCCCTACCAGAGGGGCCCATCTTTTGGTGATCCAGAACATTCATCTGGCCGACCACACTCTTGACGGACAGTGCTGCAAGAAAGATATCACCATCAAACAATTCAAGTAATCCAATCATTGCCTTGAGAATGTATGATAGCATCACCATCAAAATTTTGGGCCACACTGTGGATGGAGCATTTCTCTAAATCAAACTGATCAAACAATCCTAACCAACGAATAGATGACTATCAAATGGATGGTTGAATGTAAAATAGTGAGTGGTCCAAATTTCATGGGCAACATCAAATGGTTACAATCATCTTCTTGGTGTAATTTTCAGGTTACACTCCATCAACAATTGGATATGTGATTTAGATAGTCTGAATTGCCAAGAAACTGTAACATTTGTACAGTTAAAGAGTCACCCTCATTTTTAAAATGTTAGTGAACTCTGATGAGGACATCCGAGCACCATACCAAAGGAGGATGGCTGAGCCAGTCTCTGTATGGCTAGACGACCATTACATGAGGCCCACTTGGCCCAATTCACATTCCTAGCCACGTTGAGGACCCTACACTGGGAAGATGCACGTGGACTGCATATACGAACTTGATGGACGCATCAAACCATTGGATCGAGTGGACACGATGATCGGCCCGTTAGATTTTGACTGTGGACCACTTTGACGGTTGGATCATCATAATCGGACATCTTGATTATGGACCACACAGGCCAAAAATAGTTTAATTGTTTAGTTTGTTTACATGTTTCGTTAATTTTTGTATAGCTCATATTGTCTTAAGAATAGGGAGTTAGAAACAACTTTTAATTCATTAAGAGTTTTTATGTTGAGAATCTTATCTGAGAGTGCCTTTTTGTAAAAGGTCTTTTCTGATACTATAAAGGGTTGGACGTCCCTACCCTAGCCATTATGCATGTTATGAATGAAATAGATTTTTTCCTTTTTCTTTGAGATTGAGCAAAAAAAAAATATATCCATCATGTGATTGGATTAGTGGTGGGAAACCACAGGGACCAATTCCCTAGTTATTTTTTCTACTTTTCTCTCTTCTCAACAAGGTATCATCTTCCTTCTTCTATTTTCTTTTCTCTTTCTCTACTTTCTCCAATATCTTTCTTCTTTGATCTTTTTTCCTCCCTAGAACCCAAATCTAATCAAACCTCAAACCATCTAAACCTTAATCCACAAATCCTAATTTCCAAAACTCCCAATTTTTCTAAACCCAAATCCCCAAAATCTGAAAATCCCTTTGTCCAAATTATAAATCCCCAATTCCCACAACTTGAAACCCATATTCTCAATTCTAGAAACCCAAGTCCTAAAACCCTTAACCCAAAATCTGAAATCCCAACCCGAAACCTCCTAAAACCTCAACCCTAATGTTCCAAACTTAATTCCTTTAAGCCTAGATACCCCAAACTCATTTCCCACATTCCCTGGCCTTTAAACCGCCCTAACATGTTAAAACTCGTACAAGACACATGATTTCCATTGAATTCATATTAACCCTATGTTAGGATGGGGATTCTATCTCCCATAGGTCCTGGTTCATCAGTAATTTATGAGATTCACATTGCGGGACTGTCGTATGCTTGAATTTAGACATGCCATGAATCTGAAATTTCTGAATTTATGATAAATTAGCTTTATTGTGGCGTTCTATTACTCTAGTTAATTTGTCTTTTGATTTCATGGCCTCATATTAGGTTAGATCATTCAGCCCTACATCAAACTCTCATAAGATACGAATCCAGCCCATTAAAACATAACCAATCTGGTGGTTGGGAATGCTCGAAGGAGTTCCCTCATTCCGTCAGACATCAATAGCATGTCCTAACAGTCAGACTGTCCAGAACACTGAAATGAAAACCCTACATACAGAGGATGTCATCCGACTGCTATAACAGACATTTCTGATTTCAAAAATCCTGCTATATTTAGTTATTTACCTTTCAAAAAGAGAGAGAGAGAGAGAAGAAAATCCTACTATATTTTCATGCAATATCAATCAAACAATGTTGTTGTGTTAATATCATGAGCTTCAAAGGCCATGCATTTCTTATTTTCTCATGTTTTAACATGAGATTTTCGCAAAATTATCACAGCTTTTTAGTCAAGTCTGTGTTATTCCATTGTATAAATATGAGAGATGCTCACATCCAACTGGTTGGACCGCTAACATATTGTCCAACTAACAGATGCTTTTCATCCTGTCATATGTGCACAACATCCAGCCCATCCAAATGGTTGCCCCCAATATGAGAATCACCTTGTGAAAAATTTAGATTGGTCCACTCATCAACTGGGGGACACCTACATCTTTTGTATTAAATTAGTGGCTATTCATTGTTTTATATGTTGTGGCCCACCTAATGAGTGAATTGAGCTGATTTAGCACTAGCCACTAGATGATCCTCATGGTGAGCCAAACCTATTGGACAGGTTGGATGTAGCATACAAAACAATAGTTTGGAACTTATCCACTGGATGGACAGTAATTTATCATCCAAGTGGTTGGATGTGAGCATCTCTCCATAAATATATACTTATTAATTTAAAAATGTTTATTAATTTATAATAATTATTTAAGGGTTTTGCTAAGGTCCCCACCTTCATTGGGAGGTTTGCAACGTTCCCAAACCTCTTAAATGCCATACAGGACAACCCGCCGTCCATTCTTTCATACAACTAACTAGCTGCAATCCATGGTACAAAAATCACACCAATCAAGATAGTCCTCAGCATCTAATCAATAGCATAGAAAATGGACAATCAAGATTAAGCGGATAAACAAAATTGTTTCAATCATCAACATGAACCATTTATCCAATATATCCCACTTTCCTTATGATTCCAAAAGCAGCGCTTTGGTTTGATGATTCTAACCATGCGATCTACAGCTCATAAAAAACAGACGGTTGTAACAAATTAGCCCCATTCAAAGGGTTAGGATCATCCAATCAGCATGATTCTAGCACCATGGCTTGGTCTCAATGGTACTATTGAATAAACCATTCTGATTGATTAGTGGGCGTCTCACGTGCCATTCAAAAGCCAATCCATGTGCCAATTAGTTTGTTAGTCAAAAGATTGGCTTTACTAAGCGTTAGGACCGTGCACACACCACAAAGAGAAAAGAAATACTAAAAACTATCTGTATTGAATTGTCTAACTACTTGTTTTCTTTCAACGTGCAACACCACAACCATTTATATAGAAAATTGCTACCATATAAAAAGACTAAAATGCCCTCATTCTAGAGGAGTCTATATGAGGCAAGGGCATTTACATTAACTACTTTTTACAAAAAATAAAAAATAATATTAAATGAAACCGGGCTTGGTTCCGAGGATCGACCTTATTCGTCTGAATGCATCTGTCGATAGTGCCTTGGTGAAAATATCTGCCACCTATTCAGTAGTATGACAGTACTCCAATTTCACCATTTTCTGCTTTACTTGATCTCTTAGGAAGTGATACCTAGTATCAATGTGCTTGCTCCTTCCATGCTACGCTGGATTTTTAGCAAGTTTGATTGTCGACTTGTTATCCACATATATAATTGTGGATTCCTCCTACGAATGTTTCAGCTCCTTTAGCAGATTCTTCAACCATTTTGTTTCACAGATTATGGACGATGCTTCCACATACTCCGCTTCACAAGTGGACAAAGCAACCACACTTCGCTTCTTTGAGTTCCATGTGAAGGCAGTCGACCCGAGATAAAATACATATCCCATGGTGCTTTTTGTTTCATCTTGATCACCTCCCCAATCACTATTTAAGTATCCATACAATATTGCTTCATCATTGTATGGATAGAAGAGACCACCATAGCTCCTTTGACATACCCGAGGTCTTTTTGCAGCGAGTCAGTGCGATTCTTTCGGTGCTTCCATGTACTTGCTTAGAAGCCCAACACTGTAGACGATATCTGGCCTAGTGATTGTGAGGTATCTAAGACTTCCAATCAGACTCTTGAATAAAGTCGAGTCCACGCTTTTTCATTCTCCTTCTTTTGTCAGCTTTAGGCCCGTTGCTACAGACGTATTTACAACATTGCAATCGGCCATCTTGAACTTTTCAAGAAGTTGCTTTGCATACTTCTTCTGAGATATGTGGATGCCACCATGTTGTTGCTTCACCTCGATGCCCAAAAAGAATGACATAAGTTCGTCATTGGTCATTTGGAATTCATTAAACATGACCATCTTGAATTCATCGAACATCGACTGGCTGTTCCCTATAAACATCAGGTCATCTACATATATGCATGCAATTAACATATCTCCATGAGCATTCTTCCTAATGTAGACTACATGCTCATATGGGCATTGGGCGAAGCCGTTTTCTTGAAGATAGTTGTTGATACGTGCATTCCAAGCACATAGACCTTGCTTAAATCCATAGAGAACTTTCTTCAGCCGGTACATTCCGTGTTCCTCCCCTTGCACAACAAAACCTTCAGGTTGGTCAACATAGACCTCCTATTCAAGTACTTCATTTAGAAATGCGGATTTCACATCCAGTTGCTAGATCATCCAACTGTGATGGGCTACAAGTGAGATTATCATTCTCACAGTATCAAGACAAGCAACAGGAGCGAAGACCTTGTAGCCTTTTGCTACAAGCCTTGCCTTGTAGCGATCAATCTCACTATCGGTTGTACGTTTGATCTTGTGCACTCATTGACACCAATACTCATTTGGTCTTTGGGAAGAGTAGTCGACTCCCATGTATTATTCGTTTTTATGACATGAATCTCTTCTTCCATAGTAGTTCTCCAGCATTCTTCTTTTATGGCTTCTTGAAATGTAAGAGGCTCATGGTCTACATATAGGTAGAACAGATTGACCTATTTTGTTTGCTCATAGGTATCGCTTAGACTCCTCATTTTGATAGGAGCCATGGGTGAAGGAGATTTGGATGAAGAAAGGCTAGCCGAATTTTGAATTGATGAAGTACTTCCAAGAGAGGTAGTCCATATTCATCAAATTCCATCCATTCTCCCTAATATTTTTCAAATTCGTCCAAATTCATTAAGATGCATTTCTTAGCAACTAAGAATGGAGACCGTTGGTTTTCTAATGCTTTGGAAATAGGTTCATTTAATATTGTTTTTTGTAAAAAGCAATTAATGTAAATACCCTTTGTCTCACATAAATTCCTCTAGAATGAGAGCATTTGGTCTTTTTATATGGTAGCAAATCTCTATATAAAGGGTTGTGATGTTGCACATTGAAAGCAAGCAAGTAGTTATACAATTCAATACATACGGTTTTTAGTATTCCCTTTCTCTTTGTGGTATGTATCTAGTCCTAAGGCTTAGTAAAGCCAATCTTCCAACCAACATCCAAATCCAATATATCCCACTTTCCTTATAATTCCAAAGCAACGCTTTGGTTTGATGATTCTAACCATGCGATCTACAGCTCATAGAAAACAAATGGTTGTAACAAATTGGCCCCATTCAAAGGGTTAGTATTAGAGGTGGGCATCGAGCCGAGCAGAGTCAAGGTGGGCAAAGCTTGGCTTCGCTTGTCCATGATGTACTCGAGCTCGAGCTTGGCCTCAAGCTCAACATTGAAGCTTGGCTTGTTTGCCAAAGCTGTCGAGTCGAGTTTGAGTCGAGCTAGTGGTTCGAGTCGAGTTTACCTCGAGTTGAGCTCGAGCTTGTTAGGTAAGAGAATAATGGATTTTGTTCTTGATCCTCCTCCATTGATGAAAAATTCAAAAATCTTAAGAGAATCAAAGCAAAACCCGATGAAAAAACCAAACAAAGCTTCAAATCGGATGAGGAAACCTGTAAAAACCGATCTTTTCTTGATCTTCTTCCACCAATAGAAATCCAAGTACTAAAAAAGAAATAGAGCAGAACACAGATCAGAAATCCAAGTAAAGAGCTCTAGCCAATCAGATCATTGGATTTCCTTGAAGCTCTAACAAATCTGAGAAGAACCCATCTCGAATTTCTTGGGTTTCTCGCCTAAGAAGTAGATCTTAAGACATTGAAATCATACTATTGTGGAGCTGAAATGAAAACTGGTGGTGGTGGTCGGGGTGGACGTGCGGCTGTCAGTGGGCAGAGAATGAGAAGAAAGGAAAAGGGAAGGGGGTGCGTGCGGTCGGGTAGAGACTTTAGGGTTTTTTTTTTTTTTTTTTTTTAAGTTTAAACTTAAAACTTATATTAATATATATATATAATATTTAATATATTTATTAATCAAGCTTGAGTTCGAGCTTTGAGTCGAGTTGAAATGCCCCCTGGTCGAACTTGGCTTGAACTCAACTCAAGCTTCAAATAATTAGCTTGGCTTGGCTTGAATCGGCCATTCAAGCTAAGTCAATCCGAGCTTACTCGACCCGAGTCAAGCGAGCTTTTCAAGCTAGCTTGACTCGTGAACAGCCCTAGTTAGTATCATCCACTCAGCATGATTCTTGCACCATGGCTTGGTCCCAATGGTACTATTGAATGAACCATTCCGATTGATTATTGGGCGTCCCACATATCATTCAAAAGCTTTGGAGACGTTAGCAAAACCCTATTTAAAAATTTTATATTTTTAGTAGGATTTTCCAAGTAAAACATCAAAATTGAAAATCTCCCTATCAATTCCCAATCCAATAAATTGCGAAGAATGATATTCCCCACTATCATCTCAACAGTCGAAACATCTGTAACTCAAGCTAAGCATCCAAATGATAAAACTGCCCTTGGAGAATTGGGGAGAATTACCTACCAGGGACCCCATCGGACGGGCGGTGTGGAGAGGTGAGACGTCATGCGGCTGGCCATCTCCGACTGGAGCTTGCGCTGGAGGCGATCGGTGTCATACATCACAGCTTCGGTGTACTTCTCCTCCTGCTCCATGTACACGTCCATGTGGCGCATGGCCACCTTGTCCGCCAGATCGGACATCCAGCTGTAGGGATCGTGCCACGTGTCACCGTGGAAGGTGAAAGGCACGGGCTTCTCGGGGGGCTTGGGTGGGGTTGGAGGTGGCGGGGGTCTCTGGGGCTTGGAATGGGCGAAACGGAGGAGCGAAACGTTGTTGCAGATGGCTCTGAAACGGAGTTGACAGAGGAAGGTCATTTTCGGTATACAGAGAGAGGGAGGACGAGAAGGAGAGGGTTTTTGCGGGTGGTCTAAAACCCTGGGTTTTAGAGGCCGAGCATTGCACGCTATCCTCGAGCTTTGTTTTCAGTCGTGTCGGATCCGCTGTAGGCAGTGTTCGCAATATGAAACTATCGGCCGATATATCGGCCGATGTTATCATTATCACAGACATCACAGTGGGCCCACCTGGCATCCAAGCTTTGGAACTTCCTGCGAAGGCCTTTTGCAGGAAATCCGCGTCCAGTGAGGATTGAAAGCCTCGAGACGGACGGTCCAGTCAGAGGCTGTGTAGGCCCACCATGATATACGTGTTTTATTCGCACCGTCCATCCATTTTGATAGGTCATTTTAGGGTATAAGCCTAAAATGTAGTTAAATATAAGGTTTAAGTGGACCACATGATAGGAAGTCGTGGTGGCAATGATATCCACCGGTCAAGCTTTCCTAGGGCCCATTGTAAATTTTATTTGCCATCCAATCTGTTCATAAGGTTTGATGTACCTAGATGAAGGAAAACATACATATTAGCTTGATCCAAAACTTTCGTAACCCCTAAAAATTTTTTAATGGTGCCCATTCAATGACCACTTTTTCGTGTAGGGCGGTCATCTCATTTTTTGGCACATTCCCTAAAATAATATGCTAAAACGAATTGATGGTGTATATACAAAGTATTACATCGAGGTGGCCCATAGTCTTGGTCCTACCATATTACGTACATCCTTTGATGTGGTCCACTTGATCTTTGGATCTACCCCATTTTTTCTCAGGCTTTAAAATGATCCCAAAAAATGAATGGACGGCATGGATACAATATATGGTGCCCACACAATCTACTTCATTTTTTGAGCCTAAACCTATCATAAAGTAAAACATCATGTTAGGAATTCGAGAGTGGATTAGGTGAGAGCCAAAACTCAACCAAGACGATGCGGCCCTTAATGGGGGGCCCACCTTAATGTATGTATTTTGTATTCATGTCATTTATCCATTTTTCCAAATCATTTTAAGGTATTATCCAAAAAAAAGCACATCTAATTATCAGGTGGACCATACCAAAGGAAAAAGTTGTAATTAAATATTAATGAGCTACAAAAGTTATGGATTAATCTGATATTTATTTATTTTTCCATTCATCCAGGCTTATGTGAACTTATCAATAAATTGGATGAAAAATAAACACTAAGAAAACATTAAGGTAAGCCCCTAAGAAGGTTTTAATGGTAGGGCCTTCAATCAATACTGTTTCCGATGGCATTGTCCACTTGATAATTGGATATGCTTCATTTTTGGTATGGTGTTGTAAATCAAGGTTGCAAAACAGATGGACAGTGTGGATACATGTCTTGATGCATTTATAAATGTTATGCAATATATTTGAATATAGTTGTTTTAGTTCGATCGGACATCGCATAACTTAAGACACTATACAAAGGAAACCTATTATGTGCATTTTTTTTTAAATTATTTATTTAGATTCTTATGATTTAAAAGTGTATTAAGGTCATTTTTAATTATCTTTAAAGTTTCATTGAAAAATTCAAACATTTTTTCAATGTTTCTCTGTGTTTCTCAAAAAGTGTGATAAATTACGCGATACAAACGATATATCCCGTGCGATAACCGATACATATCTGTATCCCAAGGGTGCAATACATTGTGTGATACCGATATTTCGAACACTAGCTGTAGGTCAGCAAAAAGTGGACTCAGATTCGGTAGTGAATCCTCTGGTGCCGACGTCGGTGCTGGTTCGTTCTCTGTGGACCCACTATGATGTATGTATTTTATCCACACCATCCATCCATTTTTTAAGCTAATTTTAGGGAATGAGCCCAAAAATGAGATGGACCCAAATCTCAAGTGGACCACACTATAGGAAACCATGATAATTGAACATTTACCGTTAAAAACTTCTCAAGGGTAACTGTAATTCTTGTTTTCCATGCAACTTACCGATGAGGTCACGCAAACATATGTAAAGGGAAACACAAGTACCGTATTCATCCAAAACTTTTGTGGCCCAAAAAAGTTATTAAAGAGAGGTGATCTCTTTCATTTTTTCACTTATGCTTTAAAAAAAAAGGACAACATGGATAAAACACATACATCACATACATCGCGCTAGAATCTTCGGAGCTTTTTCATAACCAACCACTGTCTAGCACAGCTCTGTATAAATTAGTACGTTAGCCTAAAGTTATAGACCATTTAAATTAAGAGTCATGTAAAACTAAGCTGAGACATTTTACTTATCCTTACACTTGCTCCAGTGGTAGACTCTCAGGAGTTGCAACACCCGGTCAGGGGTTTGAGCTAGGGGTGCATATGGTTAGGTTCGGTCCAATTCTGGGGTGAAACCGGAACCGAATAGTTTCTTATGATTCTGGGATTTTCGGAATCGGAATCGGACCGTTAGCACCCTAGAACCGAACCAGAACCAGACCGTGAAAATCTCTTTGGTTCCACGGTTCTGGGCTTTTTATAATCCAGCCCAATTGCATGTTCTATTTTATAATTTAGCTTATATTCATTTGTGTTGTGATCCACTTGATGAATGGTTTAAATATTATATATGATGTGAAAAAAATACATTTATGAAAACAAGCAAAGGGTGCATTGTAAACCATAAATCATGAGTCAAATATACAACTAAAATATATTGTATACTCACGGTTTGGTTCCAAGTTCGGTTTCACGGTTCGGATCCACGGTTCAGATCCACGGTTCGGATCGATTCTACATACCCCAAAACATCTCTCAGATTCAAAGCTACAATCACAATCTTATCTAAGTTGGTATTTTGTTTTTTAGTTGAGTATGCACTGATTGGTTTATTCCTCTATTCCATCCATCTATTTTCATGCCACACAAATTGAGAGATTTGGATCTTCCAATCAGACAAGGCCCACTTTCGATATGTGTTGGCCCAAAATTTGAATCTATTTTCATCCGCTAGCTTAACATCATTTGGGAAATGATGGAGACTCTCCAATTATCCAACCGTACAAATGAAATAATTCTAAAGAAATTGGATGGACCAAATTGCTAACCAGCATGGCTCAAAAATAAAGTGAAAATGTAATAGTAACAATTTGATTTTTTAACTTTAAATTTGGACCACTTGTTATTTGGTTTTTTTTTTTTTTTTTTCATGATAAGATGCTTTACTATATTTGGATAGCAAAATAAATATTTTATGAAAAAATGCAATCATGTGTAAGTATCATAATCAAATCTTCATGTACAAAATACAAGATAACTCTAAATTTTTTTCTAATTTTAAGATGCCATCCAAACAAGACTCCAGAATCTATGTGAATCCATGTTCATGGAAAACTTTCGAAAATCATCCCTTGACCATCCATTTAATAGATGTCAATTGAATGGTGAGGATTGCTTTAAATCAAGGAAATTTTATAAACATGCTCTCTCCATAACGTGAACCACGTTGTTGATGGCCTGGATGGTTGTAAATACGTTCCACATGTGAGGAGGACGAGTCGCCACCATTTCAAAAAGGTGGTAAACTTTCACACCAGTCTAGCCCTAAAAACATTATATGCATTGCAAGTGGAAGCTCATGCATGTGTAATTATGTAGGCCCCATGGGGGGTGTGCATGGTGTCCAACCTATGCGAAGTGCCATGATGAAAGTTACAAGCCCAAAAATCAGGCCAGGCCAGCATACAGGCCATATAGGGCAATGGTTGTTAAATGTTTTCTTGAAAGCAACCTTTAGGTATTGCATATGTTATCTAACTCATGAGCTTAGTCATGATAATAGTACATTTTAAGAACTGTGATATACAATCATTAGGTGGGCCACACAACAAAAAGTAAAGTTAATCACCTAAAAATATCTGAATTCACATGCCCATGTGATGGTTAGATCATAAACTTTTTTAGCATCCAACTTTCACGGCGCGGCAACCCAGCAGGCAGGTTAGATGGCATACACAAATCCTGGTGAACCTCACATTTAATCCTTGTAGAATAACTATATATTCCAGCTCCCAAAATACTTGTCTTCATTTAATACTTCTTCCTACATTATTTGAATACCTAAAGTTCTTTGTCCCAAAGAAATTAATCACATTGCATAATTGGCCAAATTACATCTATTTGCCCGCGTTACATGGACATGAGCAAGAGTGTTAAGCCATTAGCTTTTCTTTGAGAAGAGAAGAATGGCGGAGGGGCTTGGAGAGAAGACACGAGTTTCTAAACCAAATAAGAGAAAATCACTAAAATGGGCTACTAGAAAGAGAGAGATATCAAAAGAGAGAAATCTAAGTTTTGAGAGAAAATGAGATGGACACAAAAAAGAAGCATAAAGAGAAGTGCCTAGCATTTCTTGAACAAGAGTTATGTCATGTGCAACACACATGGAGGTTAGGGAAAAGAGAAAGTAGAGAAAGAGACCGAGGCAAAGGGTGTGGGTACACGCATGTGTGCCACACACGAAGAAGAGAGAGAGAGAGAGAGAGAGAGAGAGAGAGGACTTATGCACACCATTTATGTTGTGGAATCACACCATTTATGTTGTGGAATCCACTATAGCTTTAGATCTAACATATTTTTTGGCATGTATCCAAATGCAAGCCGTGTTTAGTGGATGATGTAGATTCATTGTAGAGACCCCATAAAGCCTTTCATGTCGGGGCTCCTTAATTAAAGGCACGCCTTATGTGTGGTAACACACGATAAAGAGAGAAGTAGTGAGGCTACTTCGATGAGTTACAAGGGCCAAAAAGAAGGAAAGAAAAAAACAAGTCTCTTATCGTCCCTCACAATTTCTTATAATAAAAATTGTGCCAAGCTACTCACATTAGACATAGTATATGTAGAGATGGACATAAATATAGTGTAGATATAAGAAATTGTGTACTGCTGTCGAAGAACAATAAGTTATAGTACTCCTAGTTGTTAGAGTCGTGCTCTGGAAAACCAATATAAATCTTGTTCACGTGATGTGAATGTAAGATTGATAATTTTAGTCACAGATCATAATGTCCATGGGTCTTAGGTGTATGTATCTGATTATGTCGTGGTTAAGATGACGGATTACAACAAATGTACATAGATATAAGTTAAATGAGAAGGATTCCTCTGGTTATCTTTGAAATGTTCAGATTGTACACAATTGTCATTAACCATGGGAGAGTTACGTACCGTGGATCTTAATAATCCATTGTACCATGACCATCTAACAAGTTGTATGATAAACCTGTGGTAGTTGTCATCAATATGATGGTAGATGTGATCATCTTGTGCAAGGAGACTAAATGCGAGTTAGGATGGATGGTTTTCACCTTCGGTTGTAACGGCGAATCGATGTGCCTTTGCCCTGCCCCACATAGAAGTGTGTCATAAGAATAGGCTCATGGTGTTGGATCTATTAGACACTTATGTTGGTGGATTGAGGTCAATTTTTCTAAACTGGAGACCCATCATGCCTTGACGCCGATCAACTCAAGGATGCATGGATCCGATTAATCCTTAAAATCGAGAATGCAAGGATTCAAGGTTTTGATTATATATGCTTGAGCTCACTCAACAAGGTTATCATGTGACTAATACAAAATAGGTGTAGTTGAGCGCATTTATCGAAACCCTTGAAACTCATACATACCAACAAACGATCCAATAGTTATATAAGAATTTATTTTTGCCTCATATTTAAGAGGTTATATATTCATGAACTGGTTTTCCGTTAATTAACACAACAAGTTTTAAAAGAATTTACAAGTACTTCTAATCATTAGACAATTGTTGTAATAACTAAAAAGATTAATTGCACACAATGATAATCTAATTGCTCGTATTTAGGAGTTAACCACCTAATTTGCATCGGCATTGAGTATTTGATTGATAGCCATTGAGACAAGTGGAAGACCGCGAGATAGTAGAGTATTATACTTGGGTCTTCATAGAACCTTAACTCCTCATAAATAGATCATATTTAAAGGGAGAGTTACTCTAGTAGATAAAGATCCTTGCATGCCTTCCCTTAAGCTCTATTTAGAAAGAGAGAGATCATTCTTCCCTCCCTCATTCGCATCACACATTTCACGTGTGTGGGTCTACATAGGTAGATGGCTCTTATATTCCTTTAACCCCACCCAATGGTTGATGTGTTCACCTCTTATTTACATGGGACTGAATAGGGGGAGATTTTTTAGGTTGAAAATTCAATATCATGAAAATAATAATAATAATAAATACATCACTGTATAGCTAGAAACCTGGATCCATCTAAACACATACCCATAGGGTTTTATTACACAATTTGAATTTTACATTTGATCATCCAAGTCATCATAAGTAATGGGACAATCCAACATATCTCTGATTTGGCATTATTTTAGCCATCCATTTTCAAAACTGTGTGTGGGGCGTGTAAGAGATTCTTTAGAATCATAAGCGGTCCGTGATTAGAGGTGTGCATGAACCGAGCTAGCTCGGTTAGCTCGCTCGACTCAACTCCAAAAAGCTTGATTTGAACCAGAGTTCGAGCTGGCCCTATCTTGAATCGAACTTGGATCAAACCTGTTCGGTGACTTGATTACTTTGATATTGATATTGCTCACCAAGTGTTTGATGAAATGACTCGAAGAAGTGTGGCTGGTGGCAAGAAAGGTATGTATATAAAACCAACACTCTTTTTTTCTTGATTTTTATGTTCCTTAGGTATTTAATAAAATATATGTAAAACCAATGTTGCTGTCTTAAACAGTAAGATTTTGAAAATACAGTCCTAGTATTTATAAAAATGCCGCAATGGCGAACTCGGCTCAATCTTGGCTCAAACTCGGCTCAAACTAGCCGAGTTTATGATCAAACCAGCCAAATTAAGCGATCGAGGCTCGAGGACCGAGCCGATCTAAGTTCGAGCTTAGGTCAACTAGTGGCCGAGCTGAGCCGAGCTGATCAGCTCAACTTGCTTCAAGTCGATGTACACCCCTACCCATGATACGACCTAACAAATTGTTTGGACTCATTTGCATGCAAATCATCTTGGCCATTAATATCAAACACCACTGATCAAATGGTTCATATTTATCAGATTGGTATGATGTTTGCATGGTAACCCATGATATCTGTGCTGAACCTAATCAACAGTCTAGATCAATGGATTCACTGTGTAAGTGTCCCTATACAACCAGAGCACTGGAACCAATGGTGCTCTGAGATTACCGGAGCCTCTCTGTGTAAATATAGCCATAGGCGTAGATATAGTCACGGATATCAACGTAGCATAAATATCGAGGGAGAATGTGTCAAGTCCAACTAGTTGGACTGTAATTACTGTCCACCCACTTAATAGCTTCCAACCTATCAAATATGTATAAAATCCAACCCGTCCAATAGGTTGGTCCCATGATGAATATAGCCTTGTGAAAAAATTTTCAATCATATTCATTCATTAGGTGGACCATAACATAGTTGGGAATGGTACGAAAGCGTCGGAGTATGGCATAGCCATCTATCCATAATACAAGTTTTAAGGTGATGTGTCAATCGGGGACGTCCATCTAGCATTCCTTTCTACAGAGGACAGATGGTTCGAGACAAACACATAGACTGGACGATATTAACGATCTGAACGGTTAAGATTAATTGCGGATAAAAAAAAAAAAAATCTGTGGCTTCAATCGTTTTATAAGCTTGATTTTCGAAACAGAATCCATCTATTATGAGTCCCACTAGATGTAGAGTCCCGATCAACACATCACTCTATCAAGCACAACGAACAGATTCTTTCATCATCTTCTGGTTCTTTAGAGCTCTACCGTACTGTTTTCCGAAAAATGCACTTGAAAAGAGGGGAGTGTTTTTGACGGGCAGGGCTCTGTGGGGCCCACAGAGATGTAATTATTTTATCCACGCCGTTCTTCTCTTCTATCATACCGTTTTAAGTTATCATGATAAAAATAAGGTAGGTCCACAGCTCCAGTGGACCACACCAAAGGAAGATGCAGTGATAATGACACCCACAGTTGAAGCCTTTCTAAGGCCACTGTAATGTTGTTTTACCATCTAACCTATTAACAAGTTCATGTAGACGTGGATGAAGTGAAAACACAAATATAAACTTGATTCGAAACTTCTCCAGCTCTCAAGAAATTTTTAATGGTGGACGTTCAATCCCTACTTTGTGGTCCATTGGATCTGTGGACCTGCCTCATTTTTTGGATCATACCTTAAAATGATATGAGAAAAGAGATGAACAGCGTGGATAAAACATTTACATCTCGGTGGACCCCACAGAGCCCTGTCCGGACGGATTGCCGTCCGGGCGGGGGTAGACGCAATCCGCGTCCGTTTTTGATAGCCTCGCAGAGTACGGCGCCTGATATACACGTGTCAAACGCACCGTCTTTTCGACCGTAAATTCTACCTTTTACCCACAATCTTTTCTTTTTCTTAACTTTACTTTTTCAGACTAAGCACCGTGATATCCACCAAGGATCTAAAGGGCTAAACGCGGTAGCTCGAGACCTATGAGTTTATTAGTACGGATTATAACCGTAATTATGAGTAACGTAGACATTGCTTTATTCTGTAGTCATTGCCCCTATGGCTACGAATTTAATCCGTAGCTGTTTCTTTTATGACAAAAAGTGCATATAACTATGGATAATTAAGCGAGCTTAACCTGAAATTAAAAGATCTTAACATAAAATTTATTGAGCAGCAAATGAAATTGAACGGACTAACATAAAATTGAGCGAGCCTACATGAAATTAAGTGAGCCTACAAGAAATTAAACGAGTTTCAAATTAAATTGAATGAGCCTAACATGAAATTGAACAAACCTAACATAAAATTCAACGAGGCTAACATGCAATCGAACGAGCCTAACATAAAATTCAACAAGTCTAACATGAAATTGAGCGAGATTCAAATGAAATCGAATGAGCCTAACATGAAATTGAATGAGCTTAACATGAAATTGAGCAAGCTTCAAATGAAATTCAACGAGGCTAACATGAAATTTCATGTTAGGTTTGTTCAATTTCATATAAACCTTGCTCAATTTCATGTTAGGCTCGTTCAATTTCATATTAGGCTCGCTCAATTTCATTTGAAGTTCGCTCAATTTCATGTTAAGCTCATTCATTTTCATATTAGGCTCGTTCATTTTCATCTGCAGCTCGCTCAATTTCATATTAGGCTCATTCAATTTCATGTTAGGCTCGCTCAATCATCTATAATTGTATGTACTTTTTATTATAGAAGCAATGACTATGGATTAGATCTGTAGCCATAAAACTAATGGCTACAAATCTAATGAAGCAATGGCTACATAACCATTATAATCCATATCCATATGTCTTTATCTATGACCTTTGGCCCTTTTTCTGGTAGTGGACGGTGCCACCGTGGACAAGACAGAGTTTCACAGTGGCACCATGATATCTATGATACCACTGTGAATGTAAGGGTATTTTCGTATGCAAATAGTGTGTCAGTACAAAATGGTTTAATTTTATAAAGTAAAGTTTGGGAGGGTTCAGAAAAGACGATGGGTAAAAGGTGGGATTTATAGTCGGAAAATTCTCATTGCGCAAATCCTTGCATCTGACTCGCAGACACTCCGCCGTAGAAACTGAAAATTGGGCAGATGGATAGTTTTCATTTTTAATTGTTCGGTAAAGGATGCGGAGTGTCTGTAGCACGGACGTGGCACGAGTTCTATGGAGCCCATAGTGATGTATTTGTTTTATCCCCTCTGTCCATTTATTTTTACTGCTTATTATAATGTGTTAGCCTAAAAACTAAGGCAGGTTCAGAGCTTAAGTGGACCACACCATGGAAAAGTTATATATGGATTAAGGGAAAACACAAATATCAACTTTATCCAAAGCTTCGGGCATTCAATATCTTGTTGGGGTTTTTTTTTTTTTTCATTTACTTGAGCTTTGTATTATTTTTTGGAGCATGTCCTCGAACGCATGAAAAAAAGTAGATGGATCACATAGATAAAATACATGTAATACAGTGGGCTCCAAATCTTATGCTTGCTTAGATATTTGACAATTTGTATGTCTTTTAGTTGGTTTCGATTTCGGCGCACATGTTGCATATGTATGTGCATATGTGCATGCCAAGCATGCTAGAACCAATAGTCGATCGACTTGCAAGTGACACTTTGTGATATTAGGCATTGAAATAGTTAGCTAATGATTTGATTTGTAAAGATTGACCTAACTACTCGACAACCAATGTGTAGAGTTAAACAATATGCGGAGGAGAGAGTTCAACCTTTAAATGAGTTCTTTTACCTATTAAAAACATTACTTTTAATTAAGCGTGTAATATTTTACATTATTCAACCAATAATATAATTTTAAAAAATAAAATTAGATCAATGCCGATCAATTAAATGAGTTCCAATTACATTCCTGAAAAAAGTAAGCCTGATTGTTTGTTCAGCTGGCATAGTAATTGAACAATCGTTAGGAATGATAATGCATTTATCATGGGTTGGACTTTGTTATACAAGACAATGGTGGTTTGTGGGAAAGGGTGAATGTCTACTTGCCCTCAATTGGCTTTGTAGTTAGACAATTATTGTGGCAATTGTTTGTTCATTGCATGGGATTAGTTCTATGGCAATATGGTTAATGGATGGTATATCTTTGAGATATGGGTTGGTTTCGCAACATTGCACTGGTTTAGTAGTGGTTGACTTTTTTTTTTTGTTTTTTGGTTAGCTTGTTAGTACAAGCACTGTTAGCCACCCTACTAGGGAATCGATGCCAAGACGTCAGTTTTGAAATGAGGTATTTTTCACTTAGTCTACCACTTGAGCTATGAATCAGGGTGTTGGTAGTGGTTGACTTAAATCAAATAATAATGATAATTGTAAGTGGAGGATAGGCAATTGGTAAGTGGAGGATAGGCAAAGCTCAACTGAAAAGAATAGTGTTGTATTGTGTTGGAGTAGTTTAGGCTTCTAGCTTTTCATGCTTTTCTAATTTAATAAATGTGCAAGGCAGTTTGTTACAAATGCCTATTGAAATTACTTTCAAAAATTTCTTTTAATTGTTCGACAAGTTAACACACTATTAAAATTTATTTTAATTGGTATTTTTTTTCTAATAAGTCAATCATTTAACAAGCTTAATTAATTATATTTTTATTTTAAGATAATCTTTCATAAATTTTGATATTTAATTTATTTTCGAATGCGTTTAGCTAATCATGACATGTTATGTTATGTGTCTTTATTGATTAAGAGTCGAATGTTTCCCTATTTGCTTTATCTTTATTATTATGGTGCTAGTTCCTTGTTATCTCAGAAAAAGTAGCTGGGTACTCGTTCTACCTTTTGTGCTCATTAAATCTCTCTGCTTATGGTTTCCCATACGTATAACACTCAATTTCAACGTATCTTGGAAAAAATCACTGCCCCCTTGTCGTGATTTCTCTTTACAGGCGTAGGGAGTTCATGACCTTTCTTATTTTGCTTTTCTTGAAGAATAGTGATATGTGTCTTTTAGTGCCACATTTCCTCATGCTTCATAATTTCCTCCTGGAGAACATTTCAGCGGCGAGGATCTGATGATCTTGATCTTCACCATGGTTGTACGACCACGTGTTAGCTTATTAGCCGTTAGATCTGTCATGTTAAAATCGGTTGGAAACAACTCCGATCAATCCATTTGTCAGATAAAGAAATAGACATAAACCGGCACCGACATTTGGATGGTTTAATCTGGCCACTTGCATGCCACGTGTGGAATGTCCAAGTGCCTGCACATCATCTATCACACTCGCCAGAGTACGGAGGTTTTGCCCCTTGCTTTTTACAGTCGCGAGGCTTTTTGCGCATGCAGATAGATAGAGAGAGAGAGAGAGGGAGAGAGATGAACAGAAAGC
Organism: Magnolia changhungtana; assembly: GCA_030180095.1. Taxonomy (NCBI): domain Eukaryota; kingdom Viridiplantae; phylum Streptophyta; class Magnoliopsida; order Magnoliales; family Magnoliaceae; genus Magnolia; species Magnolia changhungtana. The sequence continues at coordinate 6,567,505 of JASAUF010000182.1, read as the reverse complement.
CTCATTTCTTCAAAGTGCTGTTGGGGGATTTCTCGCATTCTCTGGTCAGTCTCTTTATTTTTCATAATTTTTTTAATATATGTATTTTTATATTTTAATTTCTTGAATTAGAGAAGGAAATGCTAGGATTTCTGTGAGCTGATTTTACTGGAAAAAAAACGCATTTGAGAATGAGAATTGATCAGCTACAACCGGCTGTATGCTAAGTTAACATGCATCATGTCTTTCCCGCCAAAATGTCTCACGTGCAGGACATCCGAGCCGTGCAAATGGCAAACCTCACAATGAAGATTGCTCATCCCGGGAATCCGGATGATCCACTCATTGGGTGGGCCACGCCTGTGCATTGAGTCACACCGTCGGATCTGCATTGATTTTGATGTTGCGTCGCCTGATGAGTGGCCTGGCCTACAGGGCCCACCGTTTGGATGGGTCGGATGTTCTGGATAAGTGAAACAAAGGCAGGAAAGATGGGGCTGCATGCTAACATAACATTCGTCCGGCTGGCTGTATGATAACTTAGCATGCATCCTCGTCTTGTGACACGTGAATTGCATCTGAACCGTGCAAATGGTAAAACTCTATCATGAAAACCGCTTATCCCGGGAATCCGGCTGATCCACTCATTGGGTGGGCCATGCCTGTACATTGGGTTAGACTGTCAGCTGTGCATTGATTTTGATGCCATGGTCACCTGATGAGTGGCCTGGCCTGATTTTGCGCCTTGTGATCTTAATGGTGGGGCCCACTGGTCAGATGGCTCGAAATGTTTTGCAGCAGTGAGCAAGACAGTGGTGGGAAAGATGTGGCTATATATGCTACCATAGCATAAGGCTGGCTGTATGGTAACTTAGCATGCGCCTTAGTCTTTCCCACCAATGTTCCGCACGTGTATGGCATCTGATCCGTGCAGATGGCAGTAATGGCGACTGTAATGGCCACCAACATTACCGTTATGATACGCGCTGTAACAGCCGTTACAAACCTTTTAAAAAATGTTTCGGGACCATTACAGGGCTGTTATGGGCCATTATTGATGTAGGGATGAACGTGATGAGGATAACTACTCCGAATCCACGGAGCTTCTCTGGACTCCTCACAGAGACTTCTTGAATCCACGAGGAAAGAAAGCAGAAAATAGAAATTCAAAATTGATTAATTGATGACTAAAAACGAGTTCACAACCCTTTAAATAGGGGTACCAAGTAATGGGAAAGAAATCAGAATCAAACTACAACTAAAACTCCTAGAATCTGCGACTTACTATAAATAGTAAACTTACTATTTATAGACGGTCGTGATGTCTACTAGTGCGCAAGGTTTTCGGCCAAAAATAGTAAGTGTCCTATTTGGCTTCACCAAACCGTTCCCCTAATTATTCTAAGCTCTTTTCACGTTGGGCGCAACTCCTAAAGCCCGAGGGATGAAGAGTTATAATTAAACTAAAACTTACTATTTATAGTAAAAACGAAATTAAAACAGGGAAACGACCGTCGATCCAGGGGTTTTTTGCAATTCCAGGCTGCGCAACCCTGCATAGCTGGGTTGGTTGGCTAAAGTAGCTCGTTCTACCCCAAAATCATATATTTTACGTCAGGTAACTCATTCCGGATTGCGAGATACGCCCGATCTAAGGTCCGACAGTCCGGATCACTTCTGTCGTCGACCAGGCCTTTTCTGATCCATCTTGGCCATGAAACTGTCCACGACCCGCTCTACATCAATTATGGACCGTTTTTATCTGTAATGGCCGTTACGGCCGTTTCGGCTCTGTAATGCGTAATGGTTTCCACCATTACCGTTACATAATGGCCGTTATGCAACCGATTTTGAATACTTGGAAGGGACTGTGATATCCATCATGATGTAATTCCCATTTTCATCTAATGCACAACAGATCTGATAGAAGTTTTTTTCCCCATATCATCTCCTATTTTTTGATTTGGAGCACATTCAGATGCACCCATAATATTGTTAAAGCTGCATTGGAACTACATAATGTAAATTCATGGTCTTAGAGAAACTTGCTGAACAACATTCAAGTTTCTGGTTAATTTATTCATTGAGCTTAGTTCACCACCATTAAATCATAGTTTCCTTTTTATTTTTTATTTTTAATAACTATATGGTTCTAAGGGTTATTATTTTTTAATTGAAGCGGATACCTCCTGCCTTTGTGAAATATATTGCAAAAGAAGTATCTCAAAGAGCCATTCTAAAGGGTCCTAGTGGTAGGATTTGGCATGTGGAGTTATGTAAAAGGACCAGTGGCACATATCTGCAGAATGGTTGGCAGGAATTCGTAAAGGACCATTCATTACAGGAATATGAATTTCTAGTCTTCAGATATGATGGCGATGTGCATTTCACAGTGCAAATTTTTGATCGAACTGCATGCGAGAAAAAAGACGTTCTTACTAGGAAAACTCCCACAGAATCGACCAGCAAAGAAAGCAAGAAACGAGGTAGGGAGGAGGAGAATTCTTTGGATTCCAGTAAATTTTCTCACCGTAAAGCTTGCAAAAGTGAAACAGAGAAGCATGAAATTGCATGTGTGCATGCACCGCAACATTCGTTCAGAGATGATTATATCGATATTCAAGGTGAGGAGAAGCCATTTCGTTACTAATTTAGATGTGTTTCTAATGACTTGCCAAAAATAGAGAGCTGATCACCTACAGGTGCCTGTACCACCATTTTTGGTACTGGGCTTTCTTAGCCACAAGATGATCAAGGGGAGATTAAAAAAATGTATTTTAATGCATCTTGTGGCTAAAAAAAACCCTGAACTGCAAAGTGGTGCAGCCTGTAAGATTGTGGTATCAGTTACTCAAAATTCGGACAATTCAAATGTTTAGAGTTGCCAGTAGCTCGATTTTTGAATGGTTGTGTGTGGAGTGGTAGAAGCTATGCATATCTCAGAAAAATGACTATGAAAATGTCTTGAATCAAAGATCCGAACATGGAACCGTGGTGATGAGGAGAGAATTGTGTTGGGCACCTCTCCTTGCCTGTGAATGCAGTCTCCACTTCTTCTTTTGTGTTTTATGCATGCACTCACACCCCACACACTCACACCACAGTGGGATTTCACCACAACAGGTACTCGAACCCATGACCTCGTGTTGAAACTCTTGAGAGTCTACCACTGAGGCATGCAGTGGGAATGCAATCTCCACTTGGTGGTGTATGTAGAATTTGGTTCTAATCAACAAACTCTTGCATTCACAAGTGAAAATTGAAGGTGCAATTCAAAAAAGAGTAAAAAAAAAAAGAAAAAGAAAAAAAAAAGGAACAATAATACATATAGAAGGAAATGTAAATGATCAGGAAATGAAGAGATTCTCATCAAAGTGCTATACTATCTCTGAATTTGAAAGCGTTTGTGCTGCCATGGAGAGCCTTACTTTGCAACAATCTTAAAAAAAGGGTTTGAGGAGATTTATGAAAGCTGTTTCTCAAGCTGGATTGGATGTGTCATGCTCTTTACCCGCTCCCTTTGCAAGCTTCTTCAATATCTTCATACCGTATATTCATTCCTCTTGTGCTAAAAAATCCTCCTGGGGGTGTGAAATAAAGAAGAGACAAATATTGAGAAAAATTTCGGAGATCAAGGATCATTTTTCAAAGGAATTAAAGGGTATTTATGGATGAAAGGTGTGGTGGCACAAGTTTAATTCAAAAGAATCTGAAGGATTATTAAAAGGGTAGTTACAAGGACACCTTGGATTGAAGGACAAAAAAAGAGTTGCACAAGAAGAGAGTAAAAAGCAGTAGGAAAAGATTCACTTTTCTGAAATTCAAAATTTAAGGATATAATTGTAATTTCCCAAGCAAAATCAGTTATTATGGCAAATAGGTCAAGCAGAGAGTTGGAACACTAAAACTTTCAAATTCTGAAGGAAAATGGCTCCATTAGATTTGAATGGTCAGAGGGGCATTTTGGGAAACTTCAGTAAAAATCTATGCAAAAAAATGTGGCCAACCATCCATCTTATGGGCCCATAGAACAATCACAATAAAGAAAAATAACCAATAATGCAATCACACACAGAACACAACGATATTTATGTGGAAAACTCTTGCGGGAAAAAATCACAGCACAAAACAACAGAGATCCACTATAATCAAAATCTTAAAGAGTTTTATAAACTCACCTTCTTCGATTACAGATGTACCCGATCTCCTCTTGCGATGCGCAACCCCTTGGAAAACCTTTCCTAAGCCCTTACAAATGTTGGAAACTCTCTCACCTTACAAACCCTTGCCTTTATAGTGAAAATGTTTGTAATAGAATACAAGCCCTAATCCTTTATTAGGCTTAAATAGCTTGATTTGCACAACTCGCGTAACAGATCCTATCGGATTGAACATAACCTTCGGTCGAACCGAATCGACCCAAACAAATTTTTTGTCGAACCAAAATTGACCAAAACATCATAGTGAGCAACCTAAGAATTCCCCAATTTTCGATTGAACCGAAAATGGCTTCGGTGAAACTGAACCTGAACTTCTCTATACAACAAATTTGACAGAATCAAGGTATCTTGCACAACAATCTCCACCTTGATTTGCATTCTGCCAAGTCAACCTCGAAGACCTCCCGTGCAACCTCTACCTCGAGCATTGACAATTCCTTGCATTCTCCACCTGAAACGCAGCTCCATCTGCACCTCATTGTAATCATCCTCATCATTTCAAACAACACTCATATTCCCCAAAACTCACACCAGCACATTTCCATTTCACATGCCTAACCATCACACTTAAAATAGTCTTCTCACAAGAGGCATAATCTAAAGGAGGAAAAACTTTAACTACTTAAGGCAGGTTTATTGCAAATTACCTTGGTTCACAAATCGAAAAACTCTATTTTCCGTTCTTCTTCTTTTTTTTTTTTTTGTTTCCAATTTCCCCTTCCTCCTTTCTTTTCCCTTTCATTTTTCTCCTTTCCTTTCTTTTCCTTCTCCCTTCATTTCTCCCATCTCTCTTCTTCAACATCTTGTTGCCACAAGATGGTTCAACACCACCCAACAATCACAGACGCAAACCCATAATCCTCGGGTTCAACTACAAGGTACTTCATCATCCTTTTCCTTTGCATTTCATTTTCTTACTATTATCAGACTCATAACATTGTTATTTAACTAGCACCCCACATGCAAAGGCACCAACTTTTGCAGATCACCATCCTAATTTTTTTCCCCCCCCATTTCTAACCCATCCTCCAATCTAATTCCTTTTGACATCACATCTTCCTAAAAACTTGATTTTTTCCCCAAGGAATTTAACTTCCCTTGAATATATTGTGAAAACGGGTGCTTTTCCCTAATCGTATGATCCTAATAATATTTCTCTTTTAGTTCCAACTTTCCTTCTCAAGTTCACCAATGGCTACATACACCATAATACTTCAATCATCTCAAATACAGTACCTAATGCTTTCTGGTTTCTACCATTACTCAATTATCATAATCTCCCTTAAAACATTTCCCCTTTCATCTCTACCCATTTCACGAAAGCCACAAGTTTCTGTACTTCCAACTGTTCATTTTATCTAACCCAATTATAAATTGCACGACTTAGTATCAATCATAATTGCATCATCACAGCACCCTCAATTAACTTTCATGTTTACTCATACCTCCAATTCATACCCCTCTATTAGGATCACACAGGTTAAGCATGGATCCATGAGCACAAATAGGATTAATGTCCAGAAAGCCTCCACCCTTGGAAAGCAGGAAAAATGTGCACGCTTCAGCCTGGGCTCGTTTAGGACAGACCTCACAATCTGTCCTTGCTATTGCACTCCCCACTCTCATTTCTTATGCATTATTTCCTTGTAGTGGCGCCTATTGAGTGTTGGCTCCGCTTATCACACACACACACACACACACACCCCTTCCGATGCAGCTGACTTAGAGCCCATTGAGTGTTGCTTCTGCTTATCAAGGCCATCATCCTCAACATGCCACTAGCCAAGTTTGCTCAAATAAAGCCTCACACCTGCTGCAATGATCTAGTAATGGCTTTAGTGCAACTTTGGCAACCGGAGACTCACACCTTTCACCTCCCTTGCTTTGAATGGGGAATCACACCATTATATTTCAGCATTTAGACCAGCATTCCCTTCGAGGGAGAACCACTAGAGTCGATCCCCAATCCTTCTTTGGAATGCATTGTGAACTCCTAGGGCAGATCCTGTCTGAAGAGGAATGCAATCGTAGTGCAATCAAAATAAGGTGGCTTGAAGCAGTATTAAGACACCGTACCATTCGATCAGTAGAAGAGCAAGAGCTTACTTGACATACCTTGTCAGTGGCTCAATCCTCTCGCACTGCAATGACCATGCACCCTTCATGACTGTAGAAGCTTTTGCCAATCTCGAAGTTTACTACAATTGGGCATCTGCTGGCCTACACCATTTGTTTCATAGTCTCAATGGAGTATCAATGGGCAAGCACAACACCATGTACGGGCTGTACCACTTGATTGAGTTAAAACCCTTTGCACGCCTTCATCTTGATCTTGTCCATCACATTTGCTTTCACAGATCACTCAAGCCTAATTTTTTGAAACCATGGGTTTGCGCACTTGAACACTTCAGGGTGGTTCAACCTCAACTTCGAGATCCAAGTGATGTCTTTCCTCGTATCCTTCATTGGAAGTGACAAAACCATATTGGAGGGTATGCCAGCTATAACATACTACAAGTACAATTTGATATCTTATCCTTTGACTAAGTAAGAATTCTGTTTTCCTTACCTTACCTTTGATCAGCTCTCAAAAGTTTGTGTGGACCCCCAAAAAACCATTGTGGGGCCCACACTTAATTTTCATTATCTCTTTCATCCGTTAAAGATCAAATGAGGAATATAAATCCAAAATTTACCAACGCAGACCATTTTTAACAAGAACTCAATCAAACTCCAATTTCATAACCTTAATCAAATCCAAACTGTCAATCAGAATCAAAGTCTCCAATCTAGTCTGATCATGAGTGGGGCATCTATAGGTGCATGCGGGTGATTAGTTCTAGCCAAAATATTGTTTCTTCCACGTGATCACCTGCATGGCAAGAGCCATACAGTCTATTTTCAGCCATGAAAAGTCTAGGATAAAATAATTTTTTAGTCCTTCCATCCCAATTTATTTCATGTGGTTTTGGGCGAATGGCTTCTGTTGTGGGTTTGCTCCCCGCAAACACGAGTTCAATTCCCCTCCCCATGGATACCCGATGCACGTGGTTGGTCAGTGATTGCGTGCATCCATTGGGAATAGTCTGGCCTTGAAGGGGCGGGGACACCCTGTCGTCATTAAAAAAATTGATTTCATGTGGCTGAAACTGCATTGTATGGATCTTAATACTGCAAAGGTCCACATTCAACTCATCATCATCATTATCATCTAAGCATTATCCCAATTAATTGGGTTCCACTACATGAATCCTTATTTGTAGTTCCACTCATTCAAGGGCCAGACTTTTCTAGCCTTGGAATTTCATATTGTTTGGATTCATGATGAAAGTTATCGCATAAGTTTGATGCTAGCTGCCAACCCGATGCATCTGTCCTTTATTTGCGCTGAGGACCAGCAATGAGAGCACAAAACTCCCACAGGTGCAATGTAATACACTCTTACATGGGTTGGTTACAATCAAGTGCTATCTAATAGTCTACTGCATAGGTTGATTACAATCAATGAGTTGAAGGTGGGATGGCTAGGATCTTCAAATGTGGAAGACTTTAGTACATGGTCCATCTGCAACAGTCGGATCTCATCAGATTGAAGGTCCAGACAATTGAACCCTGGGTCCCACCAGTTCAAACTGACAATATGACAACACTTGTATATCTTAGGTCTTGGATCATATAATTCCATTTCCTCTATGGTTGTGGTCTAGAATCTTTCCTTTTGATAAGAGTGATTTTTTTCCCCATCGACGTTTCTTCTAGGCTTGAAGGTGTACTCATGCTAGGTGCCTAATCAATTGCTAATGTAATCATAATTATGAAAAAACTCCACAACCCACCCCCCCCCCCCCCCCTTTTTCTGGCTAAGCACACCTGCTTCCTTTTTCTTGTTTTGGGGTCCTACTTGTACAAACTAAAAACTCGAGTTCATTGTAGGAACTCTCTATTGATGCACTGTATAATACCTCTGGTTTTTTACTTGCACCTTTGAAATGCTCCCTGGATGCCAAGCCTTTCTCCAGGTCTTGCTGTTTAGAGAAACCATTGTTTCTGTGATGCAGGCCTACATACACCTCCAAAATCTGATGGGTTTGTGAAGATCAAAACAGAGGATGTTGAATTGCCCATATCTGGAATTGCTTCATCAGCTGTGAAAGTTGATTTTTCACCAAGAATGCAGCTCCCAGCTTCTGAAAAGGCTGACTCTTTTACTTCCAAATTTCCATATTTCATAACACAGTTGAGAATGTTCAATGTGCGCACAACATTGGTACTGGTGAGTTTGGCATTACCAACGTTTTTTATATTTCAATTGTCTAACTGTACTTTAAAAAAATAAAATAAAATTGGAAGGTAACACTATCAGGGTTTGAACCCTGGATCACTCACACACACTACATTTTATGTCTGGTAGGCTAAAACTTGCATGAATGTTGTACTAGAAACCTTGCATTCTTTTCTGCAGGCATCCAACCAATACGTCATGCCTGTGAATCAAATAACATTCACATGGCATCAGGTATTTAAGTTTTATCTTTAGAAATCGCATGGCTTCTCACGCCCATGATCAGGTTTCGTCCATAACTAGTTTGTGTCACCCATGAACAATACGGTTGTATCGGCCCATATTGGCCTGAAAATGCCTGATATGGGGCGATACTGGGCCATATTGGCGGTGAAGGACACGATATCCGATACACCGATTTAAAACCTTGCCCATGATGTAGCTGATGGTTTGTCGAGGCAAGGGGTTCATCTTCAATCTCTTTTCTTTATCTTCAAACAAAATTTCCCATCCTTCACAGGGAAACAAATTATGTAAGAGCGAGATTTGTATGATATTTGTTTGAAATTCATGGAGTTCCAAACACTTATTTACTGCAAATATAATGTGTTGGAGAAACTTCACCTCCAAAGATTATGTGGTCCCAATTTCCACCAACTTTTTTTTTTTTTGTTTTTTTTCTTCTTCTTTGAGTGCTTTTGTAAACGCACACGTGTGTGCGATAAAGCTCCTATAGCAAGGCACATATCTGCCCAATCTAATCCATCCATCAGGTTAGTCTGGCCTTGTACATTTTTTTCCCAAAGAGAAACAGTTGGGAGGGGTTAGAAAACTTAAGCCAAGTTTTTTAGAGCCTTACATTTGTTTTGCAAACTGGGGCCCACCTGATGAGGGGATCAACCTGATTCTTGGGAGAGGGCATCCATATAGCAGTGACATTATGATGGATGGATTGGATCTCAGATCAATCATGCCATGCTGGTACATGTGCAGAGTGTACATGAGCTTTACTGCAGATGCATATGACATTAGCAAAGTTCTTTCTTTGAACAGCGACATAAATTTTGTTATTAATCTGAAATATGGAAAGATGCATCATAAATTGTGGACCATATGTCAATGACATAGAAAAATTGCCATGTTAGACATGTTATCAGACACTCTCCAATACTTCTATCAGGAATGACTAATTGTATTTTAGAGGTATTTATATACATTTTACATAGTTTTATGTACCTTTAGCTGCCAAGATATAGGGGATCCTACATAATCGGGATTACGTTTAATCCTGATTTTGACGGCCCCATGCCCACCACATGGAGTTCATTGCACTAAAGCGGTGCTTTCCTTTGCATAATCACAAGTAATGGCATTTTTGGTTTTTTCAAAAACTTCCTTGATTGCGTTTATGCAGAGGAAATCACTGCTTTAGTGCAGCGAATCCTACCTGTAGGATGTGGGGCATATAAAAATTGGGATTAGACTTAATAATTATTATGCAGGATCCCCTATCCAACCGGACCCTTATGTTTCTTATGCATGTATTTATGTACAGAGTTTGAAGTATTGGTATCGCTACAAGTTTCGCTGGCCAGGGATACGCAAACAGTATCGATATCGCCAATAACCAGAAATGCAGGGAAACAACATTGGGGAAACATGGGAAAACGGTGGGATTTTTCAAGGAAACTTCAAGCGATGCTAAAATACACATTTGCATATTTAGGAATTAAAAAATTGCAAAAAGAATGCATAGATAATGAGTTTCTATTTAATTGGGGCCTAAAAGCATGTGCTATCGTAAGAAATCAGTCCCACTCTCCCATCCATCCTGTCTATCCATCCAACCATCCGATCTTCCATCCAGAAATAAATCGATATTTCTGAGAAATTGTCGACAGTTGGAAAGGAAATGAAAAATCGTGGCATCGATATCACCCATGTTACAATGACGATAATATCGATATCATCGCCAACATATTGAACATTGCATACAACCATGCCCCCGTAAAAAAAAATTGAAACTTTTTTTAATAAACAGATTTTTGGCAATATTGATACATTATCGATACTATCAAAATATCGCCGATACATTACTGTTGGTAAATGCGGAAGATGAGCCCTCAAGATCTGACGGTCTACACGAAATTTGGAACCCTTACAAAGCTGAAGAACAGTGCTCCAATGGCCCGCCTATCTACTACTGGAGCAGATCGAACTATTCACACCTCTGATTCTACGGTATATAGTGGCCTCCAGGATTGCTGATGGACCAGATCGTCCTAAGGACAAGCTAATATGGACAGACTATAGGATACTCTCTTCCTCTCTATATTCTCTCCGTGTTTTGTATGAATCGATTGCGTTTCATGAGAGAAGCGCACTCCTTATATAACAGAGGAAGGAGAGTTTAAGTGGGATTGTGATAAGGCCACATGAGCCGATCACATCCCTAACAAAAGAAGGAGAGTTTGGGTGGGATTGGGATAAGGCCACATCATCCGGTCTTATCCCTATCTCCTATCATAAATCAAATTCAAAATTGAATTTGAAATATAACAGAAGAGGAAAAAGGCCGTAAGAAGCCTTGACGATACAACCGACACTTGGAATTTACACAGTCGAAAATATTGATGATGCATTTGTGATATTGATACATTGGTAATACAAGCGACACCTGGAATTTACATAGTCGAAAATATTGGCAATACTTAGCAATACATCACCAATACTTGGAATTTCTGATACTACCAGTATTATCAGTATCGCTACCAGTGTTATCGGTATTGCCGAGCTAGAGATACGGACAATATCGGAGATATTTCGATAATATTAGGGATACTTCAAACAATGTTTATGTACCATATTTTTATATTTCTCCCCAACAGGTCAATCTTCCATGTCCAAGTCCAAGTTACATAGATCACTGTTCAGCTGAATTGAATATCAAAATGTGCCTGACAAGACCAGAGCTCTAAAATTCGCTGGCTCAACATGAAACTCAGCCGATTCGACTCAACTTGAACAAGATTTCAAGCAGAGTCATCAGGAAACTCGATCCCGACACAGACTTGGTTCTGACTCGGTTGACTCGAGATGACTTTTTGACTCGTGATGGCACCTTGTTAAAAAAAGGAGAGATGGGGAGACAGAAGTTGAATAGAAAACCTACAGACTAGTATGCTACACTTGAGGTTGCTATTTATTTTAGTATTTTATATTTACTTATACCTATGTAAAAAATTTAAATAATTACCACAAACTCATTTATTTTTAGTATTATAATTATTAATATCGAGTCAACTCGGGTCGAGTCTTCAGGTGTTTGAACTATGGATACAACTTGCATCGGTTTTGCTTTGTTTATTCTTTTGGGCTCTGTCAGAAGTCCTTGGCATCTGAGTTTTAGGGGCGGCTATGAGTTGCGCAGGTCTCGTTACTGTGTTATAGTTTTCACTGCTTCAATAACTGTTCTTTACTGATCTGCTATCACTTGTGCAGCACATACCAATTAGCTTCTCGAGGCTATATCTTCCTACAGAGAGAACCACACTGCTTGTCCGAGATCCGACTGGGAGGCCGTGGGAAGTGAACTACCTCTATAGAAATGGAAGAGGCTTCTTGTCTGGTGGGTGGCCTGCCTTTTCACGCAGTAACAGTCTTAAAAAAGGAGATTTCTGTGCATTTGAGCTGGTGGGTCAGAAGGAAATGCAAGTGCACATCTTCCGCTTGGTCGAAGAAATCATGCCGTTGATCAAAGTGTCCGAGCCAATGTAACTATGCTACTGATCGCAGTGGCTCATATATATAACCTCCCACAATACCATAGTTTCGTTCTGGCAATGGACGGTCCAACTACGCTGCAAAAGCTGTGTATCTCAGTGTCTTTCTGCTTCTACAGGTATGCATTTTTGTCTGTTGTAAGTTGCCATGTGAGTTGTGCATTTTTCTTTAGAATAGCAAATCTTGCGCCATCTCGCCTCTGGGGGGCAGGTATGTATTCCACTGTTGATCATGGCTATGATCGTCTGCTACTGAACAACTCAGAAACAAGTAACCAAAACCACAGTAGGAAGTTAAGATCATTGCTACATTTTTTGCACCCTGGCCCATCCATGTTGGGGTCCACTTGTAGGATAGTTCTAGTCGCCAAAACAAGGGCCATAATTGAATCCATCACTGTGCAATCTTCGGTCCCACTGGATGGATCATAGGTTGGTATGTTGGGGGACCGCGGAAGCACATAGAGATGAATCAAGTAAAATATTCCAATTGCACAATCAAGCACAAGCACAAAGACTCTGAATTTAACATGGATAAACCCTTTCGGGAAAAAACCATGGCACAAAGAGACGTATATTAGTATGAAAGCAGAAAATACAAGAGAGAGAGTACTCAGATTCAAACAAATCTTGAATCTCCCCTTATAAGCCCTTGAAAATCCTATGAATGAATTAGAAAGCTCTGAGATACACCCCAATCCCAATTACACCTCTATATATAGCCTTAGGAAGAATCACAATCCCACATATACGCAACTCTGCATAACACCGCATATCCGTTCGATGGCATCGAACCCTCTTCAATTGCATTAAACTAATACCAAAACGTTTTAGCAACTAAACATGATTTTTCCGGATTTTACTGATGTTATCGAACAACCTTCGATGGCATTGACTAGCCTTAGATGGCATCGAACATAGCACCTAAAGTGTCCAGCAACCAACTCGATAAATTCCGAATTTTTATGATGGCATCGAGCCAGACTTTGATAGCTTCGAAGTCTGCTCGATGACGGTTATCAAAGTCTGCTCGATGGCATCAAACCGTCATCGATAGACATGTTGATTTACAAATTTAAGACATCAATCAACATGGTATTGATGAGATGATCCCAACCATCTCTTTTACCATTGTGATCATTGACTGTTTTCTTTCGATTGCACTTTTGATGGCTTCCATTTGGACAGTTAGGATCATCTACTTATGCGAATGCATGTTACCAATTACCATATGTTCAAGCTATGGGGCCCATCCGTTTGTATGCAGAATCCAAACAGTGCATCTGGAGAGATTCCTCATGGGTACCATACATCCAAATCCCTGTCAGAAACTCAGGTGGGACAATGTACAATCATGCCTATAGACTATATATTCACTTGTTTTGGCCCACCTAAGTTTTGTAAAATCTTTGAGTTTCAGTGCCCCTTAGTCCTAGTCAGAATTGCCCATCACTGAAATTTTGGCCTTCAGGGCATCCATGAAGTGGCCCACCAGATGGACGATTTTCTCTCAATTAGCATTGCCTCCATAATCTGATAGATTGGAAGATCTTAACCCTTTGATTGGGTGGTCCACAAAAATATAAGTAAATGGTCCATTTTTAAATAGTTCAATAATTGAATGGTCTACCTGTGAAATCTGGTTAAGTAGATTCCATACTTTGATTTGAGCGATTATTTAGCTGTACGCCATCCATCGTGGGGTCTATCATATAAACGGTTTGGATCATTGAAACATGACCCCCACGTGGATCGGGATCTGTGTTGGCAGACAACCTGTGTTGATGAGTGGGGCCTGTATTCCTTCCAAGGAGGGAGAGAGCTGTTTTGAGGAAAAGGCGGATAGAAGTAAGAACAGGAGATTAGAGGTAGCATGTCATACGTATGCAAGATCCACACCATTAATCAGGTGGGGCCCACCTCATTGATGCCCCTGCCTGCATATCATGCACCTCCATAGGCACTTATCAGGGCCCACCACTATCTAAATACTCCGCCCACTGATGTGAAACATGGCTAAAAGACTCGGTGACTTGGACCGGCCCATTCAGTCCTGAGTCGGGACTCGCCCGATCGGATTAGGTGCTGCCTCGGCCTCATCCAGGATGGTGAGGCCCTTACCGTGGGCCCCACCTTGATATATATCACACCGTCCATCCGATTTGGTAGATCATTTTAGGGCTTGAGCCCAAAAATGAAGCAGATCCAAATCTCAGATGGACCATACTATTAGAAGTTTTTAATGGTGTGGGCTTCAATCACCATTGTTTCCTATGGTATGGTCCACCTGAGATTTGGATTTGCTTAAGCCCAAAAATGATCTGGCAAAACGGATGGACGGTGTGGATATATAATACATACATCAAGGTGGGCCCCATGGTAAGGACAGCACCCAATCCTCTCCCATCTAACCTGATCGGGTCCTGACATATCCGAGTTTAAATGAAGCTTGCTCGGCCCATGGGCCTTAAGGTTCAGCCCAATCCGCCCCAAAGTTGCTGGACTTGGGCCGTTCGCGAGGTGGGCGCGGAAAATGGGATGGATCTTACGTGGAAGTGAGGGACATTTTTGATAGATCAGAGCCATTCATCAGACAATCCCAATTTCATAGGTCCCCTGTCTTAGTAATGATGCCATTTGATCATCAGGTAGGCCACACGTGCGCGGATGTACGCCATCCCCGGCCTTCAAAAAAATCTTTTGAAGTGATCTTTTTTGCACGTGTAGTGGACCCAACCTATCATAAAATCGGCCCCAATTTCGTGTGCTGGCCGCCACACGGTGGGACACATTCAAGAACGGCTCTGATCTTTCACACGCACACGCAATTTCTATATGTGAGGCCGCTGGGTACTCGTGACTCGTGAGTAGCCCATTGAAGAGGAGATTTCTGGACTAACGTGGCATTTATCACGATCCAGCCATTCATCAGGTGAGGCCCACCATGTAATTAATGGCAAAAAAGAATATACATGTGGATTTTCTAAGGATGAGCAAAATAGACGGTCAAAAATTGACAAAGAGAATATACATGGTGCCCATGTGGGCCACACCACCTAATGAACGGAGTATCCTGAATTTCTGTCCGGGAACCCTCTGGGCTCCATCTAGTGAATGTGCCTGATTAAGTACACGCGTGCTAAGTTAGCACGTGTGCAGCGAATCTCCCGTTCGACCCTCGTAGCGAATCACCTCCAAGAATCACGTGCACACTAGAGCATATCGTGTGAAAATTGAAATTGATGTCAACCTGGGGCCCACCTTGATGTATGCATTATATATCCACACCGTCCATCCGTTTTTTCATATTATTTTAGAGTATGAATCGGAAAATGAGACAGATCCAGTTCTCAGGTGGACCATACCATAGGAAAAAGTGGTGATTATCTATTAATGGGCCACGAGTTTTATATCAAGCTCATATTTGTTTTGTTTTTTTTTTTTTTTTTTTTGTTTTGTTTTGTTTTTGGTTTTTCTCCTTCATCCAGGTTAATGTGACGTTATCAACAGTTTGGATGTCAAATAAACATTAAGGAAACATTAAGTTAGGCATTGGGAAGTTTTTAATGGTAGTGCGTTCAATCACCACTGTTTCCCATGTTATGGTCTATCCGACTTTTGTATATGCTTCATTTTTGGGCTCAAGCCCTAAAATGATTCGGAAAAACGGATGGACGGATTGGATTTAAAATACACACATCTTGGTGGGCCCCACGGCAAGGGCCGCACCTAATCTGCTCCCTTTTAGTCTGTGGTGAAGTGTATATCGTGCTGGGGTTACTTTCTCTAGGGTGGGGGGAATGAATTAGCGTGCATGAAATCCATGCCGTCCATCAGACACATCACCTCTTATCTACTCTTGATCTGTAAAATCAGAGTGATTCAACAGGCTAGATGAAACTAATGATTGAAACTAATGGATTCAATGTTAATTTGCGGTTATTATTATTAGTACTTCCTCAAAGAAAAACATTGATAGTCTAGCAGAGTATGTACATCTGTACTCACTCGTACATAAGATAAAACACAGTGGACTAATGCCCTAAAATGAGTCGGCAAAACGGATGAACAGCGTGGATAAAACACATACATCACGGTGGACCACACAGAGTCCTGACACCACGTTGCTACGTGGTGTTGGGGTCACCACACAAACTAACTAATTTAGACGGCTTGGATCTACATGATTTTGAGGGGATTATCCCTCAAAAAAAAAAAAAAAAAACAGATATAAGACTGGTCCAAAACTTCTATGGCTCCAAAATGGTTTGAATGATGGACGTTCAATCTGTACTGTTTCTTGTGGTGTGGTCCAAATGAATTCTGAATTTGGATGATTCGTGACCCCACATCTCAACAATGGTTGGCGCAACTGATGGACGGAGTGGATATAACACATACATCATGGTGGGCCCTACAGAAGTTTTCAGGGATTCCTGAAAAGTCCCATCCACCTAAGTTAAAGATTGGACCGTTTGGATGGAACTAAAACATCATGTGGTCCCCACACAGCTCGAATTTAAGATAATTGGAGTGCGCGAATTACTCGTAAACGCACTCATGCAGTCACACGAGGGTTGGATGGCATATAAACGACACTCACAAAAATCCACACTGTTTCCTATGGTGTGGCCAACTTTAACTCTAGATATGCTTCGATTTCAGGCTCATGGCCTAAAATTAGTTGGCAAAACGAATGGACGGCGTGGATAAAACCCATACGTCCATGGTGGCCCCACAGAGTCCTGCCATCAGGGAGGTCGGAGGTGGTAGGGTCACCACGCAATCCGCGTCCGTTTCAGCTACCCGGGTTTTCATATCCCGAGTTTGCTGTGGCGTGGCCCACTTGAGTTTTGGATCTACACGTCAAGTTTGGGCCGGGGCCACAAATGAGCAGAGAAACGGATGGACGGGCCCAGTAGGGTTACAGGCAAGTTGCGATGGACGGATTGGGTGGTGTGTTGGCGTCACCAAGTTGTGGGCACCACCATGATGTATGTGTTATATCCACACCGGCCACCCATTGTGCGAGATCATTTTAGAGTATGGACCCAGCATATCATTTTAAACTTGCATTTAATGAACATCAAGGTGGAACCCAGAATCAGGTGTCAACGGTAGCCGTTTCTTTTCCCACTGTTCCTTTATTGTGGCCGACTTAATTTTTGAATATGCCTTATTTTTGGTCTTATGTCTTAAAATGATTAGGAAAAACGGATCGGCGGGTTGGATTTATAAAAAACACCAAGGTGGGCCCCATCTAGCTTCCCTTTAGCAGGAAATGCGTATCAACTATCACACTTTGTCAGGGTATCGAAGTTTTCTCCTGAATCATTCCGCCAAATCTCCAGAGATCTCGGAATTGGGGATTGGGGAAGCGGATTGGCGGGTGTACCTCACACCCTGCTTATTAACGTCAGCATGTTCTGTGGGTCTGATCATGAGGTATGTATTATATCCAAACCGTCCATCCATTTGACGAGCGCGTCTTAAGACTTGAGACGAAAAATAAGACAGATCTAACTATCAAGTGGACCACACTACAAAAACCAGTAGGGGATTAAATTCTACCATTGAAACCCTTTTCGGGTCACGAAGTTTTGGATCAACATGAAATTTGTTTCTCTTCTTCATTCAGGTATTTGTGACCTTATGAACAGATTGGATGTAAAATATACGTTATGGTGGGCCCTGAAAATTGTTTAACGGTGAAAATCATTATCTCTGCTGCTATTTATGATGTGGATGATCTTTGGATATGATTCATTTTTTTATAATTCTCTAAATTAAACTCTAAAAATAGATGAACGGTGTAGATATAATAAATACATCACTGTAGGGCCATGTAACTTTGATCTCCTTTGAACGGTTCGAGCGTCCGTGCTCGTTTTCGCACACGACACGTACCTACAGCAGCTATATATAGCTGATGTGAGGTACGCCAGCCAATCCGCTTTCGGAATTAGGGTTTCAAATCCAAAAATCCCGCCAAAAAAAATTCCCGAATCCGAATCAGAGAGAGAGAGAGAGTCAATTTCCTTTCGTTTCCGGCCAAAGATCCAAATCTCAAAACCCTAGAAAAAAAGCCACTGAGATCCCGCTGCAGATCGATAACAGAAGATTTCAGGAAAATCGAGAGAGGATGAGTTCGTCGCAGGAGGAGAAGAGGCCTCATTTCTTCAAGTTCTTTCTCCCTGGACTCACCGATCAATTTCTAGTAAGCTCTATCCTTCTCTCTGTATGGAATTTGACATTTACGCCCCCTGTAATTGGTACTTACACCCCCTTTTTACTTTTTGTAATAGAATAGTACAATTTTGTAGCATTGAACTACCAAAAGTAAAAAGTGCAGGCTGGTCAGGAAAAACAATCATCTTGCATTGTTATTTAAGCTGATTGTTGGTAGTCTCTTGTTGTGGACCTTTTAGCTATGCTTCCTGTTGTCCAATCTCGAATCGGACCATTGATTTAAGCTCAGAATACTCGTCTGGACCGTTGATTTGGTCCTCATCTTTTGATCAGGCCCATATGAACGGTTGGACGGTCCGGATTTTCAACATGTACGTTTGGATCTTTTATCAGTGCACTTGGATGTCCGCATTTTTGTATCCCATTGGATGATTGGACCGTGTTGCATCACTGTCAGGTTCCCCACAAAACCCAGTCAAGTTGGGGTGGGGGAGGGCATCTGGCGATTTGCCACATATCATTTAGTGGTAAAGCTGTACAAGAACTGAGTTAGCTTGGTTAACTCGCTCAACTGGACTTGAAAAAGCTCGATTCGACTCGGTTTGAAACTGAGTTCGAGCTGACTTTTGGAGCTCGAAAAAATTTTGAGCTTGTCCGCACTTGAATCGACTCGGATCGAATCCCAACTCGAATCGAACTTGGATCGGACTAGTTTGGTGACTCGGTTATTTTGATATTGATGTTGCTAACCAAGTGTTTGATGAAATGACTCAATAAAGTGTCGGCAGTGGTGAGGAAGGTATGAATATGAAACAAATACCCTTGTATCTTGATTTTGATGTTGCCTATTAAGTGTTTGATGAATTACCTGTAAACTGCTGTTGCTGTTTTATATACTGTGAGAAATTGAAGGTGCACTCCATGTGTTTGAGAAAATGCTGCACAGGCTCGAACTCGGCTCGAACTGGCCTGAGCTGTTGATCGAACCAAGCCGAGCTGGCCAGTCAGTCTTGAGGGCTGAGCTGAGTTGAGCTGGGCAACTAGTGGCTGAGCCGAGTCGAGCTGTGCCAAGCTCGACTTGGTTCGACTCGTGTACAACTCTATTTAGTGGGCCCATCTTCCCAAGCCCAAGGAGGAGGGTAATGGACTCATTAATTGTAATCAATCTATGTAATAGACTATTAGTGGTCCTCTGGATGCTTGTAAATGGTTTAAGTGGTAAATGATTTACAAATAAGCCTCTCCTATTTGGCTATAAGATGTAAATGATTTACAGGTAAATGATTTTTTTGGTTTGGATGGCTCGTAAATTGTTTAAGTCCTGTAAATGGAGAGTCAATCTTTGAAAATATAGCTGTTTGGTTTTAAATGGACAACCTATAAATGAAATCACAACTTTTTGCCGGTAAATCAAATGGGGCTGAAAGCTATAAATGATTTAAAGGCAATTTTTAGCATCCAAACACATACTGTAAACATTTACTTCTAAATCATTTACAGTTAGCCCCATTTATAGGCATCCAAACGACTCCTTAGATAGTGCTTGATTGTAATCATTGTTTGGAGTATCCCAATATTATTGGAATATCCTTGATGGTATCCGTATCTCCAGCTCGGCAATATTGATAACATTGGTAGCAATACCAATAACATTGGTAGTGTGATTTGTATTAGAAATTCTAGGTATCGGCAATGTATCACTAAGTATCACCAATACATCGATACCGCCGATATTTTTGACTATGTAAATTCTAGGTTTCACCTGTATTGACAATATTTTCGACTGTGAAAATTCTAGGTTTCACCCGTGTTGCTTGTATTGCCAGTGTATTGTCGATATTTCAATAATATCGCCGATGTATCGATGTCGCCAAAAATCTGTTGTGGTTGTATGCAGTGTTCAAATTGTTGACGATAATATCGCGATACTATCGTTATCTTAACATGGTCAATATTGAGACAACATTCTTTTGTTTCATTTCCAGTTGTCGACAATTTCTCGGTGAAATATCATGTGTTATCGATATTTCAAAATATCGATGGGTGTTTGGATGAAAGGTTGGATGTATTGATGCATACGACAACAATTGCTTTTAGGCCCCCATTAAATGGAAACTTATTAAGTATGATGCATTCTTTTCACAAAATTTTTATTCTAAATATCCAAATGTGTATTTTAACATCTCTTGAAGTTTCACTGAAAAATTCCACAGTTTTCCTCATGTTTTTCCAATGTTACCCGACATTTCTAGTTATCAACGATATTGTCGGCGATATCGACATTGTTTTTACATCCCTGGCCAGCGAAACTTGTAGCGATACCGATACTTGGAATACTGATTGTAATCAACCAATGTAATATACTATTATATTGCGTTTGATTGTAATCAACTTATTTAAGAATAGACTATTAGATAGTGCTTCAAAGTAATCAACCTATGTAATAGTCTGTTATTACATGGGGCTTGTGGGAGTTTTTTGCTGTAATTGCTGGTCCCAAGCCTAGATAAAGGAGGGTTGTGTCAGGTTTGCAATCATCATCAAAGTTATGCCATAACTGCTATCATGAATCCAAACAATTTGACATTCCAAACTCATGCTAGGTTGTAAGTTTTTACGCTTGATGAATTGGAATGACGGAATGGGATTCATGTAGCCGACCCTAATTAAATGGCTAAAGGCTTAGATGATGACGACGACGACTAGATGATGATCATCTAGTGGGCCATGGTAGGTTGGTCGTGGCACAGAAGTCCTTAACCATCCAATCAATATCTGGCGATCGAAAAGGATGTTTACAATAGTCAACTTTTGATACTAAAAAAGTCTAAATGCCTAGGTTTGTTGTCACCCTTTTGACAGTGGGTCCCACGGACAGTTCTGAACACCGGAGAGATGAGTTCATGACCCGGTGCACTAGAATCTGAATAGATAGTCTTTTTTATTTTCTGTGGAGATCACCTGCAGATGAAATCTTATCCATACAAAGCATGTGGATTTAGTTAACCTTTTTGCTGCATAAAGAATTGAACACGTTGCGTATTATACTTTGATTGAAACCATTCATCTGGTGGGCCTTACTGTGGAGAAAATCATTGATATTAACGGCCTGATCAGTGACCTACAATGGACAAAATAGAGGTGCATTAGCAACTCACCATTGAATGCGTGGCTGTGATGGGTGTATATATGCAAGATTGATCCAATGTTGTGAAGATGAACTGACTTTGTTAGGGAAAGATTGTAGCACGCTCGAAGGATAGCCATTGAGGACTGCGGGCCTCCATTGATGGGAAGCAAGGCCCCATGCTGAAAAGTGGAGTCCGGGAGCTCTTTATTTCAGCAGTTAATGGGGACGTACAGTCTCTTGTGCTACCATTTGAGAGGACTACTTACCCAGGCCTCACATTGTAATGCTGCAACTTGAATCAGTGAATCTGAAATTCCACTGTGTTTTTTCACTTGCTTAAGAGCCTTTGGGAACCGGAACTAACCAACGACAGTGAAGATATGATCTATTCTTCTCAATTGCACTCACAGTCTGTTTGGATGTACTACTGATGTGAATTGCTGAAAATAATCAAATTGTGATTTTCTTCCTCAGCATTCATATTGAGGGACTTGGCTTGGAATTGCAATTTCATTACTTTCAAGTTGGATTTGGAAGCAATGTAGCTGCAATTTGGGGCAGACTTCTTCAGTATGAATGCTAGGAACATCCCCTCCTGATTAAACTGAATGTCTACAATTCAGTTAACTTTTGAATCTAACTGCAACCTCATTGCATCAACTATGTTGGAAACGATGCAGGCAGAATGGGTTTTGTTCTAAGATTAAAACCCAAAATCAAGGTTCAAACTACCAGTATTGTTGTCGACATTGATTTTTCAGAAAAAAACGATATCTATCAGCTGTATCTGGTGACATATCTGTTGTGTCGGTTGTATCAGATTGGTTTTCAGGTATCATCTGAAACAGGCTGATATTTTGAACCATGCCCAAAATTGTCCTGAGACCATCCACGGAAAAGAGGAGGTTCTCTATCGGGCCAAAATAGATATGCATCTGTTCAAGTCGGAAATAGTTTACTTCAGCATTCCCTGTTTTTCTACAAGAAATCAAGAGAAGAAGAAAAAGGCAACAAAGAAGCCCTGCTTTGATGCCTACCCATGTTCCTCTTTTAGGAGTCATTGTTGCATTGAGCAATTATATACATATAAATGGAATTCTTTTGATAGTTCACTTCGGTTCATGAGTGCTTGAGCCGTGTTCTAAATTGGATTTTTGTATTGCAGCATATCCCACAGGCATTTTTAAAAAATATTGACGATGGATCCCATGGAACAGTTTCTTTAACAGGTCCGAGTGGGAATGTTTGGCATGTAAATTTGGTTGCGAATATGAATGGCTTGTTCTTTCAAGATGGTTGGAAGGAATTTGTGAGGGACCACTTTCTAGAAGTTGGTTACTTCTTGGTTTTCAGATATGATGGTAATCTGCATTTTACAGTGCAAATTTTTGATACTAGTGGATGTGAGAAAGGCAATTCCTTTTATGCCAAATGTTGTCAAGAAAGTAGCATTTTTGAAGAAGACAAGGGGAATGATAAAGTGAAAGAGGGGGCTGCTGAGGCCTTGATTGTTTCTCCATATAAAGATTATGAAGATGTTTCGAGTGGGAGGAGTGGTGAGCACAACCAAATTGCAATAGAGGACTTAGAAGACGAGAAACCAATAGAGTCGAGTAAACGAAACTCGGTGAGAATATCTTGTAAATCTGGGTCAAACTGCAACCAAGTTACAATAGAGGACTCTAAAGGCGAGAAACCAATAGAGTCGGGTAAAAGAAGCACGGTGAGAATATCTTGTAAATCCGGATCAAACTGCAACCAAATTACAACAGAGGACTCCGAAGATGACAGACCAATAGAATCGAGTAAAAGAAGCCCGATGAGAATATCTTGTAAATCTGGGTCAAACTATTTGACCGTGGATGACAAACAATCAGCGCAAGGCTCTGTGCGTGAGAAACCCATCAGTTCAAAAAGGTACATGACAAGGTTATCATACACAGTCGAGCGCAACCAACTTGCCATACAAGACTCTCGCCAAGTTATTTTGAGTTGTTCAAGCAGGAATAATCAACTAGCAGTGCAGCGACCCTTGTTTAAGAAACCTGCCAGTTCTACTAAAACCAGCATGAAATGCTTGTCTCGTGAAGTTTGCTCAAATAGTTTGACCATATGTGACAAACAAACAGCACGGCGATCTTTGCTCAAGGGTTGTGTCAATTCTCCTAAAAGAAACGTGATACGACCATCTCGCTTGGTTCATTCAAGTCGTTCGATCAGGAATAATCAACTAGCAGCTCGGCGACTCTTGTTGAAGAAATCTTCTGGTTCTACTAAAAGAAGCCCAAAGAAACCATCTCATCAACTTCTTTCAAAAACTCTAGCCCGATATAAGAAACAACCATCTCGTCAAGTTTTCTCAAAAACTTTAGCCCGATATAAGAATCAAGTAGTAAACCGATCCTTGCTTGCTACTAAAAGAAAAATGGGATTGTCTCCACTAGGAGCATGGCAATCCTTGTGTAAGAAACGTCTCATTTCTACTGAAAGAAGCACGAAGAGGCCATCTCGTCAAGGTCAATCAAATTCATTTACAGGGAGTGAAGTGAAGCTAAAGTGTCAGACGAAAACAGGTGATTTCGAGCTCCTTTCCACCAAGTTCATATGGGTGCAGGCCTGCTATGATTTTATATTTTTCTGTATGTTTATGTCATTGATCATAATAGCATAATTGTACTCATCTAGAAATCTTCAGATGTTTGTGCTGTTACAGATTTTCAGTTACGGGCTGGAGCTTTAATATCACAACGACGAAGAGTCACAGAAGAAGAAAAAGCAAGGGTACTTGATGATGCAAAGTCATTTAAGTCAAAAAATCCTTCTGTTGCTGTAGTTATGCGAGCTGGTTATGTGTATGTTGGGTTTTTCATGGTGAGTTATCCATAGACAGGTAGACTTATGGAGTGGTACGTGTGATATCATTTTAGGGAACGCTTCTCTGGATTTTAGGGAAACCTGATGCGGAAACATGTAGATTAACTATTTTTGATAGATTAAATTTGACCTATGGTTTAACTGTGGATATAGTTATCTCTCTCTCTCTCTCTCTTAAAAAAAAAAAAAAAAAAAAAAAAAAAAAAAAAGAAGAAGAAGAAGAAAGAACAAGAAGAAGAAAAAAAAGAAAGAAAAGAAAACAGATATAGTCCTTGATAGAGTGGATTGTTGGAACAGGTTTCATGTTGCCGACCTCAATTAGTCATGATAACACTTAGATTATTATGCCGATGATAATTTTTGATATATTGAACTGATTTGGAATCAATCTAAGAGTTGGAAAATCATGGTTAAATATTTAATTGGATTCTAGCATCTCCATTCGGGTGTCTTTAAAAGGGGGTTGTTTTTGTAAGTGGAGAGATTACACTTTTTCCAAATTTTGCGAAGTTGTCAAGTACTCATAACCAGTGTTATCAAAATCCTATGATTTGCAATTTTACGATTTTAGTAGAATCATAAGTAAAACGACTTGAATCCCACTTTGAATCCCTTTTTATATGAATCCTACGATTCAGTGATTTGAATCCTATGATTTATGATTCAAATCCTGATTATACTTGTTCTTTCTATTTTAAGCTTCACTTGGCTTTCATTTTATATTTTTAAATTGGTGGGGACCTTAAGAATCGTTTAGAAAAATAAATTAAAAAAAAAAAATACTAATCATTTAGAAAAGGTAAGTTGTTTTATTTTGCTCTTTGTAAGAGATTAATTGATATATTTTCTTCATCAACATTAAATCATAGAGCTTTTTTTTTTTTTTTTTTTTTATAGTGATTTCTTACTTCTTAACTGGTGGAAACACAAAATTGATGTATGATTTATTTGGAATGTTTTTATGGATGCTTATGATAATGTTGACTTATATATATTGTGGAATCGTGGTTACAAGTCAAAATATCTTTTTTCATTTGTTTATAGAATCAAAATGCTGCTTTTCCAACTTGATTTTACATTCAAGAAAGGTAACAAGAACATAAATTAAGATGTTTTCTAAGGGAAATTTCTTGAAAGACAAAAAAAGAAAAAAGAAAAAAAGAAGGAAAGATAAGAATCCTTTGACAATATCATGACATGGTACTACTTGGTGCATATTGATGGCAAAAGGATGATGGATGAGTTTTTATTTATTTCTGATTTATTTTTTCATATATGTATTTTCATAAAAGATCTTATGATTTTTGATACAATTTGCGATTCGATACGATTCGACCCCTATTACAATTTGTGATACAATAACGATTTTGACAACATTGCTTGTAACTAAGTGCAAGATTTTTTTTTATACTGATAAGTTGTTTTATCCATCTTTACTTGAATACTCGTGTTGTTGGTTATCTCATTTTTATTGAAATCGTATTATATGGTAACCTGGCTGCATCAATTTGAGTCACTCTCCTGCTGTAACTGAAACTATTCACTACTATAGATCCATAAAATAGAAAATCTGCATCGAATATATCCATTCTATTATAATTATTCTACAATTACACATGCACACACTGACACTGTAGTTGCAGGTGAGACCTTCCCATGTATGCGCGCGCGCACATATCTTGGACGACAGGTTACTGTCCACCCAGCAGATAACTTTCAATGTCTAATGTGCATGCGACATCCACCCGTGCAATAGGTTGGTCCCACTGTAAGGATCACTATATTTTAAAAAATTCAGCCCCATCCACTCATCAGGAGGAGCACACTTCTATTGTTTTATTTATCTGTGACTATACATTATTTTCTATGGTGTGGCCCACCTAATAAGTGGATGGGGGCTGATTTTTGCATGAGTTGATCTTCATGGAAAGGCCAATCTTTTGGACAGGGTGGATGCCACATGCACATTATAGGTTGGAAGTTATTTGCTAGGTGGATGGTAACTTATCGTCACACATGTTGGATGTGAGCATTTTGATTCAAATGCATGCATGTATGGGAATGATGCTAGAGTGTCAACACTACTGTAACTTACGGTTTTGACCTTTGTTGGGCTCACCATGATGCATGCATAACATCTGTACCATTCATCAGCTGCAACCCCTCAATTTTACTTTGGAGTCTTACAATTGGGCTGATTGGACACTCAGGTGGGTCACACTCGAGGGAAACAACACAAAGTCATGCCTAAAACTTCTAAATTCACTTGTTATGGCCCACCTTAGTTCTCTAGTAGCTTGAGTTTTGGTATGTCTCTTCATCTTGGAAGTGTCCGATTGTTGGGCCCCCACAAACAGTCTGGAAGGTGCTTGCAGAGATAAATATGGTGGTAAGGGTGCAACCATCGTTCCAGTGGTCGGTACTTGCAGATATGCGAGAGGGGGCGCTTCTTTCTCAGATTAGGGTATGGCTGAAAGCTTGTTGCGGATTGGAGGGTGATTACAAAATCAAGCCCCTCTAAGTGATGAAATTTGGATCTCAATGAAGCTTGGACTGATTATCGATCAAATGTTGATTGTCGGAGTCATGTTTAATGACAGTCTGATTCTCTCTATTTGAAAACGGGAGGGCTCCATACTCGGTTGCAAAATTGCCTGATATTTGTTTTGGGAATCCCCCTTGAGTTGTGGAACTAGGAAGTCTTCAAGGTGGTAGGGGAATGCATCAAAGAGATTCTTGTAATTGACGAAGCTTCTGAGGTGGGCTAGCGAAGTAGCTGACGTCAACAAGGAGAAGAATGAAGACACATGTCGTCCGAGTGGTGTTGTTATTTAGCTCTCTTGGTCACACGTGATTAGCGTTTAGCGGAAATTTTGGCACGTGAAGAGGCTCTACCACGTGTTTTGTTTCTCGCACGTGAGTTATACCAGGAATTTTTTATCTCCTTCGAGGAAAGTCATTTTTCCTTATAGTCGAGGGGGCTCAAGAGCTATTCTCTTTTGCCGGTTTCCTTTTGTCTCTCAACCAAAAAGGGAATCGGTCATTGGCGGCAATGATGCTCGCCTTCCATTGCAGCAAGAGAGCTCTGTAGATTTGAGGTGCAAAGAGGCATCTTAGGATCAGTTGTGGGAGGCGGGAACAAATGAGGAAGAAGCTCAGGCAGAGATTGGGAATGAAGGGGGTCCCAGGGGCCTTAGCCATTTTGGTTGTTGGGAGGGAAGCAATTATCAAGGGGATGGATTTTGGGGACACTTTGGATACGATTCCTCTTTAGACTTCTGTTGTAAGGGTCGAGGAGTGTGAAGCCCATGAAGTTCAGCTCTACAAGGTGGAGGCCTAGGTTGGTAGTCTAAGAAAAAATGTTATGTCGAAAGAAGAATTGGATTGGACTAAGGATGTCATCATTAGGGTGGGAAGGAAGCTTGGGATGACCATTCAAGCCTACAATGACGATGCTATGGCACTGTTGCTAATATGGGGGAGAAGGGCACGTTCTGTGTCTCAATGATCATCCTGAGTTGGAATGTTAGAGGTTTGGTGGACTGGGGAAAACGTTGTCAGATCAAACCTTCTTGCAAGAATTTCAAAGTTCAGGATATTTCTCTTTAAGAAATGAAGCTCTTCTCCTTTAGTAGATCTAATTTGAAGTCAGTGTGGGGGTAATGATTGAAGGATTTTGTTAGTTTGAATGTAGAGGCATCTTCAGGGGGCATTGCGGTAGCTTGGAACTCGGACATCTGGAAGGAGGATTGCTGGTGTGGTGAATTCTCTATCTAAGTGGTCCTTGTAGTTATTTCTTTTGGGTTTAGATGGATTTTCTCCGGCGTTTATGGGCCGTGCAAACTAAATCGGAGGCACGATTTCTGGGAGGAGTTCAAATCTATTCCTGCGAGATGGTCGATCCTTTGGTGCATGGGAGGAGATTTTATTGTAATTCAGTTAAGCTATGAGAAGTTTCTTAGTTTGAAGATAACTAGGAGCATGCAAGATTTTATTACATGACTTTAGCAATTCGACTTGATTGATATTCCCATGTCTGGTGCCAACCAAGTTCACTTGGTTTAACGGTAGAAGCCCTCATACCATGTGTCGGCTGGACAAATTTTTTGTCGACCCAAAATGGATGGCCAGATTCCCTTTGGTTCAGGCGAGAGGTTTACTGAGACCCATGTCAGATTACAGACTGATTTTGCTTCAGGTTGAGGCTGAGAGTTGGGGCCCAAAACCATTCGATTTGAGTTGATGTGGCTTGAGTTCAAAGGGTTAGCAGAAATAATCACAGATTGGTGGAACTCCTTTCAGGTGGAAGGTGAGGTTGGGTTTAGACTCCACGAAGAACTGAAACTTCTCAAACATAAATTAAGGGAGTGGAGTAGGGAGGTTTTGGGGGTCTAGAGAGGCTATGCTTGCAGAAAATTTGGAAGAACTTCATGCTATTGATCTCAAGGAGGAAGGAGGCAAAATGACAGTTAACAGATGAGGACATCGAGAGGCGGGTGGTGTTGGGGTTGGATTACTCCATATATCTCAAGGAGGAGGAAATTAAGTGGAGACAATGCTCGAGGGCCTTGTGGTTGAAGGAAAGCGATAAAAAATACACACTTCTTCCACTGTATTGCTTTGGTTAGAGTGAGATGCAATCGAATCTTGTCATTACTAGTGGACGACTCTAGAATCGAGAAGAAGGAAGAGGTTTGCGAGGCTATAGTTTGTTACTATCAAAGGCTTTTATCCAAAGAACATTGGGTTCGACCAAGGTTGGATATCCATTTCGATAAAATATCCGAAGAAGCTGCGAGTTTATTGGAGAAGCCGATCTTGGAAGTTGAAGTCAGAAGCTGTGGATAATTTAGAAAGTGACAAAGCTCCAGGACCTGATGACTTTCCAATTGCCTTCTTCAAGTTTTTTTGGAATGTGGTGAGAAGGGATGTGATGGATTTTATGCAAAAATTCTTTGAGGATGGAAGTTTTTTGTTTGAATTGGGTGCTTCTTTTATTGCCCTCATCCCGAAGGTAGAAGGTGCAAAAGGTTTGAAAGGCTTGAGTTTGATCAACTTGATAGGAAGGCCGTATAAAGTAAGGGTTGAAAGGCTTGAGTCTGATCAACTTGATAGGAAGGCCGTACAAAATCCTAGCCAAGGTACTTGTTACGAGATTCAGAAATGATTGGGTAGGATTCTCTCTCCGAATCAAGGTGTCTTTGTGGGGGGAAGACAACCTGGAAATAACCTTAATAGCTCATAAGTGTATTGACTCCTGTTATAAATAGAAGAAGCTAGGGTTAGTCTGCAAGTTAGATGTGGAGAAAGCCTATGATCACGTAGAGAGAGGAATTTTGGATTATTTGCTTTATAGAATGGGTTATTGAGCCAAATGGAAGAAGTGGATGAATGTTTGTGTGAGGTTTGCCTCCGCGGTGCTAGTTAACGGATCCCCTAAAGGTTTCTTCAAATCCTCTAGTGGTCTTCGGCAAGGATATCCCTTGTCCCCTTATCTCCTACTAGTGGTGGCAGATGCCTTCAGTCGTATGTCAGTTAAGGGCCAAGATTCCGATCTTATTAGAGGCTTCTAGTAGTTCGGGGTGGTGGAACCAGTTTCTCATCTCCGGTTTGTAGACGATACAATTATCTTTTTCGAAGCAGATCTAGTTATATTGGACAATTTTTGGAAAGTGGTAATGTGTTTTGAGGCGGTTTTCGGGTTGAAGATTAATGTGGGCAAAAGTGAACTTCTTAGAGTTCACATTTCTCATGACGATATGTCAAGTTGGCTGGAATCTTGCACTTCACTTATTTGGTGCTTCCATTATGCTTTTGTAAACCTGCACTTCACTTATGGGATAAGGTGATAGAGAGAATCAAAAGAAAACTTTCCTAGTGGAGTCAGTACCTCTCTCTTGGCGGGCATCTAACCTTGATAAAGGTGGCCTTTTCGAATGTGCCGATCTATTTTATGTCTCTCTTTAAATGCCCTCAAAGGGTGCTATCTAGAGATCTTTGGTCGTTCTGAACACATGCTGCATGTGCAAACAACATGCAGAAACTGTTGACCACCTTTTCATTTTTTGCATGTTTACCCAGAAGATATGGGATTGTTTCTTAGAAGTTCATGGGGTTTCATGGGCAATGCCAGGGTCGCGGGACCTTTGTGCTTGGCATGGGGGAGGAGGGGGGAAACAATCCCACTCGAAGTGGCTCTTGACCTTGCCTGCGATTTGGTGGTCTGTTTGAGGTGAAAGGAACTGAAGACACTTCTATATGTTGAGGTTTTTTGGCCTGCGGAATCACATAGATCTAGATCTAGGATAACAATCCAATGGCACCAAGCATACAAGAGAACACACAGATTTAACGTGGAAAACCTTTTCGGGAAAAAACCACGGCACAAAGCGACAGATCACCACTATGAAAATAGAAATTACAAAGAGAGAGGACTTACCCGTTTCGAACAACCTCGTATCTCACCCTTGCTACACCCTTTGATAACCTTAGAACCTTTTAGAATACCTTTAGGAAGCCTTAGCATGCCCTAGAATAACCCTAGGGACCCTTATTTATAGTTTAGGAAACTTCCCTTTCGCACCCTTGCGAAAGGCGACACCAAAATCCGTAGTCCGCATCGGATTCGGAAATGAATTTGCGTAACCTACGACCGGTCGTAGCTCTCCTACGACTAGTCGTAGCTCACGGAGAAAAACAGCACAATGTTGCTGTACTTTGAGTCGTGCCAGGACTCGAACCTACGACTGGTCGAGTGCCTCCCACGGCCAGTTGTGGCTGTTCCACGACCGGTCAAACGACCTCAAAAATTTCAGATTAAAGACTTCTCTTAACAATTTCCACCAAGTCTTCAATCTTCAACCGTGTAACTCCTTGACCTCTTTTCTTATCTTTGCATTACATCATAGCTTCTCATGTACACTTCGTCATTCTTTTCTACCATCGCCAAGCCCTGAGAAGTTATACAGAACTAGAACTTCTCTGCACGAACATTCTTGTTGATCATGTCTGCCGGATCTAAATCCACATGCCCAACCACCTTTGCTCCTGTTTTCCCAAAAGAAAGAAAGACGTAGTCTTCTTATCATCTCACCGCTACTCAATATTGCTTGCCGGGGTACTTGCTCACAACACTGATAACTTGTGAAATAATCGGTCTAATCCAGGCCATGACATACACTGCCAACCGCATTTGAATAAGACTCATGAGATATCTTGCTTTTCCTCATCTATTTTGGGACATGTCCTGAGGAAAACTTGAGGAGAGACGCGTAGGGAACGATCTCCAGCTTTACTTGGCCCATCACATACTTGATTAATACCTACACACAAGGTATTCCTTCTGTGATTACCAAAGCCTACTCCTCCATCAGTCTCAATGCCGAGAACCATCTTTGCAGCCTCCCCGATCCTTCATCCTGAACGTCTCACTTAACCGAGTCTTTAGTACACACTGATTTCAGACATGTCATAATTGGCGATCCACATGTCATCAATTCTTGACTCACCATGAAGGAATCAAACCACTGCCTAGGCGACAGGTCAAACCACGACTTCCTGCAAAGTCTTTTATTAGCCCCTTTAATTTCGAACTGCTCTGGTTGCTTCATGTAAGTCTGCTCTTCACTTTCCCTTGCAGAAGTGCAGACTCTACATCCATCCTTCCAGCTTAAGATCACGTTGGCCAACCAGTGCCAATCACGGATCTAATAGACACCTGCTATACCGTCAGCGCGAATATCTCTGAGAAACCAATCCTTTCTCTCTGAGCATAACCCTTCACTACCAACATCGGCCTGTATCTATGCTGTATCCTCCTGAAGATCCACCTGCATCCAACCGCTCACTGGCTCACTGGAAGCTCCACCAGATCCCATATGTCGGTCTGGTACAACGAATCCATCCTTCACCCATAGTCACCTTCCACTTTTCAGCACCAGGCTCACCTATAGCAATCTGAATAGAAGATGAATCTCTTGCGATATTGGAGTTGTCCATGTACCTTGCCGACATCCTACGATCATGCCGTGTGATTCTTCTCACAGGTGGCTGCTCCACCTGCTCTGTATCACTGTCTGCACGTCTCAGCCTTCCTGCCTTGCCCGCTCATGTAGTCATGCCCAACATGCCACACACGTGCAGAGGTGGAATCCGCTACATCCACTGCAGCTCCACCTTTTGAAGTGCTCCCGATCAACTTGTACAAGTTATCAAGTCGTTGTGCTTTTATGATCAATGTTGTCAAATCGCATATGCGATCCCGTGCGATTGCATATGCGTGTGCGCATATGCGATCGCACAATCGCATATGCGGTCGCATATTTTTTTTTTAATTTTTTTTTTTTGCACTTTTTCAAAAAAATTCAGAAAAATCAGAAAAAATTCGAAAAAATCAGAAAAAACATAATAAATTAATTATTATACATGAAATGCATTTATTTAATTTAAGTAAAAAAGAAAAAATAAAACCAACCAATTACATTCATATGAAGTTATGACTTATGAGTTATGACTTATGAACAATGATAATTTGATAAATTTACAAATTATAATATAGTTAACTTGATAACTTCTTAAATCTTAACAAATAACAATTAAACATTTTACATTTAAATTTAACTAACATTTTGTTGATAACTTGATATCAAGTTATCAAGTATCAAGTATCAATATCAAGTATCAACAATCAACAACATCAACATCAAGTCATCAACAACATTCAACACTTAGACTTATGAGTTATGACTTATGAGACAAGCATTAAACAAAATTAAGAAGTTATGTATGTATTTAATTATTTTTTATTTTATTTATCTAATCAATGATCATTATTCATTAATCATATATTCATATACATTGATCTATCATCCATTGTGGCACATCATCACCAGGTCTGCCACCACCACCACCATCATCATCATCAGTCGAGTCATCTCCTTCTTCCACATACACTTCTTCTTCTTCCGTTTCTTCATCATCCAGACGTCATAATACTTCATCAACATCCAATGGTGGATGATCTTCTTCACTTGATCATCATTATCACCTTCTCCTTCTTCAATCTCCTCAATCTCATCAACGGGTTGACGGCTACTACTTTCCCGGCCCCCCCCTTCGCCTTCGAGTGGTACTACTACTACCTTCACCAGGCATCGATCCATATGCGGCATCTTCTTCAACTTGTGCCCATGTCGTCCTCTCCAAAGAAATACCGGGTCCTCCGTCTCTACGAGCCACTCGTTATCCGCATCCAACTCATCTAAGCAGATAGTGGTCAAAGAAACCGGGCTTTTCTTTCCTACTTTGGAATCGTTCTCAGCAATTTTGGTTGTATTGAACGAAAACCAAGTCGTTGAGCTTTTTTTTGCTCAAGGCGATTCCTTTTCTTGGAATGAATCTGTAAGAAAGAAAACACATTTGGCATTAGCTATTTAGGTAATGAATTTAGCTTACAAAAAAAACAATTAGTAAACAGTAAACACTAAACAGTCTAAAGACTCTAAAGTCTAAACTTACCGCCTCGAACGTGCTCCAATTACGCTCGCAACCACTGGCAGAACACGTGAGTCCAAGAATCTTCATAGCAGCTTCTTTAGAGCTGGATCCTTCTGTTCGGGTCCACTCCATAGGCAAATGACCACCACCGAGAAAAAGCAGTTTAAGTATAGGTTAGACTAGTTTTAGTCTCTTAGAGACACAGTTGACATACCACATACACTAACATTCATTCATATAAGTACTTACTGGGTAATTTCATTGTCCGATGTCTTATTACGATATCCCTTGAGAATATCCCTTCACTTTTTGTGTAAAAGTCCAGCAAACTTGAGATCTTGTCCTGTTCTCCTCTATCTGGAATCATTCTTTCCAAGACATCAATAAATCCAACCATATGTACAGTTAGTGCTTCACTGGATCAATGCCAGGCGAATAAACAGCAAGGATGGATGTAAGCCGAATACAATGGGGATGACATTTGGCTGCCCCATCTTCTATCTATAATTTCTAAAATTGGCCTGTAATCACGGTCTCTATAGTTAAAATGGTCAATGATCTTATTTTTCGCTCTCTCCATCGCATCATATATGTAGCCCATTGCGGGCTTCTCATCCCCGTCCACCAATCGCAACACAGTGACTAAGGGCTCGGATGATTTTAACGCCTTTACCACTTGAGTCCAAAAACTTTGAGAAAGAATTGTTTGTTGAACCCGTTTCCCATCAGCCTTCCTTGACCAAGGCCCACTTGTAAAATCGGCCGACACTACAAAGCTTCTAAGTTCTGATTTCTTTGCATGTAGCCTTTGTAGTGTTAGGTCAGAGTAGCGAAAATGGGTGATCACTGGACGTAGCAAGTTACCCCCAATGTGTTTTCTCATTCGACTGAGAAGAAGAGCATGTTTGTACATAAAAACCGTGATTCTTCTAGCCTTTGCAATCACATTTAGAAATAATCTACCTATATCTTCTAACATGAGATCAATCGATGGGCCGCACAAGGGGTCCAAAATAAACGTCGCCTCTTCTCCATAAGAAGACGACCGGCCATTACATACGAGGCTGCGTTATCTGTAATTACTTGTACAACGTAGTCCTCACCTATTTCTTCAACTACACTATCTAGTAAGTTAAACAAATATTCTCCTGTGTGTGAATGACCTGACGCATCCACTGACTTCAAGAACATCGTCCCAGCTGGACAATTTACCAAGAAGTTAATGAGAGATCGACCGGATCTATCGGTCCATCCATCGGCCATTAGTGTACAACCATATATTTTCCATGATTCCCTATATTCAGCTATGAAGGATTGTGTATATTCAACTTCAGTTCTAAGGCATGTCTCCCTCATTTCATGATATGAAGGAGGTTTAAGCCCAGGTCCAAATTGACCTATAGCCTCAATCATTACTTTGAAGCTTTTCGATTTAACGGCGTTGAAAGCAACGCCGGTTTGGTAAAACCACTTACAATATATTGAATTGTAGTTTTCCTATCTTTTTGTTTATACCGGTTTTCTAAAGTTGTTTGAGCCGGCCCTTTCCCTCTACCCCTTTGGTCGACCACATCCTCGGGGTGTGGTCTACACCATCTATCCAAGGGTCCATGCCCTCGGGCTCTTTTCAATGGTTGTACTTGTGGTCTAGACCGGCCTGTCGAAGAAGGGGGAGTGGGACTAGCTTGACCTTCATCGACATCTACTATATTTATATCTTCATATGCATCTTGTTCCATATATTCCTCTTGGCGTAGGGCACTATCGTATTTCTTTCTTGATTGTTTATCCATATACTCCATGATCTCCCTTCGGATTTCTGGAGTAATCTTGTCACATGCTTTTGCATTTGACCCGGGTAAATGTGCAAGGTGTTGCTTGTGCCTTGCAATGCCACCGGAACTCACAAATCCACATAAATCACATACTATGTGAGTCTTTTCGGTAGCACTACGGTAGTGCCCATACTTCCAACCCGGGTCATTCGACTTGGGCCTCAAAGAGGAAGATTGGGAAGAAGACATTATGAATTTATGATGGTGGTGGATGGTGGTGTGTGTATTATATTAGCACTAAAAAGTAACTAGCTAGTAGCTAGCTATTAAGTATTAACTAGAAACTATAAAGTAAACTACAAATAAAAAGAAAACTAGAACTTGGAGTTGGGAGTTGGGACTTAGGGTTAGGGCCTTAGGGGAGAGAGAGAGAGAGAGAGAGAGAGTTACACACACTTACACTTACACTTACACTTACACACACACACACACTTACACTTGTAGAAACTAGAAAGGGAGAAGGAGAGAGAGAGAGAGAGAGAGAGAGAGAGAGAGAGAGTTACACTTACACACACACACACACTCTTACACACTTACACTTGTAGAAACTAGAAAGGGAGAAGAAGAGGGAGAGAGAGAGAGAGAGAGAGAGAGAGAGAGAGAGAGAGAGAGAGAGAGAGAGTTTGAGTTACACCTTACACTTGAAGAAAGGGAGAAGAAGAGGGAGAGAGAGGGAGAGAGTTTGAGTTACACACTTACACAGTTACACTTGAAGAAAGGGAGAAGAAGAGACTAAGAGAGTTGTTTACACACTTACTTACACTTGTAGAAAGAGAAGGAGAGAGAGAGAGAGAGAGAGAGAGAGAGAGAGAGAGAGAGAGAGAGAGATTTACACAAATAAAATTAAAATAACAACTTTCAACTTCCAAAATTCCAAATTCTTGTCTAAGTTGTCTACTTGTCTTCTCTTGAATCTCTTCACCTTTGCCTCTTCACTTGAGTATTGTATTTGTTCTTGATTCTTGAATTCTTGTTGTGAGTTGTGAGTTGTGAGTCTTGTGACTTGTCTTGTACTTGTAAGTTGTAACTTACTAACTTGTAACTTCAAACTTCGAAGTTCAAAGTCAAACTTTTAAGTTGCTATTTGCTAACAACTAACAAAGTAAAATGAATCAATTAACATTTAACAAACAAAATAGTTTTTAAAAAAAATGATAGAAAGAAATCAAAGAAGTTGTTAGAAACTTAGAAATTAGAAATTACTAATTCGAATTAGAATTTAGAAACTTAGAAATTAGAATAGAAGTAAGAAGTTAGAAGTTAGAACTTAGAAGAAGTGAAGAACTTGTGGAATGTGGATGGAGATTGGAGACTAGAGTGAGGAGTCTCTTGATCCTTGTCTTGAAAGTTGAATCTTGATTCTTGAACAGTTGAACAATGAATATGGATTGGTGGATTCTTGATTCTTGATTCTTGTAAGTTGTAAGTTGTAACCCTTCCTTGATTCTTGAATGTTGATTGTTGAAAGAAAAGAAAAGAAATATGGAAACTTGGAAATGGAATTGGATGGAGAGGAGTGGATGTATGTAACTTGTAAGTTGTAAGACTCTTAGAAATTAGAATGTATGTAAGATTATAAGAATAAGAGATAGAGAATAGAGAGAGGAATGCTTAGAATGCATTTTTATAGAGAAAAAATCCAGATTAAAAAAAAAAAAAAAAAAGGTCAAAAAACGGTCAGATTTCTGACCGTTGGCAGATATGCGATCGCATATGCAGTATGCGATCGCATACATCGCATATGCGATCGCATATGCCATCGCATATGGAATATGCGATCGCATATGTGCAGGATCGCATATGCCACTGCCGCATATGCGATCCGTGCACATATATGCGCATATGCGATCGCATATTCGCATATGCGATCGCACATGACAACACTGTTCATGATTACCTGTGCTCCCTTAGATACTTTAAGAGCACCATCAATACATGTGTACTTGCATCCTTTTGCCTCAAGCACACCAAGAGAAATTAGATTCTGCTTCAAATCAGGAACGTGCCTGACCTCAGTCAAGGTACGCTCCACCCTATCAAACATCCTGATGCACACTGAACCAATAGTCACAACATTACAGGCAATGTCATTGCCCATAAATACCTGTCCACCATCGCACTCCCTGTAGCTGGTGAACCAACTCTGATGAGGAGTCATGTGAAAAGATGCCCCTGTGTCTAGCATCCACTCGTCCTTACGATCATCGTATGACCGTCTAAGCGAAGACATAGACAAAACATCACCATCACATTCATTCGATCCATCTGACGTGGCAACATTGGCCTCCCTGTACGAAGCCTCAGAATCTTCTCTCTTTAATTTAGGATTTCTACAATCCTTCTTCACATGTCCTTCCTTCCCACAATTCCAGCACTTTACCTTTCCTTTGCCCCTGCCCTTGGATTTGGATCTATAACCTGAAGAACCCGTACTTGGTTCAGAATTCCTACCCATTGTAAATAGTGCATCAGAAGATGTCCCCATGTCGCCGTTTAGTTGTCTCATAGCCTTCCCTTGAAGGGCTGAGATAACGGTGTCGACACTCAGGGTTTTATTCATGCTGCATATAGTGTCCTTGAATGACTCATATGACGTCGGAAGAAAATTCAGCAACATACATGCTTGTTCTTCATCTTTCATTACTTCCTCCATATCCAGCAATTTGCAAACTAATTTATTAAAGTTGCTGATGTGAGCCTCTAGATCTCCACCCTCTGCCATCTTGAAGTTATACTACTGCCACTTCAAGTGTAGGCGATTTTCAGAGGATTTTTTCGCATAGACATCCTCTAACTTCGCTCATAACTTAGCCGCAGTTTTCTCCCTCATGACGTTGTAGAGAACCTCATCCGTGAGACATAAACGGATCGATGATAATGCCTTCTTATCAAGAGTATTCCAATCACCATCAGTCATAGTAGACTTTCGCTCCTCAAGTGCACCATCTTCGCCTTGCTTGATTAAGGAACTCATCATCTTGATCTTCCATAACTCAAAAGTATTTCTCCTTGAGTACTTCTCAATATCATACCTAGCGCTTGCTATTATTACTAATCCCTCAGATTCAGATCTGTGCCCTAACCGATTGCTTTGATACCACTTGTTGGGGTTTTTTTGGCCTGCGGAATCACACAGATATAGATCTAGGATAGCAATCCAATGGCACCAAGCATACAAGAGAACACACAGATTTAACGTGGAAAACTCTTTCGGGAAAAAACCACGGCACAAAGCGACAGATCACCACTATGAAAATAAAAATTACAAAGAGAGGACTTACCCGATTCGAACAACCTCGAATCTCACCCTTGCTACACCCTTTGATAACCCTAGAATCCTTTAAAATACCTTTAGGAAGCCTTAGCATGCCCTAGAATAACCCTAGAGACCCCTATTTGTAGTTTAGGAAACTTTCCTTTCGCACCCTTGCGAAAGGCGATACCAAAATCCGCAATCCGCATCGGATTTGGAAATGAATCTACGTAACCTACGACTGGTCGTAGCTCTCCTACGACTAGTCGTAGACCTCGGAGAAAAACAACACAATGTCGCTGTACTTTGAGTCGTGCCAGGATTCGAACCTACGACTGGTCGAGCACCTCCCATGACCAGTCGTAGATGTCCCATGACCGGTCGAACGACCTCAAAAACTTCAGATTAAAGACTTCTCTTAACACTATAATCAGTTGTGGCCACATCAGGCAGTTGTCATGGGGATGAATTTGACGTTGTCTGAATGGTCTGCCTCGTAGTGTCCCTTTTGGGTTGTGTTTGTTTACGTCTAGGCCTGGGGGAATTGGTTTCTTTGTTCTTTTTGTTGTATTCTTTTCCTGTTCAGCTTTGCTGATTGGCCTTTCTAATAAAATTTCAGCACTCTTCGAAGAAAAAAATTAAAAAAATTGAATGTATTAAACTACTAAAGATTCATAAAAAGGATGAACTAAGGAGTCAGCAAGTCTGTGACAGTATCATGGAGGAGGTCACGCATTGTAGACAAAGAAACCAGACCACTTGCAGTGAATGCATGCTGTTAGCAATTTGCGATTTATGCTTTTGTTTGAATATGGATCAAGATGTTAAGCGTCTCTTGATCACCTAAATTCAAGAGTCATACATATATCTGACAATGTAATACATAGACGTCCTGCATTTTTATATGGTTTTAGCTTCCATGTGTTAAATTATCAAATCAAGTTTTTTGTTATTTTGATTCCTTGATCAATGATCCAATGCGAATTTTACTTTTCCTTATTACGGTGAAAATTGTCTGTGGGACTCGTGCCCAACTACAATCATGGTGTTCCATTCTGATATTGAGGTTCACCATAGACTTGATAGGGTGCTAAAACCACTATGATTAAGGGCACTGTCCATTTTTCATGCCCTTATATGAGTAGCGTTGATCATGCTGATTATGCTGATTAGGGTGAAATGTGCAATTTATTATGGATTCCTCCCATCCAACAATTGTCATAGGTGATTTCGTACTGGGCCCCGCAGATGGTTTGCACTGGATTTTGGTAAGAAGAATTCATACTGGATCATTGCTGCTGATTTAATGCTTTCCAAAAAATCAAAAAAGATCGCACCTTGCGAGTACTGGAAAAAAAAAACTCCTGATTTGTATGCATTTTGACCCACAAAAGATTAACCAAAGGTCACTCTCAAGCAGGTTCTTCCGAGGAAATTCGTGACATCTTATCTTCCTAAAGAAGATAGAGTGATGACTGTTTTGGATCCAAGTGGGAGGTGTTGGACCATGAAATACCTTGCCCGCAAAACTCTTGGTGCTCTCAGCGGCGGTTGGGGCTCCTTTTCCGTTGCTAATAATCTTGAGGAAAGCGATGTCTGTGTCTTTGAGCTTATCAAAAAGGACAAGCTGCAGGTGCATATTTTCAGGGTGGTAGAAGAAATCACACCGTTGATCAAGGTCGTCTCAAGTAGAAAGAAAAAGAATTGATAACCATTGTGCTGATAACTGTAGTACGTTGTTTGCTGCAATACATGGTTGCAGTGATTCTATTTATGTTTTTAGACTCTGCTTGGGACATGCTTGCATTGGCAGATTGGACAAACCCAGGAATATGTGGTACTGGTGTCAGCACAAGTGGGCTGTATTGTTTGTGTGAGCTCCAACCATTCAAATCTGTTAACCTGTATCATGTACTGGGTAAGTTTTTTTATTTTTTATTTAAAAATTTCCTTTTGTCTTCTAATAAATAATTTAAATTATTCCCTTTATCTTTGCTTGTTTGATTTTACATTTTCTGGTCTATGCTATTTTATTTCACTGATACATACATGTCTTTGCATTGTAGATGCTATTTATTGGTGCTACCGGCTGCAACGGATTAAATACTGGCATGGTATCTTTTCTAGGAAAGATTGGGTGTTTCAGATAAGTACAAGGTTTATTGTGCACCATGATCCCTGCCTACCCATTCATGTGTGTGGCCACTGCTGATGTGGTGCCGTATAAGATAGTGACCCCCACCAAACTGGCCCTGTAAGTAGGATTCGTCAGGAATCTTGTCCCGAACTGTGGGTCCTACCTCTTGGCAGAGATTCTTGCTGACCTTGAATGGACGGGGGGAGCCATTGGTACAAGTCTCTTTATGTTCAAAGGTGAAAGTCAAATGTTTTCTTACAAACCTATTTTGGCAGTACACGAACACAAAGATGTATTGTTATATTACCAAAAGCTGAAAGAAAGGGGGGGATCTATATATCAGCATGGGTGGAAATATAAAAAAGCAGCAATATATAGGCATGCAGCCCATTTCTTCCAGCCCTTGCTTTCCCAATTTTTCTGGAAATATAGTAAGCTTCCTTTCTACTATTACTCTTTTTTTTTGCTCACTTCCAGACCGTTTACACAATGGGGGCATCATTGTTTTGCCAGATTTTTCACAATTGGATGTTCTAGACACGTGACGAGTTTGCAGGCAAAAAAATGGATGTATCTTAACTTATCATACAAATGAGTTGGGCCAGCACTGGGTGAGGTTGGCCTTGGCCTTGCCATGGTCCCCTATGCTGTGGCCCTAGCCACGGCCCTAATCAGGCTAAAAAGGCCTTGACCTAGGCCGGCCTGTGCTTAGGGCCCTTCTTTGAAGTAAAAGAGTGGCATCATCAAATGTTTTGAAATAGTTTAAATCTAAGCAAATTTTGCAGTATCCTTTCCATGTTTGATGAACACCATCTTATAAAGGATCGTTTGGGAGGATGGATTTGAAACCCTGGGTTTCAATCCTGGATTTTAAATCCTAAATTTTTAGTTGTGTTGGGGAGATTGGTTTTGACTTTTGGTATTGGGAGTGAGTTTCTGGCATATTCTTATGATAATGAATCTGATGAGATAAATTGTCTAAAAAATATTAAGATGGCAAGTGCAATATGTAAGACATCCACGTTTTTGTTTTGAAGATGTATATAAGAGAATCACTATATTGAGTTTAATGTAAGATAGCTTTGGTGCATTAATAAGATACTTGAAGACTTTGGTGCAACTAATTTCATGGTTGAAACAAAATTTCATGTTTCTTTATGAATGAATTGCCAATTCTTTTTTTTTTTTTTTTTAATGACATCTCGTATAATGATAATATAGGCTTAGTTTCATTATGTGGCAAATGCAAGTGAAAAGATCCAATAGTGTGAATATCCTAAAGAGTGGAGAGGATGGTTATGACAATCCAAGAGGGATGTGAATATTGGATTTTGCCACTTTTTTTAGGTTTCATGAAAGGGCACTTTTCATGGATTTGAAATCCAATTAGAATTGAAATCCAGATCTAGATCTTAGATCTCAGTTGAAATCCAGTTAGAATTGAAATACAGCTCTAGGGCCCAAACATTACCCCATTTTAGATCCTAGATCTCAATTTCCCCAGCCTCCTTAAATCCCGTATTTTCAGGGGCGACCAGCGACCCACAAATGGTATTGATGATAGAAAAATGTCCCCACCTTTAAATTACACTAGGGCTATGGCAGGTGCAATGCGTAGAGGGATGAAGCCATCCAAAACTGCTGGTGTTATATTTCATTCAAAATCTATGGCATGGGCAATCACCACTGTTTCTTATCGTCTGGTCCACCTGATAACTGTATCTGCTTCATTTTTGGTATAATCCCCCAAAATGATCTGGAAAATTGATGGACAGCGTGGATACATAATACATATATCAAGCTGGCCCCAAGGTAAACACATGGTAAGGGCTGCACCATCTTGGGTGAGGCCGGGGTCTCACCTAATCGGCTCTCTACACAGATAGCGAAAGTTGCCAGGATGATACACAGGCACTTAGAAATTGCATACGTGGCACACAATTATGTTAGAATAAACTAACCAAATTATGTTTCTAACTTTAGATGTATCATTAACAAAAAATCACATACATTTGATTATCTGACTATTGGATTGGTGGACATTTATGGGTAGTTAAAAATGAAGAGTATCCAATGGTCCTATTTTAACCAACAGGCATCTACAAATCAGAGGATAAGATTATAAATATTGCTCACTAGCAATTTATAGGTAAATGAATTGGGA
Organism: Magnolia changhungtana; assembly: GCA_030180095.1. NCBI lineage: Eukaryota > Viridiplantae > Streptophyta > Magnoliopsida > Magnoliales > Magnoliaceae > Magnolia > Magnolia changhungtana. The sequence continues at coordinate 6,524,165 of JASAUF010000182.1, read as the reverse complement.
GTAAATGGCTTATATAATTGTAAGGTGGGATTAAATGAAATCAAAATATTCTATTTGGATGAGAGTAAATGGAAGGAATTGGAATGTATTGAAATTTTGCTATGCATTCACAACAATATATATGATATCCTAAATCATCTTGAATATTCCAAGGTGTGTGCAATATTTAATAAAATGATTGTAACAAATCAATTGAAATATATACTTTAATTGAAAATGAGGAAAATTTGAGCTTCAGGTAAGCTAAAAACGTAAGGATCACACAAGAAACTTGTTAATGTTTTTTAACCGTTCATTTAGATAGCCATTATTTAAACAGTTCGGGTCATTTCTTTTGGTGTGATTTTAATAACGTTGGCAATATTTGGATTGTTTACTCCATTTACTTCCAAATCCTCTCCTGAGCCTTGGAATTTCCTCATTTTTTAGGCTTTGACATAAAATGATATGGAAAAATCAATGATCAGTGCAAATGAAACTTATACATCACAACAGCCCTTAACGTTCGTAAGTAAGGAGGGAAGGGTGGTACTCTCGTTGACCGGCACGGGCGCGGATTCGGTGGATTTCTAGCTGTGGGCTCCACTGTAATGCATGTGACTTACATCTGGGACGTTCATCCGTTTTGATTCAAAAAGTAAAGTAGTTCTAATCAAGTTGATATTTGTGTGGTCCCTTCATCCAGGTCTCTGTGACCTTATCAATAGTTTGGAAGGCAAATAAACATTCCGGTCGCTCCCAAGAAAATTTTAATGGTGGGTGAATTACCACTGTTCCTGTGGTGGGTCCGCTAATATCTGGATCTACTTCATTTTTGCATCATGCCCTAAAAGGAGCTCTTAAAACGCGTGCACTGCATGATTAAGGAAAAATACATCACAGTGGGACCCACTGTCAGGGATCCACAGACCGATGGACGGTGTAGATATAACACACACATCACGGTGGGCCACACAGCGGGCGCGGATTAGATACTGACAAGGTCAGTATCCAAATGGCTACTGAGGTGACGTCACCAAGCTCTGTGGGTCCCACCATGATGCACGTGTTATATCCATACCGTCCATCCATTTGGAGAGATCGCTTGATGGCATGATATAAATAACGAGATAGATATAAAGTTCAAGTGAACCTCACCATAGAAAACAGCGGGGACAATGACATCCACCGTTCAAAACTTCTTAGATATAACCATGATGCATGTGTTATATTTTTGTTTTCACTTCATCTGTATCTATGTTAATTTATTAATAGGTTGGATCTAAAAAATACATCATGGTGGGCACTATAAATGTTTCAACGGTGAGTGTGACTGATCCCACGGTTTTCTGTAGTGGGTCCACTTGCAGCTTAGATCTATATCATTCTTTTTCTACTGACATAACACGATCTCTACAAATGGTTGGTTGGACGGTATGGATACAACACATGCATCATGGTCGAGTCCACAGATCTTAGTGACGTCACTTCAGTAGTGATTTAACTACTGACCTTGTCAGTATCTAATCCGCGTCCTTACACAGCGGATTCGCGTAGTCCCGAGTCACACGAAAGTCGCGTCTGCACTCATGGAGGTGCAACAGGAAACGAAACGTCAAACGTCGGACGTCTCTCTCTTTCCCCTGCAACGTTATAACGCGGGTCGATGCATGAAAGTTCTGTACGTTTTCCATCTTGAACGTACACTTGGCAAATCCTTTTGGAGATCAGAACCGTTGTTGTGGTGGCCCACAACTGATAAACCATATCTCAAAATAAAACGGTATTGGACTGTTGAAGTCATTCCCGTTAGCGGCCGTCAAAAGTAACCGTCAAAAAGGCGGTACCGTAAAACTCAAGCAACAAATTGGTTGTCAGGGTCGTCCAACCACTAAATTTTCCAACCTATTCCAACCTATCAAGACGATAGCCCGTCAGATCAGCAGTCTTTTCACAATAGCTGTTTGACATCTGTACCACGTGCACACGGTTCATTTTCAGTGTACCCCACAATTTGGATGGTCTAGATAATCTTACACGAGTGGCATTATGTGAGGAATGGACTCAGATTGAGTAGTGCCCGAAGAATTTTTCAACGGTAGGCGTTCAATCCGCCTATTTCCTGTGGTGTGCTCCACATGATATTCGTTTCTATCTCATTTTGGGTTCATGCCTTAAAAATGAGCTGTCAAAATGAATGGATGGCGTGGATAAAACACATACATCATTTTGGGGCCCACGGAGCTCTTCCACCACTGACTTGGGTAGTGGAGGAGTCACCACCCAATAGTATCCGGGAATGGTGGTGAACTATCACAGGAATATGTATAACAGAACTTTGATAATCAGCCTCCTGCATTCATCTCAGGCGTACAGTCTCTCTTTCTCATATGCAGAGGAAGGAAAGGAAAATGGAGAGGGCATCCTTCTTTAAGGTGATGATAGGAGATTTTGCTGAGAAAATGGTATGTTTTCTGCTTCCTTTTCTCTCTACCGCATTCAAATACAGACCGTTGATTAAATGAATGGCCCGTACAGTAACTTATTCAGTAATAATTTATATTTAATGAGTATTACATCGATACATATATAAAGAAATGGGTTGTTTGAGGCCCACGAGTCAAACAGTTTGGATGGTCCCGATTTCATTCGGATGGGCCTGATTACAAGATTTTTGGAGCTTCCACTTGCTTGGTAGGATTCCAACTCAGTCCTAACACGCATTCTCAGGAACTAACTGACTCGGCTTACCAGGTGTTGTTGTATACAATGCTGGGTCAGGTGTCAAACAGCAGGTTTTTGCAAGGTGGGCCCATAGTTCGGTGATCTAAGCCGTTGACACAATGGGCCTTCATGCATCAATGTCCCCTTTTACCTATTTTATAGAATTTGAACGGTTCCAAATCCATGATGGACTGGGTGGGTGCGTGTCAAAATCAATCCCGGGACTAACTCATTAGCTTTTGATTTCAGGTCCAAATCCCGCCTGAGTCAAAATCAGGTCTCCATGACTAACACATGGCCCTTTTTAAAGGGTGGCTTCCGAAATCTTGACAAATCTACTCTGTCATCAGTTTCGCAAGACAACCATAGTACAGGAGTCCAAAAATCAGGCCGATCCAAAACTTTGGTGGGCCACACCACAAGAAAAAAAGGGATTTAATGCCTGCCATTGCAAACTTTTTGGGTGCCACGAAAGTTATGTATCGGAATGATATTTGTACCTATACTCTATCTGAGTGGTAATAAGCCTATGAATGGTTTAGATGGTCGGCTCCAGGAAGCTTTCAATGGTGGCGAGGCCCACTTTATCTATCTGAATGATTGCGTCTTACCCCCACGAACGGGCAGTTCTGTAGGGCCACCGTGATTTATCTATGTCGTTCATCTCTTTTATCAGATCATTTTAAGATACAAGCACAAAAATGAGACAGATCCAACCACAGATGACTCTTACATTTAATGCAATCCAAGCTTATTATTTGGTGTGGTCCACTTGAACGTTGGATCTATATTATTTTTGTGCGCATTCCTTCAAATGATCTGAGAAAAGGGATGAACGGCGTGGATAGACTGATACATCACGTTGGGCCCGCCCACAGAATGTCCATTTTGGACTCCGATCTCATTGGGGTCCTGCAAAACTCGACTGAGTTACGACTCGACTCAGAATAGGACGAGTCAGTCCGAGTCACCACTGAGTCGTAGCTGATTCTTGCAGTCCATGCAATATTCCATTTTCAACGGTGCTGACATTTGAACTGTTTTGCTCCTTGCAGCACATCCCCATGAAATTCCTTCTCGATTTCGGGAGAGTATTATATAGCATTGACACGGCCATTCTAAATGGGCCCCACGTGACCGATTGGCCTGTCCGATTGGAGGTGGACGATGGCCGGATGTTTTTCCGACGTGGATGGCGGGAATTCATCAAACACCATGATATTCGAGAAGGCTATTTTTTGATTTTCAGATTCGATGGGAAATCGCATTTTGACGTCGAAGTGTTTGACAAAAGTGCTTGCTTGAAGAAGTATGCATGTGCTGATGAATGTTTCAATTCATGTGATTCAAGCAGAGACTCATTGGAAATTCTGGATTGCCAATGCTGTAAATTTCTTTGTGAAACCAAAGAGAGGAAGAACTATCCTGCGTTGCGACGTTGCTTTCGTCGTTCCCAGACATCTAATCCAATAAAGAGAATGAAATCGAAGAGTGAAAACGAGCTGAAAAATGTGTTTAAGGAGAAACTACGTTCTCATGAGAAAAACAAAGGCACAGAATGTCTGAGTGGATCGAAAAGGTCGAATTTTGAAGTTTCAGAGAGTGACGATAATCAAGAAACCGAAACTGGTAATTTCCTCTTTACTTGGAAACTTTGTTTTTTTAGACTTGGTTGGACTCATTCAAGCTCGAGTCGAGTCATGACTCGTCTGAGTCATGGATGCAACTCATGATACCTAACTTGGTCTGATATTACCGATTATGAGTCGACTCGAATGAGTCGTATTGAGGCTTTAAATCATGTTCAAGTCGACTGTTCAGATAACTTCTCTATAGATTTTAAAATAAGGCCCTGGTAGAACTTCAAAAACTTTCTCCTCTACATACCTGTCTTGATGATAATGCTTTTTGAACCGTCATCCCATATATGAATTCGGATCCTTTTATCTGTTTGGTGCAAGCAGAAATTCTTCAAGTTGTTGCGATGCAATTGTGCCACATCATCGGAGGCTGCATTTAATGCGGCGGTGCCCATAATGCTAAGGATGATGTAGACCCATAAGGATGCATATAAAATTTCTATTTGAGGTAAGATGTTCCAAATCCCTAAGGAAAAAAAACAATTTAAATACACCTTGTCAATTCATTAAATGACAAAATAACCCCCATGTGCCAATGGGCACACTGCAAGTCTAGTCTATTCATAGGGTGGACCATTGTTTGAAAACTCGGTGAGTCAAGTTGTAATATATATATATATATGGGAGATGGTCACCTGCGCACCTTTTCACGTGAGCACCGATGAGCACCTTTGTACACGTGTCATGTGCACAGAATCTGAACGGTCCAAGTGATGCCGCACCCCTTGAAATACTATAGATCTAATTTTCAGCCTGATCCATGACTCTGGTGAGCCATAGCAAAGAGAAATGCAAATCAAGGGAGGAAACTGTTTTCTTTTTCCATGGCCCACCAGAGTTTTGTATCAGGCTGAAAATTGAGCCTATAGTATTTCAAATCACTTGACGTTCAGTTCTTTGCACATGACACGTGTAAAGGTGCTCATCTTTACGTTGCGCAGGTGACTCTCCTATATATATATATATATATATATATATATATATATATATATATATATATATATATACCATAGATGACCCAACCATAATGTATATGTTATATTCAAACTGTTCATCCATTTGGAGAGATCATTTTAGAGCATGAGCTAAAAAATGAGGCCAATCCAAAGCTCAAGTAGAACACACCACGTAAGGTAGTGTGGATTGAACCCTTGCCATCGAAATTTTTCGGGGGTTACAGAAGTTTTGGATGAAACTGTTTTTTAAAATTTTTTAAAATTTTAATTAAAAAATTTTTTTTTTTTTAGAGATTGTGTGACCATTTGAATAGGTTGGAAGGCAAACAAACATCATAGTGGGCATTGGGAAGATTTCAACGGTGGTTATCATTATCCCACTACTTTGGGAGGTATGATCCACTTGAGGTTTTGATTTGAAAGTTTTTTTAGGCTCGTGCCCCATAATGATCTTGCCAAATGGATGAATAGTTTGGATACAAAACACATCATGGTGGGCCCACATAACTACTCACAATTGTGCTATTGCATTGCTCGCAGCTTTGTAACTTCACTGTAGGAAGGTGTTGTGGGACCACACAATAGTGTTGTACGAGAAGAGATCTCACACGTGTGAATGACTATGAATATCCTATTAGGCCTCTCGTTTAAATGCTTGGAGATTCCAGAGCTCCCATAGAGGTCTCACTTGTGGAATTGAAAGTATCGCAGAAGACCCGCACATTGAACCTTTTCTGAGAGTCATGCACTATGCACTGGCCATAGTCAATCGCATCTTGAGTCGGGAGTTTGCTGGGATTGAAGAAAGAAAACTTGATGATGTTAACACACCACGAAAGTCATTGGTGTGGCACACCACACAGTCGGCCATAAATTGGGTATTATCCCTGTTGGGACTGAGCTAGAAACAGAGTCCTGTTAGGGGATCTGTTAGGTCCACTACGATGAATGTATTTTATAGACACTGTCCTTCCAATCTGAAAAATCATTTTAGGACGAGCTAAAAAATGAGGTAAATTGAATGATCCTGGTTGGAAGACCACAATAACAGTTGGGATTTAATGCCTACCACTGAAAACCTTTTGGAGGCCCCATAAGTTTTGGATTGAGCTGATATTTTTGTTTTCCTTTCATCTAGGTCCACGTGACATTACTAATAGGTTAGAGTCAAACAAACATCTCCGTGCGCCCTAGGAAGGTTTCAATAGTGGGGTCATTGTCACCACTTCTTTTTATGATGTGATTCACTCGAACCTTTGATCTACCTTTTTTTTTGGGCTCATGCCCTAAATTAGTCTTTCAAAATGGATGGATAAATTAGATAAAACACTTATATCATGATGGCCCAACAGACTTCTTGGCAGTGCCATCCATCTCTGGCAGGTCCTGCTGGTGGTAGTACCCAACTCTTGCTTCACACAATCCGCTTCCATTCCATCTGGTTGCGGATTTCTTGCCAAGGCTTTTGTGCACAAGAAAGTTATGTGTGCCCACTATGATATTTGTGATAAATCCACTCTGCCCACTCATTTTGTGTGTTTACTTTAGGTCATGTGACACGGGGATAAATGTGATGAGGTCGATCACTGTCTTTCGAGGAAAAATTAGAAACTAGAAATAATTGTAGAAAGTCGAAATAAAATTGTTTAATATTGATGGATGAAATAAATGATTCTACAACCCTTTAAATAGGGATACCAAGGCTTTGTATAAGTTTAGGAATTAAACTATAACCAAAACTCCCTACAATTCGTAACTTGCTATAAATAGTAAAATTGAATAAATTATTTATTTATAGTAAGTATCCTATGGAGCTTAACTGTTGGGGGCCTTGCACAAAACCTTAGGATCTAGCCCTCCAGAACAACTAGAATTATGGATAATAAAGCAATGAAAATAATCAATGCATCAATCACACACCACACAAGAGATTTTTATGTGGAAAACCCTCAAAGAGGTAAAAACTACGGGACCTCGTCTAGATCAACCATCCACTACGAAGTAGAATGTTACAAACTTCTTCACTCACGCAGGACTAGAATGAGAGAAACAAAGAAAAATGGAGAGATATCACCGATTACGAGGACATAGAAGCGCTGAGATATAGGTTGCACAGTAGATAACCTCCACGAGCATAATCTCCCTTCTATAAGCTTCCTTTCTCTCTTACCTTTGATAGCTCTAAACCCTTTAGCAAATCCCTTGTAAAGCTTTAGGAAACCCTCTTGTCCTACCTAGAAAATCCTAGGAACTCCTATTTAAAGTTTTAGGAAACTCCTTTCTGCATCCCAGTTGCGAAAGGACTTGCGACACGAAATCCATGCAAAATCGAGGAATGAATCTGCGTAACCTCAACTGGTCGAATCGAGTCCACGACCGGTCGAGAGCCACCTTTGACCGGTCGAGTACCTCCTTCGACTGGTCGAGCACCCCGGAGAAAAATAGTCCATAGTGGCTGGACTTTGAGTCGTGCCATGACTCGTCTTCCATGACTGGTTGACCACAGCCTTTGACCGGTCGAGCAAGGCTCATGATCGGTCGATGACGGGTCAAAAAACCCATCATTAACCACTATAATATTTGTGATAAATCCACTCTGCCCACTTATTTTGCGCGTTTATTTTAAGTCATGTGACGCAGGGATGAACATGGTGAGGTCGATCACTGTCTTTTAAGGAAAAATAAAAACTAGAAATAATTGTAGAAAGTCAAAATAAATTTGTTGAATATTGATGGATGAAATAAATGAGTCTACAACCCTTTAAATAGGGATACCAAGGCTTTGAATAAGTTTAAGAATTAAACTATAACTAAAACTTCCTAAAATTTGTAACTTACTATAAATAGTAAAATTTAATAAATTTTTTTATTTATAGTAAGTGTCCTATGAGGCTTAACCATATTATTCTCCTAATTTTTCTAAACACTTTTCATGTTGAGCATAGCTCTTTCATGGATGAAGAGCGTCAAACTAAAACTTACTATTTATAGTAAAAATGATCAAAAGTCGGATGAAGATGTTATAATCATGGGCAACTAAAACTAAAGTACTCCCTACCCCAAAATTTATAGTCGATTAACTCATTTTGGTTTGTGAGCTACTACTTTGTTTTAAGGTTAAATATATTGATGACTTCGCCTCTAATTTCTTTGATCCATCTTGATATGATGGAATCTTTCAAACATTTCAAAAATGTGTTGGGCAACTCAAGCATAGTGAAGAACGGGGGATTGGTTGGATAAAGTAGCTTAAGTCCTACCAATTCATGCCAAAAATCATAATGAATGACATATAAATATTAAGTGAAGTCGATTAACTCATTTTGGTTTGTGAGCTACGCAGTGAAAACCAATAGTCATTTTTACTTGCATCTCCTAAAATGAGTTTAAAAATAGATAAATTAAGTAGATTTCTCACAAACATCAAATGGGCCCCTCCCATGCGCTACGGTTGGTACAACCTAATGCTCATTGCAGAACAAGTAAAGCATAGCATTTTAATTATTTAAAAAAGTTTAATGATTCAATACTTTTGTACTATTCTTTTAAATTTTTGATTACTTGACCAGTAGAAGAATTACTTGATGAACCATTGATCTACCAAATTTATGTCATAAATCATTTCCCAGAAACCATGAGAGAATGGACCTTGATAGATACACAATAATTTCTCAAGTTGAACATAGACCAGAAATGATTGGACTCTCTATCCAAAGACTTAACCTGGATTCACCAATGCAAGTACATAATAAGTCCAACATCATGATCCTGAATCCAGCTTTATGTGGAGAAGGCAAAAGTATACTGACTTGTCTTCATAACCGATGGTGGAAATCTTCGATCCTGACTCATCAGTCCCCCGGATGACTATACCTATCATCATCATTATCATAATGATGAAAATCAACACTAGTTTATCTTAAAACTTATAATGCAGTTTATTGAATGACATAAATATTAAGTGAAGTCCAAGAACGTTTCAATGATAGGCATTTCTTTCCCCATTCTTTCTTCACGTGTGACCGTTTAAGTTTTGGATCCTAGTCATTTTTACTTGCATCTCCTAAAATGAGTTTAAAAATAGATCAATTAAGTAGATTTCTCACAAACATCACAATGGGCCCCTCCCATGCAGTTCGTATAACCTAATGCTCATTGTAGAACAAGTAAAGCATAGCATTTTAATTCTTTAAAAAAGTTTAATGATTCAATCCACTTTTTAAATCCCATCCATCCATCTTCCGTTTAAATTTTTTGGTTCGTAGATTGGAAGGGATCGGAAGCTTTAATCTCCAGACCAGTAGAAGATGTATTAATCTCAATCCCATGGATCTCAAGACATCCGCTGATCATTACCATCCATCCACCTTAATACCATTCACTCCCTTCCAAATCATGTCCTAATTCCTCTATGTGTGAATCACCACTCTGATCAATGAATTGGTAATCCTAATTCCTGTAAACCACTATGTGCGTATCACAGTTTATAGCCCTAAACCCTTACATGGATTTCTTGATGTGTCACAACTTAGTGGGGCCCACTATTACACTCAATCATATTATCCAACACTTTAGGATAATTCAGACCATTGATCAATAAGGCCCACCTTATAGGATTCTTACAACATGAATTCAGATCCAACGGTTAGCAAACCCCTCTTCCTCATTTTTTGTTATTTATGTTTAATGTGTTTTATCAGGTAAACGGTTGAAAGCAGAAAAGGAATTCGTTGAGAGAGAGAACTCTCACCCCAACCCCAACCTAAAGCATTCTCATTTCAGGGCTGTGGTTAATCGAACTAATATCATGAGGCCATATATGGTGAGATTTATGTTCTACCCTTTCTCTTTGGCATGTATACAGTGTCCATTACAATGTTGAGGGTGTCAGCAAATTGTCATTCATTGAAACTTTGTGGTGCCCACGTGCCATCTAACCCGTTCATTAGATGTGCATCCCCATGTTAGGCCTAGATCCCCAAATGCAGATTGATCCATAACTCAGATGGGCCACACTAAGGGGAGCAATGTAAGACATTGGATTGGGGTTGCTCACCATAGAAACTTTCTGATGGAATGTGGGTCCACCGTGTTGTGGATGTGCCATCTAACCCACTCATCAGGTGCAAGTCACAAGGATAAAGCGACCCTCCAAAATCCAGACCATTTTAAAATTCAGGTGCGCCAAACCAAGTGAAGATGTAGGTTTTGGTTGCCACGGTACATTGCTGGCTGTGTTGGGTCCCACTTGAGTTCTAGACCAGGATGATTCTTGGGATCTATGGTGCAAAAGAGACTCACAAGATGGATGGTTTGGATTCCACACAAACATCACAGTGGACCCATGACATCTTGAACCTTCGTTTGCAAACCATTCGTGTGTGATCATTTCCCATCCATATATACAACCGATGATGTGTGTGGCCCACTGTCTTCAATTATTTGCACGTGTAAAAGTTCATGCCGGGGAATCGGATTGGCGACTCCCCCTGCCACCAGCCAATGGCTGGTGGTTGGTGCTCTGTGGGCCCCACCATGATGTATGTGTTTCATCCATGCCGTCCATCTATTTTTCTATATCATTTTATGATATGTGACGAAAAATGAGATATATCCCAATCTCAACTGGACCACATTACAGGAAAAAGCGTTGAATGAACTTTGACCATTAAAAACTTATTGGAGGCCATAAAAGTTTTGGATCAACCTGATCTTTGCCTTTTACCTTCATCTGGGTCTGTATGACCTAATCAACAGATTGGATGTGAAATAAACAGTACAATGGGCCTTAGGAGGATTTAAATGGTGGATATCCAATCACTATTTTTTTTTTCCTGTGGTGTGGTCCACCTGAGAATTGTTTCCCTCTCATATTTTACATCAAGTCCTAAAATGATCTGTAAAAATTGATGAACAGCATGGATGAAATACATAGATCATGGTGGGGCCCACGGAGCACCTACCATCAGCCACCAGGCTAGTGGCAAGGGGAGTAGCCAATCCATTTCCCATGCCGGGGCTATATATGGTCATTTATCAGGGAAGCCACACCCTTATCTATGTGTGGAATGCGGTCCATTCAAAAGGTGGTCCCAATCATCATTATCACATTTCACACTGAAAATCCACTCCGTTTAAAAGATGGGTCCCATCATGAAAATCACCTGGGAAAAACCTCAATCCGATCCGTTCATTAGGTCAGTGGTCCACCTGTACATGTGTCCAATTTGATAGATGGATCAAATTACTCTACTACTTGTATTGGGCCACGTTGTCCTAATCCATGCCGTTATTTTGTGTGCTTGCAGTGCATTCCGAGGGTTTTCCTTGTAGGAAACGACCTTCCAATCGGACGGACGATGACCCTTAGAGATCCGAAACAAAGGTCGTGGAAGGTGAAGATTGCTGGCCGGAGGGATGGTAGAATTTATTTTTCAATTGGTTGGACGGAATTGATGGTTGCTAATGGCCTGAAAGAAGGAGATGTGTGCATCTTTGAGATCATTCCTTCGATGAAAGATGTGGTGAACGTTCAGATTAAGAGGCTGGCCATATAGGTGAAGAATCGCCAATGTGTTGTTACTTGGGGTGGGCCCTACTAGGTATTTGTCCTAGAACAAAGATCTGTCCGTTGGTTCTTACAAACAGTTGTAATAAATCTGATCAATGGTCCAGTTTTGGTCCACCTGTTTACTGGTCTGGCCTGACTTTTGTAGATTTAATGTATGTGGTATGACACACTTAATGAACGGCTGTGATTTCTCTCCTTTGAGTCACATTTGTCATGAACTAACATTAATAGAGACCATCCCAAAAGTGGCCCCCAATAACCTTCGAGGAGGAGACTTTGCCGCATTGTTAAAGTTGGATCATTTGCTAATCTCATGAAACTATTAGGTAGCTTTCACTAATAGTTTAGACGGTTTAGATCCGATACATGTGTCTCTAGGGCTGAAAGTTGTGCTGGTTCAACCCGAGTGACCCGACATTGGGGTGGTTTTGGCCTGTACAAACACCAACCCTATAAAACTTGGATAGGGCTCTGGTTGTATGATGCAACCCATGCCCGATTGTTATGTAAGTTACTTATAAATTATAATTGAGTGGGGATTGTTTGTGTTGAAGGCACATAAAATTCCAGTGCATGTGGGCTCATTGGTTAAGTCATCTCCGATGAGCAAAAGTAACAAGATATTCTCTCTCCCAAATAAATTGCGTGCTACACGACATGATTTTTGAAAGAATAGTCTTACATTTTAGCACGGTTGTTTAAGAAAAATGAAGCTCTTTTAGATAAATAAATACATATATAATTAATTAAATCATAGGTAAATAAAATAAGGTATATATTGAAGTATAATAAATTAATGTAATAATGATAATATTAACATGTATTCACCCCACCAACCCAATTAACTTGAACAAGCTGGCTTAGATTGAGCTTCCGTTGAGAATTCCTAACTTGAGGTTTGGTTGGGTTGGGTTAAGATTGAGGTATAGGAACCTTACGTTGGTGCTTAGGTATAAATACCAACCCGACCAACCTAAATTGTCCGACTTTCAGCCTTGTGACCAAGGTGTTCCGTATCTGTTACAATATATCCATAAAGGCCAATACGTATAGGTAATAGCCATGACCATTACACGATATGGGGGTGAAATGGTGCAATTAATTTTTTGAGACCGTATCAGTTGTTACGGTGGCTGTAAAAGCCGTTACAAGGCATAACGACTGCTACTCCTGGAACGGTCGAAAAACGGTTACTTTTTTTTTCTATTTAAATTTATTTTTTTCATATTTTTCACTTTTCTCATTCCAAACACTTTCCTATAGCATTTTACAACAGATTTCGACCACTCCCACTATAACTTTTAAATTAAAACAGTGAATTGAAATGATTTGAGTGAATATAATTTATTAGGGTTTTTTCTTTTTTCAAAAAATTAAAAAAGCAGTATTTTTTTTTTTTTTTTTTTTTTTTTTTTTTTAATTTCTAATTCTAATGCTTAATTGTGATGTGTAAACATCATAGATATAATCATATTAAACAATTCACTAGATAGACCGATACAACACTCTCACCAAAGAGTGGACCGTTACATTATCATAAATATGTTCAATATAAAAAATGAATACATATTTAAAATATTTATATTATCTTGATATTATATATATATATAATATATATATATATATATATATATATATATATATATATTTGGATAAAAGAAAATTTTCAGCCGTTATGCACCTGCATTATCCGCTATGGTCGGTACCCATATTGGTAATGATGATGATTGTCATGGCCACCTTTACTGATACGGAATATTGACCATAATTATGTTTTTAAATACCCAGATGCACCCAATTTCTTGTACTTAGGACTGTGTGGAGGGCACAAAGTTGTCTGGAACAAATCCGTTTCATCCATCTGTTTTGAAAGACCACAATAAGAAAGGATTCCAAAAATCAGATAGATCCAAAATTCATGTGGGCCACACTAACAAAACAATGGAATAACATGTTCCACTGTTGAAATCTTACTGGAGCTTACCACGATGTTTATATACCATCCTAACCGTTCATAGAATTATTACCACTCAGATAAACTGTAGTAACAAATATCATCCCTGATACAAACCCACTGTTTCCTATGGTATGGCCTACATGAGTTTTGGATTTTGGAATCCTATCATGGTCTTTCAAACTAGATATGGACAGAGTGGACTTGTCGAGGACATCTCTATCGACCCCACACAGTCATAGGCAATCCTCTCTCCACAAGTGTGTGCAATGAAGCTTATGTACACGACATGCGTGTGCCAGCATGGCGATACGTGCCAGATCTAATCCATCCATCTGGTTGGTCCGATCTTATACGTGTTTTTCTAAAAATTAAACTGCTTCGGTCAACGTATTGGCCTCAATATTGGAAACAGGTGGACGGATTAGAAAGTTTCAAAACAAGATTTTCAGAGCTGCACATTTGTTTTGAAAATAGGGTCATCTACACTGTCCGTCCATTTTTTTCATATGCATAAACCTAAAAATGAGGCAGATCCAAGGCCTTCCCTGATGTTAATTGTCATATAAACTGTACATAAGGTAAAATAAACCTGGATGAAGGGAAATACAAATATCAGCTCGATCCAAAACTTATGTGGGCTTAAAAAAGTTTTAAACGGTAGGTGTTTAATCCCGACCCTTGGAACTGCCTCGTTTTTGGGCTTTCACCTAGAATGATATGGAAAAATGGATGAACGGTGTAGATAAAACTCATACAGCCCTCCAATGCCCTGATCGTTCGTAACTAAGAAGGGCTGGGTAGTACTCCTTTCGTGGACCGGTACGTGCGCGGCTTTGGTGGATCCTTGACTGTGGGCTTCACATTGATGTCTGTGGGCCATGCTGTGATGTATGTGACTTACATCTAGGACGTCCATCTATTTTCATAGATTATTTTAAGCAATGACCCAAAAAATAAAGCAGATCATAATCTTATATGGACCACACCACAGGAAGCAGTGGTTAATGACCATTAAAAACTTCTTGTTGGTCACAAGAGTTTTGGATCGAGCTTATATATATAGATTTTTATCCCTTTATCCAAGTCTTTGTGATCTTATCATCAGGTTGGATGACAAACAAACATTTCGGTGGCCGCCAAGAAAATTTTTACGGTTGGTGAATTACCACTGTTTCTTGTGGTGTGGTCAACCTAATATTTGGATCTACTTCAGTTTTTATCATGCCTTAAAATGAGCTCTAAAAACCCGTGGACGTCTTGATTAAGGAAAAATACATTACAGTGGGCCTTACTGTCAGGGATTCACCGACCGATGGACGGTGTGGATATAACACAGACATCAAAGTGGGCCACACAGAGGTTAGGGTTACACAGCGTATTCGTGTAGTCCCGAGTTACACGAAAGTCGCGTCCTTACTTTTATGGTCAAACGGTCAAACGTCGAACTTCTCCCTTTCCCATGCAACGTTATTACGCAGGTCGCTGCATGAAAGTTCTGTACGTTTTTCATCTTCAACGTACACTTGGCAAACCCTTTTAGAGATCGAAACTGTTGTTATGGTGGCCCACCATGCTGATAGGCCATATCCCAAAATAAAAGTGGATTGGACTGTTGCATCCATCCCTGTAAGTGGCCTTCAAAATGAACCGTTAAAAAGAAGGTACCCGTTTAACTACCACAACAAATGGGTTTAGGGCCGTCCAATCACTAAAATTTCCCATCTATAAAAACGATGGCCCGTCAGATCAGCAGTCCCTTTCACTATAGTTGTTTGCCACGTGTACCATCCTGACATAACCAGATTCCCCCGCTTTAAAAATCGTGCGGTAGCTCTTCCACCGTGCACATGGTTCATGTTCAGTGTGCCCCACTATTTGGATGGTCTAGATTGAAGACTTCTGTGGGGCCCACCACAATGTTTATTTGACATCCAACCTATTAATATAGCCACTTAAGCATCAGCTTGATCCAAAACTTATGTGCCTGAAGAAGTTTTTAATTGTAGGCATTCAATCCCCATATTTCCTGTGGTGTGGTCCACATGAGCTTTGGTTCTACCTCAATTTTTGGTTCATGCCTTAAAAATGATCTGTAAAAATGGATGGATGGTGTGGATAAAACACATACATTATTGTGGGGTCCACACAGCTTTTCCACTACTGACTTTGGTAGTGGAGGGGTCACCACCCTATCCGATCCGGGAATGGTGGAGAACTATCACAGGAGTGTATAACAGAACTTTGATAATCAGCCTCCTGCGTTCATCTCAGGCGTACGTACAGTCTCTCTTTCTCGGATGCAGGATGCAGAGAAAAGAGAAGAAAATGGGGAGAGCATCCTTCTTTAAGGTGATGATAGGAGATTTTGCAGAGAAAATGGTATGTTTTCTATTTATTTATTATTATTATTATTATTTAAATTTATCTCTACCGCATTCAAATACAGACCGTTGATTACATGGACCTGAGAATGGATGGCCCATGCACGAACATATTCAGTAATATTTTATGTTTAATGAATATTACACAGACACATGTATAATGAAATGGGTTTTTTGGGGCCCACTAGTTAAACAGTTTGGATGGTCCCGATTTCATTCGGATGGGCTGATGACAAGATTTTTGGAGCTTCCACTTGCTTGGTAGTATTCCAACTCAGTCCTAACACGCATTCTCAGGAACTAACTGACTCGGCTTACCAGGTGTTGTTGTATACAATGCTGGGTCAGGTGTCAAACAGCAGGTTTTTGCTTTCAAAGCTTTTGCAAGGTGGGCCCATAGTTCAGTGATCTAAGCCGTTGACACAATGGGCCTTCATGCATCAATATCCCCTTTTACCTATTTTATTGAATTTGAACCGTTCCAAATCCATGATTAAAGGGTGGCTTCCGAAATCTTGACAAATCCACTCTGTCATCAGTTTCGCAAGACAACAATAGTACAGGAATCCAAAAATCAGGCCGATCCAAAACTTAGGTGGGCCACACCACAAGAAACAAAAGGGATTTAATGGCTACCACACGAAAGTTATGTATTGGAATGATATTTGTACCTATACTTTATCTGAGTTGTAATAAGCTAATGAACGGTTTAGATGGTCGGCCCCAGGAAGGTTTCAATGGTGGATGTTTCCGTTCTAATTGTTTCTTGTCGCCAGGCCAACTTTATCTATCCGAATGATTGCGTCCTACCCCGAACCATGATGTATCCACTTATCTATGCCGTTCATCTCTTTTATTGGATCATTTTAAGATACAACCACAAAAATGAGATAGATCCAACCACAGATGCCTCTTGCATTTAATGCAATCCAAGCTTATTATTTGGTGTGGTCCACTTGAGCGTTGGATCTGTATTATTTTTGTGTACATTCCTTAAAATGATCTCAGAAAAGGGATGAACGGCATGGATAGACTGATACATCAAGGTGGGCCCTCCCACAGAACGTCCATTTTAGACTCCGATCCTATTTGCAAAACTCGACTCAGAATAGGACGAGTCAGTCCGAGTCACCACTGAGTCGTAGCTGATTCCTACAGTCCATGCAATTTTCCATTTTCAACACTTTGAACTGTTTTGCTCCTTGCAGCACATCCCCATGAAATTCTTCCTCGAATTCGGGAGAGAATTATATAGCATTGACAAGGCCATTCTAAATGGGCCCCACGGGACCGATTGGCCTGTCCCATTGGAGGTGGAGGACGGTCGGATGTTTTTCCGAAGTGGGTGGCGGGAATTCATCAAACACCATGATATACAAGAAGGCTATTTTTTGATTTTCAGATTCGATGGGAAATCCCATTTTGACGTTGAAGTGTTTGACAAAAGTGCTTGCTTGAAGAAGTATGCATGTGCTGATGAATGTTTCGATTCATGTGATTCGAGCAGAGATTCATTGGAAATTCGGGATTGCCAATTCAGTGAAGATCTTTCTCAAACAAAAGAGAGGAAGAACTATCCTGCATTGCGACGTTCCGTCCGCCGTTCCCACACATCCAATCCAATAAAGAGAAAGAAATCAAAGAGTGAAAACAAGACGAAAAATGAGTATAAGGAGAAACTACGTTCTCATGAGAAAAACAAAAACAAAGGCAAAGAATGTCTGAGTGGATCGAAAAGGTCGAATTTTGAAGTTTCAGAGAGTGAAGATAATCAAGAAACCCAACCTGGTAATTTCCTCTTTACTTGGAAACTTTGTTTTTTTAGACTTGGTTGGACTCATTCAATCTCGAGTCGAGTCATGGGTGCAACTCATGGTACCTAACTGGATCGGGTATTAGTGTATTATGGATTCTGAGTCGACTCAGATGAGTCGTATTGAGTCTTAAAATCATGTTCAAGATGACTGTTCAGTTAACTTCTCTATAAATTTTAAAATAAGGCACTTGTAAAACTTCAAAAACTCTCTCCTACATACCTGTATTGATGATAATAATTTTTGAACCACTTTCCTATCTATGAATCCGGATCCTCTACTTGTTCCAAACATAAATTGGACGCGGATTTCCTATGAAAGCCTTTTGCATGAAGTTCCTGTGCAAGGATGATGGGTAGGGCTCACCTAGATGTTTGTGAGAAATCCACCCTGTTCATCCGCTTCGAGAGCTCATTTTAGGACATGTGACCAAAAATAATGTATATCCAAAACTTAAGTGGGTCATATGAGAGGCAACAGTGCATAGTCAGTGTGAATCGTTAAAACATTCTTGCCGCATAAAAATATTTTTGTGTCAGGCAATTTTTTCTAAGTACTTTCACTTAATCCCAGTGGTAATGACCTTATAAACGGTTTGGATGGCATATAAACATCATGCTGGAGCCCAGGAAGGTTTCAATGGTAGGAATTTCTTTTCCCATTTTTCTCTGTCGTGTGACCCACTTGAGTATTGGATCCACCTCAATTTTTGTAGCATTTCCTAAAATGAGTTCTCAAAACGAATGGCCAAGTGGATTTCTCACAAACATCTCTATGGGCCCCACCTAGCATCTTGCGCATGAACTTCTTTCGAAAGGCTTTTGCAAGAAATTGGCATCCATTTTGTTGCAAACGCTGCATTTAATGCAACAATGCTGGTCGCAATAACAACGATGACTTAAGACCAATCTGTATGCAGAAAACAGACAATCCATGTGTGAGAAGCAGAATCTGATTCCCTATAATAAAAAATTAAAAAGACCTTTTTGTCACTTCATTAATGACAAAATGACCCCATGTGCCAATGAGCACACATGTGCATGTCTAGACCATTCGTGGTGTGGACCATTGTTTTGAAAACTCAGTGAGTCAACTAGGAACTCACTTTGTTTGACTTGGATAGTAAAAATAAATAAATAATCAATTTACACTATGAATGGTCCAACTATGATGTATATGTTATATTTAAATTGTCCATTCATTTAGAGATATCATTTTAGGACATGAGACAAAATCCGACCCTAATTCAAAGCTCAAATAAGTTACACCACAGAAACTGTGCGACTACATTGCTAGCAACTGTGTGACTTCACTATAGGAAGGAGTTTTGTGACCATGCAATAGTGTTGTGCGAGAAGGGATTTCACCCGTGCAAATGGCTATATTTGAACACTTGAGATTCGAAAACTCTGATACAAGCCTCACCCACAGAATTGAAGGGATCGGAGAAGACCTAGAAGACCTAACAATAAGTTATTTCTGAAAGTCATGCACTGGCGATAGTCAGTCACATATTGAGTCAGGGGATATGTGAAGTCCACTATAATTTAATGTGTTTTATCCACATTGTCCATCCATTTTGAAAAATTAATTTAGGATGAGCTAATAAATGAGGCAGATTGAATGATCCAGTGGGGGAACACCACAGGAGCAGTGGGGATTTAATTCCTACCACTGAAAACCTTTTGAAGGCTCTAGAAGGTTTGGATCAAGCTAATATTTATGTTTTCCTTTGATCCGGGTCCACATGACCTTACAAATAGGTTGGATGTCAAACAAACATCATGGTGGGGCCTAGTAAGGTTTTAACAATGGAGTTCATTGTCGCCACTGCTTTTTACAACATGCTTTACTCGAACCTTTGATCTACCTATTTTTGGGCTCATGCCCTAAAATAATCTTTCAAAATAGATGGATGGATTAGATAAAACACGGTGGTAGTACCCAATCCTTACTCCACGCAATCCGCTTCCATTCCATCTGGATGAGGATTAAGGGTTTCGTGCTCAGGAAAGTTAGGTGTGCCGTCATGATATTTGTGATAAATTCACTCCACCCACCCATTTTGCAAGTTTACTTTAGGACATGCGACCAAAAATCAGTTAGGTCCAAAACTCAAGTGGATCACAGGAGAAGAACCAATGGTGGTGAAATGATTACTAGTACTGTCGAAACATTCATATGGCAACAAAAGTTTTGTATCATGTTAAGGTTTTTTGTATTTTCAATTCATGCCAATTGAAATGACCTTATAAGCAGTTTAGATGGCATATAAACATTAAGTGAAGCCCAAGAAAGTTTTAATGATAGGCATTTCCTTCCCCACTCTTTCTTCATGTGTGTCCAGTTTGAGTTTTGGATCTAGTCATTTTTGGTAGCATATCTTAAAATGAGATTGATAAATAGATGAACAAAATGGATTTCAATGGCCCCACCCAGCTCCGCGTATACTATGGTTCGTATGACCTAATGCTCAATGCAGAGCAAGTGTGAGTAAAGCATTTTAATTATTTTAAAAAGTTTAATGATTCAATACTTTTGTATGGTTGTTTTAAACTTTTGACTACTCGATAGGTAGGAAAATTACTTGATGAGCCGTTGATCTACCATATTTGTGCCATAAATAATTTCTCAGAAACCATGAGAGAATGGACCTTGATAGATACACAATAATTTTTCAAGTTAAACATAGACCGAAAATGACTGGGCTCTCGATCTAGAGACTTGACCTCGATTCACCAATGCAGGTACATAATAAGTCCAACATCATGATCTTGAATCCATGTCACACTTTATGTGGAGAAGGCAAAGTTATACCGACCTGAATTTATGTCCAATTGTGGAAATCTTCAATCTTGAATCGTCATCAATCCCTTAATAGAAGATAACTATACCAGTCATCATCATTATCATGGTGATGAAAATCTACACTAGTCTATCTTAAAACCTACTTGATGGTCCTAGTATAATAACATATTGAAATCCATGGACCATAAATGTACATTTTAGGCAACTTTATGTATTAGCCAAGGCATATCAAATCATCCATCTAGGACACTTGGTCATCATAATTTATAACCAAGATCATTGATATCACATCTATATTTTTAAAGGAAAAGGTTCTTATCGATTTTTCAGCCACATTTCTCAAACTAGACATCTTCGCAAGAACCGGCGAAATTAAGGAGTTAAATTAGTTCTCATATAGACTTGAATGGACAGTATCAATTGCTTCTTTTTGCAGCTTGATGGTCTGGATCACTAAACATGAATTCAGACCCAACGGCTAGCAAACCCCTCTTCCTCATTTTTAGTACTTATGTATGTTTAATGTGGTTTTTCAGGTAAACGGTTGAAAGCAGAAAAGGAAGTCGTTGAGAGAAAGAGCTCTCATCCTAACCCAAAGCATCCCCGTTTCAAGGCTGTGATTAAGAAAATTAATCTCATGAGACACTATTTGGTGAGATTTATCTTCTCCCTTTTCTCTTTGGCATGTTTACAGTTGCCATTTCAATGTTGAGGGTGTCAGCAAATTATCATTCATTAAAGCTTCGTGGTTCCCACCTGGATGTCTGAGTGCCATCTAAACCGTTCATTAGATGCGCCATCCCCAGATAGTTGATCCCCAAATGCAGACTGATCCATTACTCAGGTGGGCCACACTAGTGGGAGCAATGGAAGACATTGGGTTGGGATTGTCCACCATAGAAACTTTTGGGTGGAATGTGGGTCTATCATGTTGTGGATGTGCCATCTAACCCACTCATCATGTGCAAGTCACAATGGTTGGCCCCATCATGAATATCAGCTGGCAAAATCCTCAATCCAATATGCTTATTAGGCTAGGGGTCACACATGTACATGAGTCTAATTTGAAGGATGGATTAATGTTAGGGAACCGTGGAATAACACATATACAAATCAAGGAAAGTACTACCAATCGACACAACCAAATTCATACACAAATAATCTGGATTTTACATGAAAAAACCTCGACACAAAACGATGAATAGTGCACTACGAAAGTAGAAATTACTAGAGACAGAGTTAACCATTCAAACAAGCCTCTAATCTACTTCACAAGTATGCCGTTAAAATCCTTAGGAATGAATTAGAAAACCTAGAACTCTTGAATTTCCTCCCAAATTCTGATTACACCTATTTTCTGAATATATATATATATATTACCATATACTATCACAATTGGAATAGGAAACAAATCCTGAGTGGTAACACTAAAGCGTTCTAGTAACCAACATGGATTTTTCTAAATTTTTTTGATGGCATCGATAGATTCTATTGCATCCAAATTTATAACATCAACAATAATTAATTGACTGTATTATTGGTGCTGAGCCACATGTCCTAATCCATGCAACTATTGTGGGTGCAGTGCATTCCAAGGGTGTTCGGTGTGGCAAATGATCTTCCGATTGGACGGACGATGACCCTTAGAGATCCAAAACGAAGGTCTTGGAAGGTGAAGCTTATTGGCCATAGGGATAGTAGAATTTATTTTTCAAGAGGTTGGATGGCATTGGCGGAAGCTAATAGCCTGAAAGAAGGAGATGTGTGCTTCTTTGAGATCAGTCCTTCGATGAAAAATGTGATGAACGTTCATATTGAGAGCAGGTCACATGAGTGAAGAATCACCAATGTGGGTTCTATTTGTGAAATTTGTGTTGTCCATGGGGTGGGCCCTACTCAGTATTTATCCTGGAACAAAGATCGGACCGTTGGTTCTTACAAACACTTGTAATAAATCTGATCAAAGGTCCAATTTTGGTCTACTTGATGACTGGTCTAGTATGATTTTTGTCAATGGAATGTATGTGGTAAGACACACTTAATGAACTGTCGTGATCTCTCTCTTGTGAGAAGTCAAAGACTCATGGCAGACGTTGAAATTCTGGGCCTAAATCCTACTTTGATATGGATGCTACAGTTGTTATGATCACTTGCTGTATTTATTTCTGTAACGTCTCGAAAAAATTCATACAAAGACCCGAGTACCACCTCAGGTAAAAATCACTAAGGATTAAATTATGTAGAAATTAGATGAAAAGTAATTAAGTACTAAACTGAATTAATCGGTACATTACCTTGAACCGCTTTCTATACGAACCGCAAGACCCAAAACCAGTAGAATCACTAACCCAACATTACCTAGAAACCTAGGATCAATCTCAAAACCCAGTTGCTCATGGGAGCACATTGAAACTCCGTATCGGACCTGGACCGCGCGTCGAAAGTCTGATTACCGTGAAACTATACGGTTATGACCGCCTTACTGGGCTTGACAACTATCGCGGGAATCGACCTTGAATAGTATCTAGAAATGCACAACTAGAGCCCTGAGTAATATGTGTAAGAAACGCGAATAACTTTAGAAAATGAACTCAGATATAAGTGAATTGGGCCGTTTGCTTGCAGGCCAAATTTAAAGTTTCAGACCGTCAGATTCTGACCTAACTACACCCTTAGATCAGGGAGATTTTCCTACACAAGTCAGTGTACTTGTGGCCCTGATCGAGAGACGATGACCATTGAATTGAAACTGGTCCTCCACTGTCGATTCACTAATCCGATCGGACCAAAATCTTAATATGACGTAGATCCATCATCAGAAAACTTTTTCCAGACTGTATACAGGTAATGAGCCTCCAGATGAGCTCCGTTGGCCCGAAACAGACGACTTTTGGCTATAACCTAAGTATACCATGGCCTTGGGGCCATTGACTTCACTTCTGGGCCAATATAATGCCTTAAACCCACCCCTCTATCATTCCATACGAATTTCCTAAACCCTAGGAGAGAGAAGAGAGAAAAGAGAAGGAGAAAGTGAGAGAGAGAGAGTTATGGTTTGTTGCTGGGATTCATTCCCGCCACTCCACGTGCTGAATCCCCTCTTCCGTGTCGCTATACCGACGATTTTGACTCCATTTTTGAGTAAGGAATCCTAATCCTAATATGTTTTAAGTATTCAAATAGGTAGATCGGTGAAATAGTTAACCTATTTCATGTTAAAGGTAACCGTTGTGCCGTAGATAAAGGCGTAGTATACGAACCGAGTTCGTAATTGGTGTACCAACGAAAGGTGCGGACTATTAACGTTTAGGTAGTTTTTAAGGCTTTCAATGTCAGTTAATGATCTATGACTGACTTGATTGCTGTCACATATGCTTTCATACGATGTTTCCCGTGTATTACACATATATACGAACTATGTTGAATATAATGCAATCCATGTGTTTGTTGAAATGTTTGAATGAATATGGAATTATGATTTGTGCTTGCCAAGATTATTAAGTAAGAATACATGATTGTTGTATGTATGACAACTCTTTGTAAAAGGATTTTCTATAATATATGTTATACTAATCTATTACATGTATGTCAATATGTTAGTCTAAGTGTTTGGTAAAATGTCTAAATGAGAAGTTGCTTATTGAAATGTATTTAATAAGAGCATTGAGATGGGATTTTCAATTACCATATCTATAGTTACAGTTTTCTTCATGTAACCTATCTCACTACTACGTGATTTATAGATGAAATGCCTATGTATAATAACATGCGCACTATGTGTTTGTTAAAAAGCTCAAATGAGATTTCTATTTGAATTGGTTGTTACATGTTGTCTTGACTATGACATATGAATACCTATTGTATTTGAGTATGATTGAGACTAATACATAGTCAAGGCAATCGGTAACAATTTACTATCAGTGGCCGAACTAGTTTCGCCACAACGGATACGTTCGATGAATCCGAGTCACACAATAGTTATCGACAGTGGTTAGGCCACGAGGAGTGCGTATGTGCTCCATGTCGATTAATTTAACATGCGCTCATACCAGTCGGGCTTGTCAAGTAACCCGATTAGCCTAATGTATGTTTACCATGTATGAATGTTATTGCTTGAATCTAAGGTAATACTTACCAATGCAAAGCCCGTTTAACCTTGGTAGCACGATCCGCTAAGACTCATGAGCCGGGCATGGTGATATGGGACACTGTGGTCGAGCTGTCGGCCTACGCTGGGGTGACGAGCCTCCCCGTATTGTCCGTTGAGCAACCCAAACTCGTGAGCCAAATACGGTGGTATGGGACACCGTATTCGAGCTGTCGGCCTACGCTAAGGTAATGAGCTTTCCCGTAGTGACCTCGAGTATAAACTAAGGCCTACGCTGAGGTGACGAGCCTCTTCGTAGTGACCTGAACTTGCCTACCCACTGCTTTCAAATCAGGGGTGATGTTGTCCTATAACTTGCCTATCGTATGTGATTAACTAGGATTGATGACTCTAAATGGATCATTGTTTGGATAAATGATATAAATGGAGGCACCTTGGTTTCCTAAACCTGCTGTATGAATGGGTTTAATTAAGGACTTGGCTAACACGACCATGCACTGCATTGCATGTGCCTTTGTCGTGGGAGTTGAGCACGGTGGAAGTTTAGCATGCGCGACCGTGAGATGATGTCGCAGAGGGAGTGCAGGTGAGGGTATGCATCATTAATACATATCATCCTTGCATTAACGAGAGTACTTAGGAATGCTTGTTGTATTGCTTTATCATTACTGTTTGACTGAATTGATAACATGTTAACCTTTGCCTTATAGCTCCACTGAGTTGATCACTCACTCTCACTCTGGGACGGTGTTTTAAAATACCCACCAGACCCTGTTTTAGTTGCAGATGAGGGCGAGGCTTACGAGGCGGAGCTTGACTTTTATGATGACGAGGAGGAGTTCTCCTACATGCAACTCTCATTTGTAGACCTGGAGTTACGTCGCAGGGATTACAACGATATAGACTAGTTGAACATCATACTTTATCATTTTGTAAAATTTGAAATTATACATGTAATTATTTAATCTGGTGACATGTTCATACTCTGGGGACTTACAACCACTTATATGCTTTATATATCCATCACAGTCTTCCGCTTGTGTAACTTAATCATCTCTGGAATATGATATGCTGATTTAGTGTAATCTCATTCATGTTTAATGCACTAATATGGATAACATTCAATCATCATTATCTATATTGCATAAGTGATGCAACGGATCTGGGAAGTTGAGCCTTTCTCGACCCTCAAAATTCGAGGCGTTACAAGTTAGTATCAAAGCATGATTTGAATTAAAATGAACTTGTGTTATGGTAACACGATGCACACTGACGTACTTTGATTTAGGAGGGAGCGGTGAAACGTAGAAACAGTCGTAGGATTCCCAGATTCGCCAACAGACAAAATTGACCGTTGAAATCGGACCCATAGGCATTCGTGATCATGCAAGATGATCCTAATTATTTTTCAGACCGTCAATCGATGGGTTTAGACAATAATTCGGTCTATTCCACACTCAAATAACCCGAAAAGCGTGAATATACGTGAGATGGAACTCGAAACCGCACCAAACGGGCTCGGGGGCTTAAACCACATGAAACATGGGGGACCAAAGTGGACCCCGCACAATTCTAGCACCTCGAGAGGGGGAAGCCATCACTCCTGGGGTGATCCATCACCTGGAGGTCCAACGAACCTCGATGGCATTGCCCCTACCGCGATGCATCGCGGTCCGGTTCGACCGGGCAGTCGGGCCGGTTGGGCCGATGAGTGTATACACATGCGGGGCCCACAAAATCATGTGAGGACCCCTTATACCTCCCCATTTGCTTCCTTTCATCCCTTTCCACCCTTCCAAGCTCTCCAAACTTCTAAAAATTTCATTTTTTTCTCCCAAATTCTTCCTCCATTCTCAAATCTTCTTCTTCATCATCACTACATACCCACCTCCCACCATTCCTTTCAAACCCATCTCCTATCTCCCTCATTTCCTCCCATTTGAGCACATAAACCCTCCTTTGTGTCTCAAAAATCTCAAAGTCCACCAATCCATCCTATCCTTCCATCTTGTTTTACTCTCATGACTCTTTTTGAGCTTATGGCTGCAATATTCTCCCTCTCTACACTTTTTTCCCTCATGGGAAAGAAGAGAGCTTCCACAGATGAAGTTGGGCCTAGCTGCCCAACCCGTCCAAGAAAGAAATCGGGCGTCGAAGCAAGTATAAGCGCCGCACAAGAGCGGAGGACGAAGAGGGACCTCGATCCCCAAGTTTCGCTTGAGAGAGCCCTACAGCCGGGTATCGCACATGGTATATTCCAAGATCGTAGAGTTCTCTGCGAAGCTCACATGGACGAGAAGATATTTGGGCTTTATCCGGTGATGGACCTCTTGGTGGACGCCGGATGGGGTCCCATATTCGAGGGTAAGGCATGTGCGACTGAGAACGCGGTCCGAGCCTTCTACGCCCACATACGGGACCCATCACTAGAGCCTCTACAGTTTATTATTCCCGTGGGAAGGCGGGAAGCCACAATTGATATTGGTGTGATGACTCGGATCATGGGGATGGAGTGCGGCGAGGTTCATGCTAGCGAGAAGAACCTCAAGAGTGCGGGTGAAAGAGATCGCCGCACGCGATTTCTTTGCGACTGACTAATCCAATGGAGTCGAGGCAACTGCCTCCCAGTGACAAAGATGACTCATGACTTCTGTCTACACCACATATGCACATACAATATGTATCCCAAGTAGAGTAATCACGCCGAATGCACACGTTTGATGGTGGACTTCCTATACAGAGCAGGGTAGGGAGACAGGCTATGCCTGCCTGCATTCATCCTGCTATAGATAGTACAGACCGCACTCTCTATTAGGACAGATCTTTAACTCCCCTTTGGCAGACTCATATGCAAGCTTGCTCGAGAGTTCGGCTACAGTCTTGGTCCTGATGAGCTTGTGCCGGTCCACTTCATCAATTACTCTACGCTCAACAACATGGGTATTGGGCAACGACCATGCTGAGCTCGTCATGATGAATATGGTGAGGAGATAGAGGAAGAAAGTGAAGAGGAAGAGGGAAGCAAAGATGAGGAAGGTGAGGAATGAAGTAATGAAGAAGGAAGTGAGGAAGATGAAGAGCAGGAAGAGGAGGCCCAAGACTCTGATGGGGGCTTTCCTCCTACTACACATGAGTGCCATCATGATTTGGCTGCTTTAGAAGCTCATTTGGCTCAATTTGAGGAGGGCCAAGTTGCCCGGCGACAGGAGGTTAGAGAGACCCGGGCCGAACTTGTAGAGAATAGGGCCTACATGAAACAAAAATTTAAGAAGGTGTCTCGCACCTTGAAGGCTCTCTTGTGCTGCATGCAGGATAAGGGTGCCCCTCCTCCATCACTAGATTCGGACGACTAGTCATATGTGTAGTCGTCTTTTAGTTTGCTTTGTTGTTAGTCTTCTTTTGTGCTAGCCTTTGTAGGCTTGGTTGGTTGTTAGTATGTTTTAGTATTTAAAGCTTATTTAGATTAGCTCACATGCATCTTCTATCATAATTCATGTAAGACTGTATCTCATGTATTGTGACAATTTTGGTAAATGAAATGCATGAAGTTCCTTTTGGTTTGGAATGTGAATGATGTTTGGATGAGTATATGTTCTTATGCTAAATCTTACACGTGGTGCACCCTATGTTGTATGTAGGGAATGCCACCTAAGAACACTAGGAGCATGGCACGTCTTGCCCTTGGCTAATCATTTGACGGGGCACCTCCCCTAAGCGATAGCCACACGGACCCCACCTTAGGCTCTGACAGTGACACGATGCCGGATTCACAGCCGGCCACGGGCCTCACTAATGGGCCGACACCTTTTGCACCACCGGTTCCCAAACAGAACTGTGCGTCTACATCGACGCCATACATACCACAGCCGGCTCCTCCTCTTGATAGGTTAGAGCAGATGATGCTCTTAATGTAGCAGCAACAACAGTTTTTGGTCACCATTGCGGGGGCCAATGTCCAAAACATGCACACGGTCCCGCTTGCGCCACCTATGCAGCCAGCTGGAAACATGCATGCCAGCAGCTTATTCGATCGATTCCAGCGCTTCCGATCTTCCACTTTTACGAGTACTCACAGACCCGAGGAGGCCTAGTATTGGCTTGACCACATCTCTAAGATACTGAAGCCGCTGCACTACACTGAGGTAGAGCAGGTTGAGCTGGTTGCGTACATGTTCGAGAAGGAAACTAGTATCTGGTAGGACAGCATCCTTCGGACAGTTGCTCCTGGTTACATATGGACATGGGAGGCTTTTGAGACACGCTTTCATAGAAAGTATTTTCTTCTCACCTACCGCAATGAGAAGGAAGGAGAGTTCCTTCGCCTCTGACAGGCAAGGATGATTGTGGCGGAATATGAGAATAGGTTCATGGAGCTGGCCAGGTACGCTCCTTTGATCCTAGCTAACGAGCTGATGAAGATACGACGTTTCTCTGATGGTCTGCGGCACGATATCCGCACGAAGATGTGTTGCGCTAGCATACCCAACTATGCTGAGCTAGTGAATGTCTCTGCGTGCTAAGCAGGACGGTGATAGATTATCACGTACGCGTGTGCCCATGGTTCCGAGGCCTCGATCGGATTTGCCAAGCAAACCGTTTCTCAGCAAGAGGCCACGGGCAGATTCTCCTCCTAAGCTTACGGCTCCATCGACACAGCCGAGGCGACCTGATGTATGGTGCACCTACTACAAGAGGTCAGACCATTCTAATACTTACTGCTTTACCAGGATGAGGGACAACGGCTTCTCGCCACCTCAGAAGATCAACCGTCAGTTACCGTAAGCCATATCAGCTCCACCTCTGCGATCAGTACTGCCAGCACAGCCTTTCCATAGGCATAATGTACCTCGATTTAGGCCGCCTTAACGGCCTATGGTACCGCAGCCGAACCGTCCTCAACAAGCTCGTGTGCACTCACTTGCAGCTGAGGCATTCGAGACAGTAGTTGTAGCACCACTGGCCTTTGAAGTTATAACGCATACCCAAGGTACACCAGTCTTCTTATTGGTGGATATCGGGTTCACTATCTCTATAATATCATGCTCAGCAGTCAAGCGATTAGGGTTGGAAACTAGTCCTATGGTTGGGATGAAACTCCTTACCGCCACGAGGACCTTCTCAGACACGACCAAGATGTGTAAGGGTTGTTCGATAGACTTAGGGAGTAAAACAGTACTCATCGACTTGATCATTACCCGCTATGTCATTATGATGTGATCCTTGGAATGGATTGACTCACCGAGATGAAGGTAGAGATCGATTGTGATACTAGGTTAGTGACAGCCCATAGACCTGAGGGCACGACCTTTACATTCCCAATTCAGGTCAGTTAGTACTATCGCATTAGTTATTATACTACCTTGCTAGAGAATGTTGATGGTCCGACACTTGGGAACACGCCAGTAGTTCAGGATTTTGTGGACGTGTTCAGAAAGATACCAGGATTACCTCATCAACGCGAGATCGATTTCACCATTGATTTAGTGCCTAGTGTGACACCTATATCTCTTCCGACGTATCGCATGCCTCAATGTGAGATGGAGGAACTGAGAAGACAGATAGATGATCTGTTGGATGCAGGCTTCATACGACGAGTGTGTCTTCTTAGGGAGCACATGTTGTTTGTGAAGAAAAAAGACGGATCACTGCGATTGTGTATCGATTATCGCAGGTTGAACCAAGTGATGGTGAAGAATAAGTATCCTTTACCTAGGATGGATGACCTGTTCAATTAATTGAAAGGGGCACGGTACTTCACTAAGATCAACTTACAGTCAGGGTATCACTAGTTGCGCGTCAGGGATGAGGACGTGCAGAAGATAGCATTCGGGACCAGCTTTGGCCACTACGAGTTCCTTGTGATGTTGTTTGGACTCACAAATGCACCGGTCATGTTTATGGACCTGATGAACCGGGTGTTTCGACCGTATCTATACTGATTTGTCATCGTATTTATAGATGACATCCTGATATACTCCAAGAGTCAGGAAGATCACGAGGAGTACCTGTGAGCGGTCTTTGATACTCTTAGGAAGAACCAGTTGTTTGCCCAGTACAAGAAGTGTGACTTCTGGAAAGAAGAAGTCAAGTTCCTAGGACTGTGGTGTCCAAGGAAGGGATAGTTATAGACCTTACTAAGGTGACTGTAGTTCAGGACTGGGAGCAGCCCTATTCGGTTATTGAAGTAAGGAGTTTCCTTGACCTGGTAAGTTACTACCGTCAATTCATTAAGGACTTTTCCAAGATAGGCAGACCGTTGTCTCAGCTGACTCGAAAAGATCTCAAGTTTTCCTAGAATGAGAATGCAGAAGCAGCCTTTTAGGAACTGAAGGACAAGTTGACATTTTTTTTTTATGTTGCCTACAAAGTGCCTTCAAGGTGTTTGATTAAATACTTGTAAAACCGCTGCCACCATTTTACATATAGTGAGATTTTAAAGGTACAGTCGATGTGTTTGTCGAAATGTTACTGTAACGCCCCAGAAAATCGGGGGTCGTGCATAGACTCGACTCCCGAGTTCCCGAGTGTCACTTATCATGTATTTATGGTTTTTTATGATTAATCAAATTTAACTACGCAATTTGGAATTACCTGAGGCACAAAGCACAATCACACCAGTCTACTAAAATGAAGGATATCTCATATATATACAGGTCCAAAATAATAAAGGGTCGCCCAAGGCGTTGCCCAACAAAACAACAAAAGAAGGCTATGTCCAAAAAGAGTAAAGGCTCAACAAATCCAAATTCAGCCCGATCAAGCTGATGGAGAGCTACCCATCAGCTGCAAGTAGGAGAGTCCGTCCTCCTCGTCCAAGCTCGCCTCGCCAGGCTCCTCATGCCCTGAGTCACCTGCATCTATGAATGAGTCTTGTTGATGTTTTAAAACATCGTCCTAGAGTGGGAGTGAGTGATTAACTCAGTGTGAACTATTAGTCTCAAGTTATCACAAACATCAGTTATATTACGGATTTAATGAAAAATAATCATTCACAGTCACTAAACTAATCTTATTAATGTGCATGCATGATGGATGAAATGATGCATGCCCTCGCCACAACTCTCCCTCAAGCGATTCCATCTTACGATCGCATATGACAACACTCCCTCAGAGCGACCTCGACTGCTGAGTTGCCACCTTAGCTAATGCGATGCAATGATATGTTAGCCAAGTTCTTAGTTAATTCCATTCATCCAGCAGGTTTGGAAAACTGATTCACCCCACGTATCAATGTCCTCAACTAGTTGCGGTGCCGAGACCCCTCAATGCACGAAGCCAGGGCACCGCGATCCGTGATTCCGTCGGGTTCCCCATCCCCGACTCTAAGCACATGGGGAGTTCTGAGAGGAAGGGATCGCTCGCGGTCACTACGGGGAGGCGCGTCACCCCAGCGTAGGCCGACAGCTTGGACACAGTGTCCCATTCCACCATGCCCGGCTCATGAGACGGTGGATCAATGTTCAGTTCGCTATCAGTAGGCTAACAACGGTGGTATAGTGTGCAAGGTTCCATACATATATGAGCAATCAAGGTTAGCAATCAAGATTGGTCAGTATTAGGCTATACCGCACAAGTTCAGGCAAACACGCAACAGACAACATCGGGTACGGGCGACCCATGTAGTCTAACTATTGCCGCCCATCTGCACTCGCCCAAACCCATGGCCTAGCCCCAGGATAGTCCTACCAACGAGACCATCCTCACTCTCCTCATTTCCTGACCAACCCAAGGGTCGACAAACAGTCATGGCATGTTATTCATCATTATTATCTACTAGCATAGCCGATATAATGCATACACATTCATCACATCCATCTGAAATTCTTCTACAAGCAAGCTAACAACGTATTTGAATAAGGTGCTTGTATGTAGTGTGTGTTTGTGCGAAAGTGAAGCACTTCCTGCATCTCATAGGACCAAAATGTGCAAACGTGAACGAGTCGTACATGTTATGAGGAACAACATACATGGATCACCGAGACATGAGCATGTAAGCATTTGAGTTTCTACCTAACCATGTGAGAGGCAAACAACATGTTATAAAGAACATTACACACAACTCCATCAAACATGAACATACAACATTCATTGTAACCAAGCATATGAGAGGCAAGATCAACATCAAAAGGGAACTAAACATGCAAATCCATACGATTCCAACGAACATGAAATTCTTAAGTTTCCTCTAGATCCTCCAAACAACATCCCATACACACAAAATCATTAAACTCAAATTATAATTGATGCTAGACCACCTAAGGATAATAGTCCGCACTTTCGGATTCGTTGGAGGCTTAGAAACGACCTAGAGATGAGGGTTTTGGAGGTTGGCCGACCGGAATCCCTAAAATAATTCAAACATGAGAGAAATCCATGCATTTTCTTCTTCAATACAAGGATTTCAAGAGAAAGGAGTGATGGATCTTACCTAGATGGCCCACAGACGATTTTCGGTGGTTGTGGTGTAAGGTTTTCCTTGGAGAAGGGGTAGAGAGTTGGAAGGGATGATCTCCTTGGGCCCCACCACGATCTAAGGTCCACCTTGCCCATCTTCCTTCTCTCTTTCTTCTCCTTTCTCTTCTTTCTCTTCTCCCTTTTCTCTTTTCTCTCTTTCTCTTTTCTAGGGCAAAATTCGTATGGAGAGAGGGGTGCCCAAATGAGGCCCTTTTATAATTCCAGATTTGGTGCAAATGGTCCCAAGCTTCCACAATTTCCTAAAATAGACTTATGAGACTCCCTATTAGTGTTGGGGTGGTCCTAACACCCCTCTGGCCACCAAATTTGGCGTGTAGTTGCCTTATGGCCTGACTAGGGTCCATGCAAAAATTGAGGACGAACGGATGAACGGATATATGATCTGAGAAAGCATTTTCGTCCCATAAATGGCCCCGTGGGGGCCGATCAGGTGATTGGGGCAGTTATGGCGGCCCTCTGGCCATGAAACTTGTAGGGTAGCTGCTCCATGGCCTGATGAAGGGCCTTACAAAATTTGGGAACGAACGGATGCAGGGTTTGGTCGTACGGGTCCGATTTGCGATCAACGGTCACTGTTCCACGATCAGGTCCCAGATTTGGTGGACGGGTATAGAAAAATATATTAAACCGTCACCACAAATTTAGAATGAATCCGACAGCTGGAACACCTGGAATCATGGTTTCATTCAAGTGATGCCAGATTCCAATCTGGCATTGGTGGGGCGCATTGGGTAAGCGCCAGATGGTACTTCTAGGTGTCCACTGGGTCCGCAATCCGCGATGGACCACAAGCCCAGTGAGATCTATGATTTTTTAAAGTTTTAGATTTTTTCGAACCTCCTCGGTCGTTGGGTGGCCATACGGGCTGATGCTAGGTGTAAACGGACTATCCGGCTTGACGACCCGTACTTGTCCCATCATAACTAGACTGGTCCACCCCAGTACTAACTAACATTGAGTGCTAATGGTCATTAAGTGATATTATAAGTTAATAAAATAATAATAAAAAATTTTAAGAATTTTTGGAAATCTAAAACAGTGAAAATTCGGGATGTTACAATCTACCCCCCTTAAAAATAATTTCGTCCCCGAAATTGCCTAAGGGTAGTAAGTAAAGGTTTCATTATTTCATTTGCCTAAGTTTTGTTGAATTCAAGTTCATATGCATGGTAAGGTGTGTACTATTTATACTAGTTTGGCTCATTTTAGTCTACCCCCCTTAAAAGTTTTCGCCTTTGAGGTTTGAAAACAAATGTCAAAATCATTATTATCATATTAAGAGGTTGTTGGTAAAGTTTACCTAATGGTGGTATATTTTACTCATTTAGGATTGGGCTAATATGGAAGGACAATTGTGGTAGGCTTAAATCCGATACGTCGATTGTCCGCCTGACCAGGGCTGACAACACGTAGTATCCCTTCTGAATCCTGATGGATTCTAGTCTTCTGTTCGGTCAAAACAGTGAGTCCGTTGGTAGTCGCTCAGGATTGAGAATTTGGGTCAAGCCGCGAATACTTCAGAAGTGTATGATCTCATAATTCTGTAGTTCCATCAACCTAAATGTTTAGGGAACGACCCTCGTTGGAAAGTTTAAATCTCTTATTTATAAGGTTGTCCTTTGGGTTTTGGCCTACGGGAGTCCTCGTTTTAATTTATATCCAGTTTGGGGTTTAATAATTCTCTCAACATGCTTACAAGTAACGATCATCCTAAAAAGTTTTTAAAGTCACAATTTTTTATATGAATTACCATTTCAATCCTATGGCTAGTGGGTTATGGGCAAATCACGCTTTGGTTTCATGAATTTTAACAGGGGAGGAAAAATCAAAAGTTTTAAGATATTCTAGCGGTTTGAAGGGCTAACAACGCTACTAAGGCCACAAGAAGGCAAAGATGAAGGACATTATCTTCTCGATGTTGTTCAAACCTTGAGTCCATAAGAGAATAGGAAAACTCAATATATTTTACTATAATCCATCCCTAACCTGAGCTTACCGAGCACTAAATTATGAAACTTAATCCTACTTACGGTACAACTTAAGCAAATATATATATATATATATATGTAATTAATTTAATCACGGGATGATTCCTAGCACGATTATAAATAATTTCCAAATAGACCCCCAATGTTAAACTTTAATATGAAAAGTCATGACTCGTCTATAGGCACCCATACATGCAAGCATTCACCAAGTGACAAGAGAATTTCAATCCATACATCCACATCAATTTCAAAATGCCATTAGTATGGCCAGTTACATATTATAGCATGGATTACAAGCATCACTAAATACCGCAACTTAAGAGAAACACAACCTAATCAAAGCAGGAAAAGGTTACAACTATCATTCAATCACATGAGAGCAATTCTAACTGACTCGAACAATCTACTAATTGTCCGTTAGGTTAAGATACTATTCTTCTGGGTCGGATGCGGGCGGGGGTGCTTCTTCCCGTTGAGGGAAAGGATCACCGGAATGGCGAAGAAGGCGGCGACGGTTGTTAGATATGCCATTTCTTTGGCAAGGAGACGGATGGTTGTGGAGAATGCGTAAAAAGGAGATTGGGTTTGAGAATAAGGTTGTGTAAGATGAAATGGAAGGTGAGTTGAGGATATGCGGTTTGAGTAGAGATTGGGATTTGAGATGGGTTCGGAAAATGGGGATGGAATGGTTTTGGGAGTTTGTTTTAGGAATGGGCTTTGAAAGTGATATTGGAGTGGTGTTTGGGAAAATGAAGTTGAGGATGGTCTTGAGGTAGGTTGTGGGAAGTGAATTTTAGAAATGGGGGAAGAGAGTGAAAGGAGTTGGGTTTTTGGTGAATGGGTCTAGAAGGAAATCTGGGTGATGAGAGAGATTTAGGAAATGAGTTGAGAGTGAATAGGTGGGAATAAATAAAAGAAATGAGTTTTGAAAAAGAGAAGAAGATGGTTTGGAGGATTGAGTTTTAGAATGAGTATGGGTTAGGCTTAGTGGATCTTGGAAATGAAATTTGGATATGGGTTGGGAGAATGGAGAGTAGTGGAAGGAGAGGAAAGGAAAGAATGAATTAGGGAGATAAGAAGATGTGAAGAAGAAGAAGAAGATGGGTTAGGGAAGATTTGGGGTGAGAGAGTGAGAGAGGAGGGAAATGTGTGTTGCGGTTCTTGTGAAAGGTCTATTCCGAAAAGATGTTATAAACTGATTGATGATTTTGCTGAAGATTCTTGAAAAACTGAATGAATCCAAACAGACTATAGGTACTAATATATAAGGCATGATTGGCCGATCAAGTGAAGTGAGGCAGTGGCAACATTGCCGTGAAATTTTTGACAGTTGAATCCTACCTATTTTACTGAAGCTCTTTTGAGGTTGTGTGATTTACAATAACTATTATCCAAACATGGTTGAAAAGAAAATTGAATCCATAATACCTTTCTTTCAACACACACACACACACACACACACACACACACACACACACACATATATATAATGATATTAATAAACAAATACTTTGACACATAAGCAAACAGGGCATTATGATTCTCATCTAGTAAATGAATTTGACAAAATAGTTGGTACACAAATAGTATCAAACACAATGCACATCTTTAGTTAAAATTGTATGATAAGACTCATTGAAGAATATATTACATAGAAGTGGCGTGGTTGGAGATAGGTTTTGGAAAATGGGATTTGAGAAGATGCAAATTTGAGAGAGTGGGTAGTGAGATTTGAGAAAAGTTGGAGAAATGGAGAAGGAGAAGGGATTTTTTTTTTTTTTTTTTAGAGAGTGAATGAGTGAATGGAGTGGGATTTGAGAATGAAGTGTGAGGTTGGGTCTTGGGGATATATGTTGGAAATGGGCTTGGGTTGGGTATGAGGAAAAAATGGGAGTTAGTTGGAGAGAGTAGGTTTGATGTTAGCTTTGTAAATGGGATTCTGTGGATGGACTTGAGAACGGAGTTGAGAAAAAGAAAATAGTTAAGAAAGGGTTTGGAAAGGTGGTTTGAAAGTGAGGAAGAGGAGATGGGGAGTTTGTAGGAGGAGAAGATGAATTTTGAAGAGATGGGTTTGAGTATGGAAGAGTGAAGATGATGGAGTGGGAGTAGTGGGAAAGGGGCTCTATTTCTTGTAAGGTTTCTTATACTTTCGGTAACTGAATTATTTTTAAAATTTTTATAATATTTTATCATTGAGTTTAAAGACATCACACAAAATTTCATCTCATTTGGAGTTGTAAATAAATTATTAAAATTCTAGGAGCAACAAATGCCAAATCAAAAAAAAAAATTTGGACAGATTGACATAATGTACTTAATTTTAGATATATTATAGTTTTTATTTTATTTTT
The DNA here is from genome assembly GCA_030180095.1 of Magnolia changhungtana. Taxonomy (NCBI): domain Eukaryota; kingdom Viridiplantae; phylum Streptophyta; class Magnoliopsida; order Magnoliales; family Magnoliaceae; genus Magnolia; species Magnolia changhungtana. The sequence continues at coordinate 6,486,413 of JASAUF010000182.1, read as the reverse complement.
TTTCTTATTTTTATATAAAACTAGACTCATTCATCTTTAATCTGGCCTTTAAATCACCTAAATTGGAGTTGTAATGAAAGAGATATGGATTTTTGAAGTTAACCTAAAATTGCAGAAATTTCGGCGGGGTGACAACGCCGGCAACGGGGTGAGCGGCGGGAGCCACGCGGCCCTCTGGACCACGGGTCGGCGGGGCGGCCACGCGGGCGGCGGGGTGACCCTCCCGATTTTTGGCCCGGAGGTCCCTCAGCATTCCCGGGCATCGAAAAAGCTCCCCAGGAAGTGCCATATATGATTTTAGGGTAGAATGAGCTGATCTACGCAATGGGCCTATCTATTTCATGAGATTCCTCCCGGTTAGAAGTCAAAGCCCAATTTTTCTATATTTTCACTATTTTCATTGAAATTTAGCCCTTCCTTAAGTCTTTACCCCCCAATGGGTCGAAACTATCAAATTTGGTCCGGTGTTAACTTGTTTGGACTTGGATGGTGGCCTTGACCCTCTAATCATTCAGTTCTGGTTCGTTCCTATCATCGGGCTAAGGTATTGTAAGCTTCTCGGACCTATTTCCTAGTGTCCCTACTATCTTTCGCTACCTAATCCTAATCCCTGGGAAGTCTTACCATTCGTCTAAGGTCGCCGGTTCTGGTTCAAGGATGGTTCCTACCATTCTAAGTCTTTGTGACGTTTCCTATCGTTTCTATATCGTTATTGTGTTTCCTCTCAAGTCAGCGGACGCGTTGGTGAGTTCATGACCCATGGCCCAAGAGATTCTAAACTATTGCTCTGATACCATCTGTAACGCCCCAAAAAATTGGGGGTCGTGCATAGACTCGACTCCTGAGTTCCCGAGTGTCACTTATCATGCATTTATGGTTTTTTTATGATTAATCAAATTTAACTGCGTAATTTGGAATTACCTGAGGCATGAAGCACAATCACACCAGTCTACTGAAATGAAGGATATCTCACATATATACAGGTCCAAAATAATAAAGGGTCACCCAAGGCGTTGCCCAACAAAACAACAAAAGAAGGCTATGTCCAAAAAGAGTAAAGGCTCAGCAAATCCAAATTCAGCCCGATAAGCCGATGGAGAGTCGCCCATCAGCTGCAAGTAGGAGAGTCCGTCCTCCTTGTCCAAGCTCGCCTCGCCAGACTCCTCATGCCCTGAGTAACCTGCATCTATGAATGGGTCTGGTTGGTGTTTTAAAACACCGTCCCAGAGTGGGAGTGAGTGATCAACTCTAGTCTCAAGTTATCACAAACATCAGTTATATTACGGATTTAATGAAAAATAATCATTCACAGTCACTAAACTAATCTTATTAATGTGCATGCATGATGGATGAAATGATGCATGCCCTCGCCATAACTCTCCCTCAAGCGACTCTATCTTACAATCGCATATAACAACACTCCCTCAGAGCGACCTCGACTGTTGAGTCGTCACCCTAGCTAATGCGATGCAATGATATGTTAGCCAAGTTCTTAGTTAATTCCGTTCATCCAGCAGGTTTGGGAAACTTATTCACCCTACGTATCAATGCCCTCAACTAGTTGCGGTGCCGAGACCCCTCAATGCGCGAGGCCAGGGCACCACGATCCGTGATCCCGTCGGATTTTCCATCCTTGACTCCAAGCACATGGGGAGTGCTGAGAGGAAGTGATCGCCCGCGGTCACTACGGGGAGGCGCGTCACCCCAGCGTAGGCCGACAGCTCGGACACGGTGTCCCATTCCACCATGCCCGGCTCACGAGACGGTGGATTAATGTTCAGTTCGCCATTAGTGGGTTAACAACGGTGGTAGGGTGTGCCAGGTTTCATACATGTGTGAGCAATCAAGGTTAACAGACAAGATTGGTCAGTATTAGGCTATACCGCACAAGTTCAGGCAAACACGTAACAGACAATATCGGGTGCGGGCGACCCATGTAGTCTAACTATTGCCGCCCATCCGCACTCGCCCAAACCCACGGCCTAGCCCCAGGATAGTCCTACCAACGGGACCATCCTCACTCTCCTCATTTCCTGACCAACCCAAGGGTCGACAAACAGTCATGGCATGTTATTCATCATTGTTATCTACTAGCATAGCCGATATAATGCATACACATTCATCACACCCATCTGAAATTCTTCTACAAGCAAGCTAACAATGCATTTGAATAAGGTGCTTGTATATAGTGTGTGTTTGTGCGAAAGTGAAGCACTTCCCGCATCTCATAGGACCAAAATGCGCAAACGTGAACGAGTCATACATGTTATGAGGAACAACATACATGGATTACCAAGACATGAGCATGTAAGCATTTGAGTTTCTACCTAACCATGTGAGAGGCAAACAACATGTTATAAAGAATATTACACACAATTCCATCAAACATGAACATACAACATTCATTGTAACCAAGCATATGAGGCAAGATCAACATCAAAAGGGAACTAAACATGCAAATCCATACGATTCCAACGAACATGAAATTCTTAGGTTTCCTCTAGATCCTCCAAACAACATCCCATACACACAAAATCATTAAACTCAAATTATAATTGATGCTAGACCATCTAAGGATAATAGTCCGCACCTTCGGATTCGTTGGAGGCTTGAAAACGACCTGGAGATGAGGGTTTTGGAGGTTGGCCGACCGGAATCCCTAAAACAATTCAAACATGAGAGAAATCCATGCATTTTCTTCTTCAATACAAGGATTTCAAGAGAAAGGAGTGAGGGATCTTACCTAGGAGACCCACGGACGATTTTCGGTGGTTGTGGTGTAGGGTTTTCCTTGGAGAAGGGGTAGAGAGTTGGAAGGGATGATCTCCTTGGGCGCCACCACGATCTAAGGTCCACCTTGCCCATCTTCCTTCTCTCTTGCCCATCTTCCTTCTCTCTTTCTTCTCCTTTCTCTTCTTTCTCTTCTCCCTTTTCTCTCTTCTCTCTTTCTCTTTTCTAGGGCAAAATTTGTATAGGGAGAGGGGTGTCCAAATGAGGCCCTTTTTATAATTCCAGATTTGGTGCAAATGGTCCCAAGCTTCCACAATTTCCTAAAATAGACTTGTGGGACTCCCTATTGGTGTTGGGGTGGCCCTAACACTCCTCTGGCCACCAAATTTGGTGTGTAGTTGCCTTATGACCTGACTAGGGTCCATGCAAAAATTGAGGACGAACGGATGAACGGATATATGATCTGAGAAAGCATTTTCGTCCCATAAATGGCCCCGTGGGGGCCGATCTGGTGATTGGGGCAGTTCTGGCGGCCCTCTAGCCATAAAACTTGTAGGGTAGGTGCTCCATGGCCCGATGAAGGGCCTTACAAAATTTGGGAATGAACGGATGCGGAGTTTGGTCGTACGGGTCCAATTTGCGATCAACGGTCACCGTTCCACGATCAGGTCCCAGATTTGGTGGACGGGTGTAGAAAAATATATTAAACCTTCACTACAAATTTGGAATGAATCCGACAGCTGGAACGCCTGGAATCCTAGTTTCATTCAAGTGATGCTAGATTCCAATCTGGCATTGGTGGGGGGCATTGGGCAAGCACCAGATGGTACTTTTAGGTGTCCACTGGGTCCACAGTCCGCGATGGACCACAAGCCCAGTGAGATCTATGATTTTCTAAAGTTTTAGATTTTTTCGAACCTCCTCGGTCGTTGGGTGGCCACACGGGCTGATGCTAGGTGTAAACGGACTATCTGGCTTGACGGCCCGTACTTGTCCCATCATAACTATACTGGTCCACCCCAGTATGAACTAACATTGAGTGCTAATGGTCATTAAGTGATATTATAAGTTAATAAAATAAAAAATAAATAAATTTCAAGGATTTTTGGAAATCCAAAATAGTGAAAATCTGGGATGTTACAGTTTCACAAGCGAACTCAGCTGATCTTGGCTCGAACTCGGCTCGAACTGGCCCAAGCTACTGACCGAACTAAGCCGGCCAATCAGGCTCGTGGATCGAGCCGAGTTCGAGCTGGGGTCAGCCAGTGGTTAAGTCGAGTCGAGCTGTGTCAAGCTCAACCTGGGTCGACTCGTGTACACCTCTACATGTATCATGGTGGGGAATATAACTTTGCTAGGTCAACACAGCACGGACGCAGGTGTCGAGTCCACATCAAGGTCAATCAATACGTCACCTTGATGCACCAGAAACAATGGTGAATGACCATTAAAAATTCATTGGGGCCACAAACGTTGGCATCAAGCTTATATTTCTGCCTTCCCATCATCCATGTTTATGTGACCTTATCAACAGGTTGGATGGAAAATAAACATTAGGGTGGGTTCTAGGAATTTTTAATGGTGTGTGTTTAATATCCATTGTTTCATGTGGTCTGGTCCACTTGATATTTGGATCTGCTTTCATTTTCAGGACCATGGACTAAAATGATCCGTAAAAACTGATGGACGGTGTGGATATACAATGAATATATCAAGGTGAGTCACAGGTAGGGAATAACAATGAATATATCAAGGTGAGTCACAGGTAGGGTAATAACCGTGTTGGAAGCGGACTGTGTACCAAGTAAATTCGGTGGGCCCAACTGTCATTCATGCATTTTATCCACTCTGTCCATCTCTTTTAACAGATAATTTTGGGCTTAATCCAAAAAAAAAAATGGAGTGTATCCAATCCTCAAGTGGAGCACACCACTGGAAAAGTGTGAATTGAACATCTACCATTGAAAAATTATTAGGGGCGAAGAAGTTTTATATCAAGTTGATATCTGTGTTTTCCCTCCATCTATGTTTGGCTGATCTCATGAACAAGTTGGATGACAAATAAAGATCATTAGGGGCCTTAAGAAGTTTTCAATTGTGAAAAACAATACTTTTATTTTTCCTGTGATATGGTCCAATTGGGATTTGCATATGCATCAATTTTGAGTTCAACCCGTAAATTGATATGGAAAGATGAATGGACGTCAGTAAGTTCCGTGGGTCTAATCACGAGGTATGTGTTATATCCAAAGTGTCCTTTCATTTGGCGAGCTTGTCGTAAGGGTTGAGACAAAAAATAAGACATAACCGTCAAGTGGACCATGTTGCAAAGAGCAGTGGGGGATTGAACATCTACCATTGAACCCTTTTCTGGGTAATAGAAGTTTCAGATCAATATGAAATTTGTTTTTCCTCTTGATTCATTTCTTTCTTAGCTTATGAGCAGATTAGATGGAAAATAAACTTTATGTTGGCCCTACAAATTTTTTAACGGTTTCTACTGCTATTTGTGGTGTGGTCCAGGTGATCCTTGGATTTGATTATTTTTTAGATAATGCGCTAAAATTATCTCTAAAAATAGATGAATGGTATAGATATAATAAATATGTAACTTTGATCTCCTTTGAACCGTTCGTACAACTCGGAGCTCGAGGAGCGTCCGTCCTCGTCTTCGCACGACACGTACCTAAAGCCTACGGGAGCTAGATTTCGCCTGTGGGAAGTACCCTGTTAAACCATGATTCACTCCCCATTATCCGGGAGCGGATTGCCTGTGACAAGAGAGATCTCTGTGCCCAGAGCCGCGTGGGGACCACAGAGATGTTCGTGACAAATCCACTCCGTCCATCTGTTTTGAAAGACAACAGTAGTACAATATTCTAACAATCAGTTATATCCAAAACTCAGGTGGGCCACACCAACAAAACAGTGGCAGACGGAACATGCACCGTTGAAATATTCCTAGACCTGACTATGATGTTTATATGCCATTCAAACCGTTCATGAAATTATTACCACTCAGATAAACTACAGGAACAAATATCTACCTATCCAAAACGTCTTTCACCGTCAGCTTTCAATCCTCACTGTTTCACGTGGTGTGGCCCATATGAGTTTTTTATCTACCTTATTTGTAGAGCCCTACACTATCGTGGTCATTCAAAACCGATGGACGAAGATGATTTTTCACAGACATCTCTGTGGGCCCCACACAGCCCCGGGCACAGAGATATCTATGTACCCAAGGCACGGGCAATCCGCTCCCCCATTATCCTCGGTGAGGTGACGCTTTTCTCGGAACTAACAAGGAACGTGTGGTGGCCTCTTCACTTTTTGAATGGCCCACATGATGTATGCGGGAGATCCTCTCCGTTCATTAGCTGTGTAATCCTATGTCTTTTCATAAACCCGAATAAAAATACAATATGATAAAACTTCTGTGGCCTCAGGGAAATTTCAACAGTAGATGTTCAATCCCCATTGTTTCCTGTGGTGCGTTCCATTTAAGCTTTGGATCTAACTCAATTTTGGGCTCATACACTAAAATGAGCAGGCAAAATGGATGGATGGCATGGATGAAAGACATACATCATGGTCAGGTCCACGAAGCTTTTTTAGCACTTACGGGGCAGTCGAGGGGTCACCACCTAATCTGAGTTGGGAATGGTGGTGAACTATCACAGGACTCGGCCGTATTCTATTAGAAATTTTATAATCAGCCTCCTTCATTCATCTCGGACATACAGTCTCTCCAAAATACAGAGGAAGGAAAGGAAAATGGAGAGGGCATCCTTCTTTAAGGTGATGATAGGAGATTTTGAAGAGAAAGTGGTATGTTTTCTATAGCTTTTTCTTTCTACTCCATTCAAATATGGTATGTTTTCTATTGCATTCAAATACACATGTATAATGAAAAGGGTCATTTGGGGCCCACCAGTCAAACAGTTTGGATGGTCCCGATTTCATTCGGATGGGCCTGATTACAAGATTTTTGGACCGGATTCAAACTCAGTCCTAACACGCAATCTCAGGAACAAACTGACTCGGCTCACCAGCCGTGGTTGTATACAATACTGGTTGAGGTCTCAACCAGCAGGTTTTGGCTTTCAAGTTTGTACAAGTGGGGCCCATTGTTCGGTGATCTAAGCCGTTGACTCAATGGGCCTTCATCCACCAATAATCCCCTCGTCGGTTTTGCAACGAGGCCTTTGATTTCAGGTCAAAATCCCCTCGTACCGTCAGTCAAAATCAGGCCTATGGCTAACACAACCCACGTCCTAAAGCTTGTGGAGCCCACTTCAATCTTAGAGGCAGATCCAAACGTCAGTGGGCCCCACATACGAAATAAAGGAGATTGAACTTATATTAATAGACTTTAATACTGATTTTTTAAATCTCACTTAACTTCTGTTTTAATACCATGTCAAATAACCATTGCTTTAAAAGCTTGAGCTATTAGATGATGATGTGTATGTCCAGGGACTTTAATAGTTTAGATGGCATTTAAATATCATGGTCAACTCCATGAAGGTTTAAACGGTGGATGTTTCCATCTTAATTATTTCATGTGGTGAGGCCCACATGAGTTTTTGGATCTACCTTATTTTTGGACTCCAATACTATATCGGGGTCTTGCAAAATTGATGGACGGAGTGGATTTGTCGTAGGAGTCTCTTTGGGCCCTACATTGCTTCCAGCCACGCTTATTTTCTTTTCTTTTGGTCACCTGTTGAAGGGAGAGTTCTTAACGTCATTAGGAGGAATTTTGGTTTTGTCCGTGTTGACTCAGACTCAATCGGATCTGACTCAGTTGACTTGACTCAAGATCGGACGAGTCATTCCGAGTTACCACCGAGTCGTAGCTCACCTTTGAACTGTTTTGCTCCTTGCAGCAGATTCCCATGCAATTCCTTCTCGATTCTGGGAGAGAATTATGTAGCATTGACGTGGTGATTCTAAATGGCCCCTGCAGAACTGGTTGGCGAGTCGGATTGAAGGCGGAGGACCACCGGATGTTTTTCCGACGTGGATGGCGAGAATTCATCAAACACCATGATATTCAAGAAGGCTATTTTTTAGTTTTCAGATACAGTGGGAAATCCCATTTCGATGTGGAAGTGTTCGACAAAAGTGCTTGCCTGAAGAAGTATGATTCATATGATTTGAGAGGAGATCCAATAGAAATTCGTCGTTCCCAGCCATCCAATCCAATGAAGAGAAAGAAATTAAGCAGCGAAAGCTTGAATTTTGAAGTTTTAGTGAGTGAAGATAATCAAGAAATCCAACCTGGTAACTTCCTCTTTACTTGGATACTACTACGTACGTCGAGTCGAGTCACGACTTGCCTGCATAAGGGGTTATTCAGGTTGCGACTCGTTGTTGAATCTGAGTCAACTCACCGAGTCGTATTGAGTCTTAAAATCTTGTTTGATGCACCGACAGAATGTGACGGTTAATATACAGGCCCTTAGAAATTGACCTAGAAATTGGTTGGATGGGGTACAAAGTAATTTAATTAAACTGTCCAATTGATGGGTCCCATTTTAAATACATCATGAATGGACAATGCTTGGCCAGTGACCCAGCACTAGTCAGCTAGCCAGTGTCAAAGCTCTGTGTAGGTCCCACAATGTATGTGTTTTATCCACACTTCATTTTCTAGGGTATGAGTCAAAAAAAAAATGAGGCTTTTTTTTTTTTTTTTTTTTTCCGAAGAGGGGGAGATGGAAGTTTTGGATCAAGTTGATATTTGTGTTTTCCCTTCATCTAGGTTTGTATGACCTAATCAACCGGTTGGATGGAAAATAAACATTACAGTGGGTGCTAGGAAGTTTTTAATGTGGATGTTCAATCAATACTGTTTTGGTGTGCTGTGGTCCACCTGAGATTTGGGTCTAACTCATTTTTGGGCTCAAACGCTAAGATGAGCTGGCAAAATGGATGTACGGCGTGTATAAAACACATACATCATGGTGTAGCCCACAAAGCTTTGACACTAGCTATCTGGAACCAAAAATTACTTGTACTTGCTTATTTGACTATCGGATTGGTGGACATTTATTGGACAGTTAAAGATGGAAAATATCCAACGGTCCAACTCAAAATCTAGATACAAATCCCATGGCCCAGTAGCAACGTTAGACGGATTGATTCCGGGTCTGGGTCTTCAAGAACAACACACAGACTGGAACGGACTAAGAACTGGCCAGACACCACCCAAACAATGTTATCCCGGGTATGGTACTACAAGACCTGATTAGACCCGACCAAATGACTTCCATAAACCTTTGTTTTGTGGTATATTCATCCAAAATTCAGCTTCTTCCAGTCTTGAAGAATTTCAAGGCAGCCATCATCAATTGCTTCTCTTTCCATCTCATGGTCTGGATCATTGAGCATGAATTCAGATCCAACGGCTATCAAACCCCTCATGTGTGTTTATGTGATTTTTTCAGATAAACGGTTGAAAGCAATAAAGGCAGGTATTGAAGGAGAGAGCTCTCACCCCAACCCAAAGCATCCCCATTTCACGGCTGTGATCAAGCGAACTAATCTCATTATGCCCTATATGGTGAGATTTATCTTCTCTCTTTTCTCTTCGGAATATATATAGTGCCATCTAACCCGTTCACTAGATATGTATCCCCATGTTAGGTCTAGATCCCAAAATGAAGACTGATCTATAACTCAGGTGGGCCACAATAGAGGGAACAGTGGCAGACATTGGGTAATGGGCTCCAACCATGGAAACTTTCGGATAGAATGTGGGTCCACCGTGCTGTGGATATGCCATCTAACCCACTCATCAAGTGAAAATAACCAGCATGAAGTGCTGGCTCGAAACTCAGACCTTTCTAAAAATCAGGTGGGCCACACCACTTGAAGATGTAGGTTTTATGCGTCACTGTACATTGGTGTCCCACTTGAGTTCTAGATCAGGGTGATTCTTGGGATTTATGATGCATGGTCGGGATTCCACACAAACATCACAGTAGATCCAAGACATCTTGATCCTTCCGTACCAAACCATTCATGTGTGATCATTCCTCATCCATACATTGCCTAAAACTAGGACGAACCGTTCATCAGGTGGGCCCACTCCCGAGCATTGATTCACATCATTGGCTGTTGTTGATTTGGATGTCGTGTCCTGCTCAATGAGTGGATCAAACTGATTTTCACATCATGCGGTTCTTGTGGTCTGGCCCATCTATCTCTCTGCGCAGCTCCTATATCCTATAAATATGACACTGAAAGACATGGCTGTCACAAGCATCGCCATCTTTCCCATTAATCCATTGCTTTTTTAGAAAATCTGCTCCGTTCAAAAGATGGGCCCCATAAGGAAGGTCACCTGGCATAAAATTCAAGCCATTCCCCTATGTATGGATCAGATCGCTGTACCATTGGTATTGGGTGAGACTGTTGGCCTCATCGAGACCGTACTTTTGGGTGCAGTGTATTCCGAAGGAGTTCAGATCAGTGGCAAATGACCTTCCGATCGGATGCACAATGACACTTAGAGATCCAGAACGAAGGTTGTGGATGGTGGAGATTGCTCGCAGGTGCGAGGGTTATGGTTGTTATTTCAGAAGCGGTTGGACCGAATTTGCTGTTGCTAATGGCCTGGAAATGGGAGATGTGTGCTTCTTTGAGATCATTCCTTCGATGAAAGACGTGATGGACGTTCGGATAGAGAGGCGGGACACGTGCCAAGAATGACCAATCTGGGTTCTGTTTGTGAGATCTGAGTCGTTCATGGGGTGGGCCCAACTTTTTATTTGGTTCGTACAAACAGTTGTAAAAAGAAATCTGATCAATGGTCCAGTTTTACTCCACCTGATGACCTGGCTACCCTGATTTTTGGCGATGGAATGTGTGCAGTGGGACACACTCCATCAACGGCCGTGATCTCTCTCTCTCTCTCTCTCTCTCTCTCTCTCATGAGCCACATTGGCTGGTATGTGGTGGTAGACGTTGAAATTTTTTGCCCAAATTGTACTTACATGAACATGCGGAATCTACAGTCCATATGATCACTTGCTGTAATTATATCAATGTTCTGTATATGTTCACTTCTTATTTACTTTCACGATGGGCTGGTCGCCAATTTGGACCGTCCATTTTATGGCCGGGCAAGCCATAGGTGGGTGTAGGGCTTTACACGAGTAGAGTTAGCTTGGTAACTTGTTCGGCTCAACTCAAAAAAACTCTATTTGAAATTGAGTTCGAGCCGAATTGAGCTGATTTTTTTGTGCTCAAAAAAATTGCCCGAGCTTGACTCGACTGGGATCGAACCCTACTCAAATCGAATTCGGATCAATCGAGTTTTGGTGACTCGGTTACTTTGATATTGATATTGCTCACCAAGCATTGGACGAAATGACTCAATGAAGTATGACTGGTGGCAAGGAAGCTATATATATGAAACAAATAATTTTTTTTCTTGATTTTTATGTTGTTTACAACGTGTTTAATGAAATGCCTGGAAATCCATTGCTGCTATTTTATATACAGTAAGATTTTGAAAGTGCAGTTTATATGTTTGTGAAAATGGTTCACAAGTAAACCTGACTCGATCTTTAACTCGAACTCAGCTCGAACTAGCCTGAGCTGCTGACTGAACCGAGCTGAGCTGGCCAATCAAGCTCTAGGACCGGGCCAAGCCGAGTTCGAGCTGAGGCCAGCAAGTGGCCTAGCCAAGTTGAGCTATGCCAATTTCAACTCGAATCGGCTCGTGTACTAGGTGGGTGTTGTATGATCAAGAATCGTCCACTAATCATGATGGGGTGTGCATGTTGCATGGAGATCTACAGCATCCATCAGTCTAATGGGCCTAACTGGTCCAAAGAAATGGATTGCAAGAAAATGGATGGCCATGGTTTACATTTGAAGTGGATGGTGGTCCACTTAATGATCAGTCTAGCATGGTTTTGAATGATATGATACATCCTAAGTGGGCTTGCTTGCATCATTTTTTAATGGTTCATCTTAGTATTTGCAATGAGCAACACATTTTTGAAAATGGTGTGGTGTATCTTCATCTGTACACAGTAAACTGCAGTGGACCTTGATTGCGTACTGAGTAAACTTTGTGGGGCGGGGGGAGGGGGCACCGTTGATGTATGTATATTATCCATGCCATCCATCAGTTTTTTAAGCTCATGCTAAAAATTGAAGCATGTCCAAAGCTCAAGTGGAACACACATCCAACCCGTTCATAGACATGAATGAGACTAAAACACAAATATCAGCTTTATCCAAAACATCTGTGGCCCCCTGTGGTTTGGTCCACTTAATCTTTGTTTGTGCTCCAGTTTTGAGCTCATGTGGTAATATGTATAGGGAAAATGGATGGACTGCATGGATAAGACACATACATCATGGTTGGTATGGTAGAGGATTAGGTACTGTGGGGCCCACCTAGATTATTTGTCCTATATCTATGCCGTCCATCCTTAGTATGATGTCCAAAAATTAAGCAGATCCAAATATCAGGTTGTACAACACAACAAGAAACATAAGAGATCGAATGCTGACCATTAAAAACTTCCTAACGTCCACTGAATGTTTATCCACCATCCAACCCGTTGATAAGGTCAACCAGTTTAAGATGGAGGGGAAATACAAAGATCAACTTGATCCAAAACTTGTGGCCCACGGAATGTTTTTAATGGTCATTCACCACTGTTTTCCAGTGGTGTGGTCCACTTCAATTCGGATCAGCTTACTTTCTAGGATCAAGCCATAAAATGAGGTGGAAAATGGATGGACGGCTTAGATATACAACACATTCATCAAGGTAGTCCCTACAAAGTAAGAGTAACACCCACTTATGTGTTACCTGGGTAACACCTAATCCACTCCTTTAATTATTTTATAATTTGGCTTTTGCGTCGGTGGAAAATCATTGGACGGTTGAAAATGAAATATATCCACTGCTAACAAGTGTCAGGAATCAGATATCATGAATGCTCACCGTTCTCAGCCGGAGATTACTTGTGGTTGCTGTCTGCCACATGTATCATTTTGGGTGTGCATTGTCACGGACAGAGTATCATAACTTGACTGACAAGATGTATCATGGCAGTGATCGCCTGACTTTTTTTTTTTTTTTTTTCCAGTGGGATTTGGGTCACCAATCATCTCTTTATGTCAGTATTTATTAAAGGATAGGATTTGGTGCAGCTCGGAAACGGATTGGCTACTCCCCCTGCCACCAGCCCGGTGGCTGATGGTCGATGTTCTGTAGCCCCACTATGATGTATGTGTTTCATCCATTCAGTTCATCCATTTTTACGAATTATTTTAGGGCGTGATCCCAAAAATGAGATGGATATAAATCTCAGGTGTACCATAGGAAAACAATAGCAATTGGAAATCCACCATTAAAATCCTCTTAAGGCCCACTGTATATTTTTATTTAACATCCAATCTGTTGATTAGGTCATACAGACCTAAAGACCCGGACGAAGGGAAAAAACAAAAATCAGCTTGATCCAAAACTTTTATTGCCCCGAAAAATATTTTAATGGTTGACGTTCATTCAACACTTTTTTCTTTAATGTGGTCCATTTGAGATTTGTATGTATCTCATTTTTAGTCTTATATAATAAAATGATCTAGAAGAATAGATGGACGGCATAGATGAAACACATACATCATGGTGGGGCCCACAGAGCACCGACCATCAGCCAGGGGAGTAACCGATCCGTTTCCGTGCAGCCCCACTTCCACTGCAGCTCTTACGGTAGGTCATACCTTTATCTATATAGATTTTATTTCCAAACCGTCCATCCGTTTTTTTCGGATCATTTTTTATGTGATGTTAAATAGGAAGAAGATGCAAATCTCAGATGGACGATACTAACAAGTGATTAATGTCCTACCATTAAAAAATTTCCTACGGCCAACCTACCGTAATGTTTATTCGCCATCGTAACGGTTGATAAGGTTACATAAACCGAAATGAAGGGAAGAAATAAATAAGAGATTGATCCAAACTCTTTTTCGCTGGATAGTAGTTAATCACTACCTTTTGCAAATATATGGTCCACCTGAGAATTGGATCTAATTAATTTTTAGAATAATGCCTTAGTATTATCTTGAAAAACGAATGAACGGTGTGGATTTATAATACATACGTCAAGGTGGGCCCCACGGTAAGGGCCGTACCTTCTTGGGTGAGGCCGAGGCCGCAACTAATCTGCTCCCAATTTAATAATAATATCGCCCACGAATGTGAGTAGAGTGCTTTGCAAGGAATGCGTGTAACAGAATACATCTATCATTGGTGGCCCACCGTGATGTCTGCGAGGAATCCACTCCGTCCATCAGTTTCTTCATCCCATATCAGGACATATCGCGGAAAAAAAAGCCACCCAAACCATAAGTGGACCACACCATGGGAACAATGTAAGATGAATACTATCAGCATTGAGACCTTAGCGAGGCCTTCGTCATTGATCCAACCCATTCATTAGATTATTCCCAATAGGATGAGGAAAACCGTCAAATACAAGCTTGATCCGAGCATCACGTGGTGAGATCTTGCATCAGATCTATGCCGTCCAGCAGGTTGCTGCTCCTGTTCACCATGTAAACGAGAAATAAGGTCCGTCCAAAAACTTAGGTAGGCTACACAATAAGGAAGAGTTGGCATAGAAAGCTGACCGTTAGTTCTGTATGAGCCCACCGTGGTTATTATATCCGATCCAATCCATTCATTTGATATTTCCCCACAAGATGGAGTCATCATACAAAGATCGCACTAATCTGAATCTCAGGTGAACCACACCACTTGAATGTAAGGGTTTATACCCATATTTTACACCGTTTAATATGGAGAGGCCCACCTGAATTTTCGATTAGTGCGATTTCGGGATCATTGCTTAGCATAGGGCTGGACACCTGATGAACGGGGAGGATCGTCTCTGTACGAAGTCTTCAGGGAAAAGTCACCCGCGATTGATTCTAATGAAGTGATCGCAGGGAACGAATAGTCGTGTATGGTCCGTACCTACGTGTAGAGTCCGGTCAGGCTTCTGCTTCTACTGGTCAGCTGCGGACACCTACTGCGTACTGACACTGTCAGTACTAAACGGTACTGGATGAATCGGATTGCCACAGACCCGGACACAGATATTCAAGCGGGGCTGCGTGGAGCCTACGGACCTGTCAGTAATAAATAGACTTCGTCAAAGTCTTAAAAGGCCGTTATAAGACATGAATTAGAACAGTTTTTGGGTGAAAAAAATGTCTAACTTTTCAATGTAATAACTTTTACTGTAACTGAGGCTTTCACGAAAATTTTTATTTATTTATTCATTTTTATGCTGTAAATCAAGTGCATGAGTCATTTTAGCAACCTTAAAAGCTATATTAAAGCTTCCAGCCAGCCCTAAATTCTAAGGGGTATCTTGACGCAGCTGTAAATCAAGTGCATGAGTCATTTTAGCAACCTTAAAAGCTATGTTAAAGCTTCCAGCCAGCCCTAAATTCTAAGGGGTATTTTGACGCAGCTTATTGGATGGGATTACGTAGGATAGAATTGCAATTGGTCCCTTATAATTTCATCTGGTATTCGGATGGTATGGGAATGTTTGGGATTAGATGGAATTGAATTTCATTTAGTTGCATTGAATTGCATTTGGTCCACTGTAAGATTTTTGTAAATTTTGAAAATCGCTATACATGTGGCCTCACATGACAATTCCATATACAGTGTTTACGCGTGCCATTTTGGTTATATACATGTACAATTCAACGCATCAGCTGTGAATTTGGTCAGTTGATTACAATTTCATGGCCTACCAAACATGATTTGGCTTAATTTAGTGTTTTCCCGTGGTAGAATCTTTATCCCAGATTGGATGGCGACAATACCATCTAATACAATTTAATAATGATGTTAATCCCATCTAATACCATTCAACTCCATGAATTTTAGATATTGTCAAATGGATATGCATTAGCACAGCTCATGGTAAGCTAGACATAGCTACGTGCGTGTTCTACTGTACGGGGAATTCACTGTACGGATTGGATTTGTCATACACGGATTGGCTACTCCCCGACACCAGCCAATGGCTGGTGGTAGGTACCATGTGGGGCCTACATGATGTATGTGTTCCATCCATGCCGTCCATCTATTTTTACGGATCATTTTCTGATATAAGACATGGAATGAGGTATATCTCAATCTTAAGTAGGCCACATTACAGGAAACAGTGTTGAACGAGCGTTGACCATTGAAAAGCATTTTGGGGCCATAAAAGTTTTAGATCAAGCTGTTTTTTCCCTTCATCTGAGCCTGTATGGCCTAATCAACCTATTGGATGTCAAATAAACAGTACAGTGGGCCTTAGGAGGATTTTAATGATGGATGTCCAATCACTATTGTTTTCATTTGGTGTGGTCCACCTGAGATTTATATACCTCTCATTTTTTGGATCAAGCTATAAAATGATCGAATGGATGAACGGATAGAATGAAACACATACATCGTGTGGGCTCATAGAGCCCACGACCACCAGCCACGGGGCTGGTGTCACAGGGAGTAGGCAATCCGTTTCCGTGTCACGAAATCTCTGTGGTCCCACTGCACCCGGCACAAGAATATCTGTATGCCCGAGGACGCGGAGTGGCTTTCGCAGGAAGTTCCTGCGCTGGGATGGGGGTGGGGTCCACCGTGATGTTTGTGATAAATTCATTCCGTCCATCCGTTTTCTGAGCTCATTTTAAGGCATTCTACAGAAAATTATATGGATTCAAAACTCAAGTGGGCCATACGAGAGGGAAAACTAGGGAAAGAGTTTTCTACCGTTGAAACCTTCCAGTGCTCCACCTTAATTTTTATATGCCATCCAAACGGTTTATAAGGTCATTCCCACGGGGATGAAGTGAAAACACCAAAAAATTAGCATGATAAGAAACTTTTATGGCCTTAAAAATGTTTCAACGGTGGTGACTGAATCAAAACTATTTCCTCTGGTGTAGCCAACTCGAGTTTTGTATCCATTTAACTTTCTATAAAATGTCCTAAACTGATCTCAGAAAACAGATGAACGGAGTGGATTTATGAAAATATCAAGGCAGCACCACCTTACAAGTCTTTCGCAGGAAATGCCTGTCCAATGCCCGAGGTCACGGGCGGACGCGGATTTCCTGCGAACGCCTTTGGCAGGAAGTTCCTGAGCGAGGAATGTGGGTGGGCCCATTGTGATGTTTGTGAGAAAGCCACACAGCCATCTGCTTTTAGAGATCATTCTAGGATATGCAGCCAAAAATAAGATATACTCAAAATTAAAATGGACCACACGAGAGCAAACAGTAGAGATTTAGTGACAACCATTGAAACGTTTAAATAACCACAAAGGTTGTCTTTGTCTAATTTTTGGTATTTTCACTTCATCCCAGTTAAAATGACCTTGTAAACGGCTTGATGAAATATAAACATTAAGGTAGTGCCTAGGAAGGTTTCAACGGTAGGCATTTCTTTCTCACTATTTCATCTCGTATGTCCCACTTGGGTCTAATATTCTCTTAATTTTTACTTGTATACCCTAAAATGAGTTAAAAAAACGGATGGCCGCGTTAGATTGCCCCACCATGCATCACTTTTGCAGGAGATCCTCGTCCGTCACAGCAATCCGCTTCCGCCGGCTGCATTGGTGAACCGCATGAAAGTTCTGTGCTTGTTTTATATTCAACGTAGACGTGGAAAATCCTCGCGGTGATCGAAACTGTTTTGATGGTTGCCTACCATGCTGATAGGTTATATCCCAAATAAAAGGGGATAGAATTGCTGTAGCCATCACCGTAAGCAGTCTTCAAAAGGAACCGTTAAAAAAAACAGTAGAAATAAAACTCATATAACAAATGGGTGCTCAGACTCAGAGCTGTCCATTCGCTAAAATTTTCAATCTATCAAATATCAAATCGATGCCCATCAGATCAACGGTCCCTTTCACTATAGCTGTTTGCCAGGTGTACCAGCAGACGTAACGAGATTCCCCACCTCGAAAATGGTTCGCCGCCCTGCTCGTACGGTTTATCTGCAACGTGATGGTCTCCCCAGCCTTCCAAGTCGGTGGTGGAAATACTCTGTGAGGCCGAAGCGGATTGGCTGGTATACCTCACACCAGCTATTTAGCTGCGGTACCTCACACCAGCTGTGTAGCTGCTTTATTGGCGTCAGCAAGTTTAGTGGGTCTAATCACGTATATGTGTTATATTCAAACTGTACATCCATTTGGCGAGCTTTTCTTAAGGCTTAAGAAAGAAAATAAGATAAATCTAATTATCAAGTTGATCACACTTAAAAAAGCATTAGGGGAGTGAACCCCTACCTCTGAAACCCTTTTTGGGGTCACGGAAGTTTTGGATCAATATGAAATTTGTTTTTTCTCTTCATTCAGGTCCTTGTGACACACGACTCGGGTTTATCAAACACATCGTACGTGACGAATGAATTTCAACTACGAACTCAAAGCCTGTTATCGATTGTCTGAACTATACCGTAGTCTCACACACATTCAATGTTAACAACTAAGCATGTGAAGAAGTCAGAACAGGAATAACCAAGTAGTTTGAGCATGTTATCAAGTATAGTATAAGATATAACATGAACAAGAATCCATACGCATGTATTTTGGTAATAAAGCGATTAAACTAATCAACTTACATGGAGGAAATCATATACATCACTAAGGTAGTTGAGAATCCTATCTCAACACCTACTCAAGGCACTACTATACTAAATACATACTTATACAAGCATTTTCGCAAACACTTAGACTACACTTAATAGCCTACATAACATATATTGGCCCAAACACGTATTAGAACGAATCCTTTCGCCAAAGAGTCGTCACACGCATAACTAGTATATACACATGGCAGTAAATCATGGCAAACATATTTTTATATTTTATACGTATACAGTATTTTATACACATACAAGGAATCCGCTGAATTCTACATAATACGTACATAATTGAAACACAAAACAGACGCCGCATTATACATGTGAAATAACACCCAAATCATGAATCTATCATTATCCAACATTGAAAGCATTGAAAACCATAACCTAAGCGTCTATAGTCCGCACCTTATGCTGTAGAACCGTAACGAACTAGACAGAGACTCTAGGTCTTTGCCAACGATGAAATGGTAACCTATATCACGAGTTAAGTCAGCTACCTCGCCACTTGCAACAATTGAAACCTTAGAACAGATTAGGATTAGGTTTTCTTACCTAAGAATGAAGTCAGAATCGCGGAAATAGCGATGTAATAGTGACGATCAGGCACATAAAATGGCAGGATAGAGCAACAGGAATCTCCTCCCACTTCTTTCACACTTTCTCTCTCTTTACTCTCTTCTCTCTCCTAGGATTTTCTCAAATTCGTATGGAGTAAATGAGAGAGAGTTTAAGGTCCTTATATAGGCCTAAAACTGATGGAAATGGCCCCAGGGCCAAGGTACACTTAGGTTATAGCCAAAGTGCGTCTCTTTCAGCTCGACGGAGCACTTTCAGAGCCCCCCTTGAGCCTAAGGTCGGACTTAAGCTCCCTGACTATGGATCTAGGTCAAGTTAAGGTTTCAGTCCGATCGGATCTACAGATCGCCTGTTGTGGACCAGTTTCAGTTCAACGGTCCACGATCACTGATCAAGGCCACAAGTACACTGGCCTGTATAGGAAATTTTCCCTGATCCGAGGGTGTATTTAGGTTAGATTCTGACGGTTTAAATCCTTATATTCGGCCCGCAAGTGACAAGTCTCAGATTACTTGAATTTAGATATTTATTCCTAACATATCAACGTTTCTCACACACTTCACTCCGAGCTCAAGCGAATAGCTTCGGGATACTATTTGGACTTGATTTTCGAGGTAGTTGTCAAGCCCAGTAAGGCGGTCTTAATTATATAATTTCGTAGTAATCGAACTTTCGATGTGCGGTCTAGATCCGATACAGAGTTTCAATGTGCTCTCAAGAGCAACTGAGTAATGAGATTGATCCTCGATTTTAGGGTAACCTAGCGTCCATGATTTTACAAGTTTTGGGTCTTACAGATCGTATTTAAAGTGATTCAAGCGAATTTTACAGCTAATCTGGTTTAGCACTTAGTTAAACTCGTCTAATTTCTAAAGGATTTGGTCCTGAGTGATTTCTTCCTGAGGTGGTACTCGGGTCTTTGTACGGAATTTTTCGAGACGTTACAACAATCCACTGTCAGTGCACACTCAACTATTAGCCACCCCCGCTAGGGAATCGATACCAAGACCTCAATGTTGAAACGAGGTATCTTCACTTAGTCTACCACTTGAGATATGGTCCAAGGTGTAATCCTTTCAAAACCTTAAGCATGTCTAGCAGTAACCTTAATATCGATTACACCAGTTTATATAATCAAAACTAGAAATAGAAACAAATTGCATAAAAACACTCAAAACGATGTAACTTATCTATCCATCGAGTCAACCGGTCGAAATGCTTTGATCGATCGGGTCGACATGTTAACTAAAGTTTTCGATATGTCGAAAACTCCAAAAAATGTTTAAATTTTTTTGTCAAAAATTTAAATTTCTTTGATAACCTTTAACCTTCATGTTTGCCCTGTTGAATTTCATGTTTGCCCCGCTCAATTTTCGGTTTGCCTCGCTGAGTTTCTAGTTTGCTTCGCTGAATTTCATGTTTGTCCCGCTGAATTTCTAGTTTGCCCCGCTCATTTTCATGTCTGCCCTGCTGAATTTCATGTTTGCCCCGCTGAATTTCTAGTTTGCCCTGATCAATTTCATGTTTGCCCCGCTCAAACTAGAAATTGAGCTGGGCAAACTGAAAATTGAAAGGGGCAAACTAGAAATTGAGTGGGGCAAACTAGAAATTGAGTGTGTGGGATCCAATTGTAATGCCGCAGCTTTCAAGGTGAATTTAAAGAAGCATAACTGTGGTTTGAATGCTGGTTCCTCAACATTACTTCTAGGAAACGTCTTTATCTTGCAAATGTTTACAATTCAATTCATCTGTGCATTGATACAATGAGTCCTATGCATTTGGAGGTCTGATGACATTTAGGAAATCCATTGCTGATATATTGTTTTCTGATGACACCTTGTGTATTCAGGAACTCTAAACTCTCTTATGGTGAGTATTGTATACTTTAGATTAGGGGTGCATAAGGGTCGGTTCGGTCAAGTTCTGGGGTGAAACCGGAACTGAACCGTTCTTAACGGTTCTACGATTTTCGGAGTCGGAACCAGACCGTTAGCATCCTAGAACCAAATCCGAACCAGACTGTAAAAAACGGTTCGGTTCTGGATCGGTTCCACGGTTCTGGGCTTTTAACAATATACACCAGTTTTGATTTATGAAAAGTGGAGCATGCATGGCGTGACATGAATTGGAGATACAAACTACATGCATGTGTTAGCACCTTTTGTTTAGTCTGCTACTTTTTAAAGTGGCTTTAAACCAACAAAGAAAGAGTACGGTGTTAGGGTTCTTAAGAGAAAATGTAGGATCCTTGACTTGAGGGTTTGAACAATATACAATGGTTTTTTTATTATGAAAAGTAAGACCCATGTTTCAGAAGTTTAGATCACTCCTTGAAAATGTCCTCGACATGACAAAAGAGAATACAAAAAAAGTCCATGTTCAACTGAATATTTCCAAAATTAGTGCTTGAAACCTTCCAAACTTGGATGTTTTTGGCACATAATCCATGCATGGTGGAATGCAAGAGATCAGTGGTTTGGGCACCATCTGTCAGAATTGAAAACCCAAATATACTGACCGAAGCTTGAAGTTAAGGATCCTATAATTCCTCATTAGAGTAATCTTCTCAAGTGTGACAGCAGGAAAGATGCAACATAGGTGAAAAACTGAAAAACGGATCGGTTCCATGGTTAGGGCCACGGTTCGGATCCACGGTTTGGATCAATGGTTCGGTTTGGTTCTACATAGCCCTAAACCAAAACTAAATCGTATCCAACGATTCTTGGAAATTTGGAACCGGAACCAGAACCAGTGCAGTCTAGAACTAGACCAAACCGAACAGTTGGATCGGTTTTGGTCCGGTTCTATGGTTCTAGCGGTTCGATGTGCACCCCTACTTTAGATAGCTCCTCTCATTGAAGAACCAAATTACTTACAACAATTATTGATGCTTAGTGTGGACGCAATACACAACAAAATGCTTCTAAGATGCTTGAAGAGGTTGGGAGGTATGGATAAATATCAACTATATTTTGATTCTTATCTTCTTCGATACATCATATATTGAGCCATTTCAATCAAAATGTCAGGATTCTCAAGGACAGAGGAATCTATGTTCTGGTATGTGTCTTATTCTTTAATCGTTGGAGCTTAAGATCTGTTCTTTTTAGAAACAGTTCAAGTTAACACATGAGCTGTGTTTAGATGCAAAATGGAAATAGATTGAATTGCAAGCATTAGTTTAATTAAGAAGAAATGGTGAAACTAATGATGTGTTCCTTGTGTTCATAATGAAATAGTCTTCCAATTTTCAGTTTGCCCAGCTCAATTTCTAGTTTGCCCTGCTCAATTTTCGGTTTGCTCCCCTCAATATCTAGTTTGCTCCCCTCAATTTCTAGGTTGCCCTGTTACATTTCTAGTTTGCCCCGCTCAATTTATAGTTTGCCCCGCTCAATTTTCAGTTTGCCCTGCTCAATTTCTAGTTTGCCCCGCTCAATTTTCGATTTGCCGCTCTCAATTTCTAGTTTGTCTGCTCAATTTCCGGTTTGCCCGGCTCATTTTAGTTTGTCCTGCTTAATTTTTAGTTTGCCCCGCACAATTTCTAGTTTGCCCCGCTCAATTTCTAGTTTGCCCCGCTGAATTTTCAGTTTGACCACGAACTGATTGAAATTGACTGCGATGATAATGAAATGGATTTTCGACTATCGACCCAATAGAATCTTAGAAAATAACTATATTGGTTGGCTAAATTAGCTTCTCCTACCCTAAAATCATATGTGGTCGGTTAAGTAACTCATTCTAATATAAGGAGATATGCTTGTTAAATAAATAGATAAATAAATAAATTAAAAGTTACAAAAAATATTTTTATATACTTATATATACATATATACATAATTATTTATTAGAGAAAAATGTAAGGGGGAAAAAGTTCTCCCTTAAAAAAAAAAATAAAAAAAAATCGTCTGCCAGACTTTTTTTTTTGTTAGTTTGTTTTGCAGTGTTACTTTTGTGGGTCCCATCATGAGGTCTGTGTTATATCCAAACCGCCAATCTATTTGGCGAGCTCATATTAAGGCTTGAGACTAAAAATAAGATAGATCTAACTATCAAGTGGACTACACCATAAAAGGTGGTGGGGATTTGAACATCTACCATTGAAACCCTTTTAGGGGTTATAGAAATTTTGGATCATTATGAAATTTGTTTTTCCTCTTCATCCAAGTCTTTGTGACCTTAT
Source organism: Magnolia changhungtana (assembly GCA_030180095.1). Lineage (NCBI taxonomy): Eukaryota > Viridiplantae > Streptophyta > Magnoliopsida > Magnoliales > Magnoliaceae > Magnolia > Magnolia changhungtana. The sequence goes on along the minus strand of JASAUF010000182.1, from coordinate 6,463,218 downwards.
GAATGAACTTAGACGGGGAGAATTTCTCACAAACATCACAGTGGGCCGCCTAAAGGTTTCCAATGGTTGACGCTCATTCAACACTGGTTTATGTAATTTGGTACACTTGAGATTTGGATATACCTTAATTTTGGTCTCATACATCAAATGATCTGGAAAAATATATGGACGGCATGGATGAAAAGCATATATCATTGTGGGGCCCACGGACCACCGACCATCCGCCATTGGCTAGCGGCAGGGGGAGTACCCATTCCGTTTCCGTGGAAGGAGGGTATTTTCGTCCCGAATTTAGCGTCAGTACGTGGAGGTCTAAGTTTGCAACTTAAGTTTTTATTGCTTTTAAAAACCATCGGATAAAAGGTGGGGTCCACAGTCGCAAACTTCTCGTCTATCAATTGTCACGGACAGAGTATCAAAACTTGACTGACAAGATATTTCATGGCAGTAACCGTCTGAGTTTTTTCTTTTCCACGTGGATATGGGCCACCAAATCACTTTACTCTCAACCAATCATCTCTTTATGTCTGTTTTATGTCAGTATTTATTGGTAGAATGGATTAGGTGCAGCCCACTCGCACCTAATCTATATATCATATTTCCACACCGTCCATTCGCTTTTTCATCTCATTCGATGACATGAGCTTAAGAATAAAGAATTTCCAAATATAAGGTGGAGCATACTATATGAAACAGTGGCAATGAATGTGAATGTCACACCGTTAAAAAGTTTTTCTTACCTATCGTAATGTTTATTTGACATTTGAACGGTTGATAAGGTTACATAAATTGGAATGAAGGGAAAAAATAAATAAGAGATTGATCCAATCTCTTTTGTGGCCCAATAGTGGTCAATCACCACATTTTGCAAAGATATGGTTCACCTGAGAATTGGATTTAATTAATTTTTAGAATAATGCCTTAAAATTATCTTACAAAACGTATAAACGGTGTGGATATAGAATACATATGTCAAGGTGGGCCCCACGGTAAGGGGCAGCAACTTCTTGGGTGAGGCCAGGGCCGCAAGTACTATACTCCGTGTGAGTAGAATGCTTTAAAGGAGTGTCTGAAACAAAATACAACTGTAATTGGGCATACTGTATTCTCTACGTGGAATCTACTCCGTTCATCAGTTTCTCCATCCCATTTCAGTAATGTTGCCTTAAAGAAAAAAGCCACCCAAAACACAGGTGGGCCACACCATGGAACAATGGAAGATGAAGACTATCAGCATTTAGACCTTACTGAGGCCCACATTGGCGCCTTCATCATTGATCCAACCCATTCATTAGACTATTCCCAACAGGATGAGGAAAACCCTCAAATACAAGCATGATCCGAGCATCACGTGGTGAGATCTTGCATCAGATCTATGCCGTCCAGCAGGTTGCTTCTCGTGTTCACCCTGTAAACGCGAAATAAGGTCCGTCCAAAAACTTAGGTAGGCTACACCATAGGGAAGAGTTGGCATAGAAAGCTGACCGTTAGTTCTGTATGAGCCCACCGTGGTTATTATATCCAATCCAATCCATTCATTTGATATGTCCCCACAAGATGGAGTCATTAGAGAAAGATCACACTAATCTGATCTCAGGTGAACCACACCACTTGAATGTAGGGTTTATACCCATATTTTACACCGTTTAATATGGAGAGGCCCACCTGAATTTTCGATCAGTGTGATTTCGGGATCAAGGCTTTAGCATAGGTCTGGACACCTGATGAACGGGGAGGATCGTCTCTGTAGGAAGTCTACAGCGAAAAGTCACCCGCGATTGATTCTAATGAGGTGATCGCAGGGAGCGACTAGTCATGTATGGTCCGTACCTACGCGTAGTCCGGTCAGCCTACTGCTGGTCGACTGGGGACGCCTGCTGCATACGGACACTGCCAGTGCCACCGGTGCGGGACGAAGGAAGCGTATTGCCACTGACCCGGACGCAGATATTCCTGAGGTAATGGATTGGCTACTCCCGGTGCTCTGTGGGCCCATCATGATGCTTTTGTTTCATCCATGCCGTCCATATATTTTTTCAGATCATTTTAACATACATTATAAAAAATTAGATATATAAAAATCTCAAGTGGACCACGTTACAGTAAACAATGTTGAATGAGTGTTGACCATTAAAAATCGTATAGGGAGCCATAAAAGTTTTGAATCAAGTTGATCTTTATTTTTACCCTTCATCTGGGCCTTTATGACCTACTAAACAGATTGGATGTCAAATAAAGAGTACAGTGGACCTTAGGAGGATTTTAATGGTAGATATCCAATCATCATTGTTTTCCTATGGTGTGGTCCACCTGACATTTATATCCCTCTAATTTTTGGAAGCATGAAATAAAATGTTCTGTAAAAATGGATGAACGGAGTGGATGAAAACCATACATCATGGAGGGGCCCACGGCGCACCGACCATCAGCCACCGGGCGGGTGGCAGGGGCAGTAGCCAATCCCGGGGCTGCGTGGAGCCCATGGATGTGTCAGTAACAAATAGACTTCGTCCATCGGTCTTGACGGCCGAATAATAACACAGGAATAAGAACATTTTTGAAACTGGACTTGCGTGTTCCACTGTACGGATTGGATTTGTCACGAAATCTCTGTGGGCCCCACAGCCCCGGCATAAGAATATCTCTGCAAGGATGCCGGGTGGGACCACCTCAATTTTGTGAGAAATCCAGTCCGTCCGTCTATTTTGTGAGCTCATTTTAGTTCACGCTACCAAAATGATGTGTATAAAAAACTCAAGTGGGCCACATGATAATAAACAGTGAAGATTCAGTGAGAGCCGTTGAAATATTCTTATGACTATAAAAGTTTTGCATCAGGTTAACTTTTTCGTGTTTTCACTTAATTCTACTTAGAAGGACCTTATGAACGGTTTGGATGACATATAAACATCAACGTGAAGCTTAGAAAATTTTTAACGGTAGACATTTCTTTCCTAAATTTCTCCATTTAGTATTCCACGATTCATTTTCTGTCGTATTTATTGAAATGAGCTCTACAAACGGATGAACGGATTAGATTTCTCACAAACATATCGGTTGACCCTACTCACCAGGCAATCGTGGATCGGTAATACGCGTCCTCTCTTATTCCCGTATAGTGTTAATAGGCAGATCGTCGCACGAAAGTTCTGCGCTTGTACCATCTTCAACGCAGACGTGGCAAATCCTCCTGGTGATCGAAACTGTTATCATGGTGGCCCACCATGCTGATAGGCCATATACCAAAATAAAAGGGGATAGGATGATTGTAGCCATCAAGGGTCTTCAAAAGGAACCGTTAAAAAAAAACAATAGAAATAAAACTCATACAACAAATTGGGAAACGGATTGGCTGCTACAACTGCCACCAGCCAATGGTTGATGGTCGGTGCTCTGTGGGCCCCACCATGATGTATGTGTTTCATCTATGCTATTTGTTGAGGTTAAAATCTGGTCAGCCCTCTTCCGTTCTTCCTGCACTCAGAGCAGGCGTCAGACCAGAAATCCTGCACACAAACCGTAAGCAATGGAGACCCTGGCTTAGCCGGGGGACCCTCCGATGCTTAAGTTAGGACAACAGAATCTGGGTCTAAGTTTAGGAGAAGGGGGAGAGTGTCAGATGTTGCGTACCCGTCCTCATGGGATGATGTAATATTTATACCTTTTCATCGCTCGATTCGCATCCGATAATCTCGGCACGATCAGTGGGGTTCGTGGATCATGTAGATATTGCCGAGAATCCGAAGATCATGTCCTACGATGTGCGTATCTGCGGGCGAGATACTAGCGCATACCTATACATGGCAGTTTCTCCACTTAGCGCGTGAGACCTTTATTCTCGGAGATGCCTTGGCTCGGCCAGACCGAAGACGACAACATCGTTCCGAGCTGACGGTTGGTTGGTTATGTCAACCTGAGCCGAACCTTGATCCGTTCGCCAGTAGTACAGCTAGCCATTCTCAGTGTCATGATGGATGCTTACTCGGAGTCAGTCGTATAACTCGAATATTTTCTCTTCCGACTGCTCTCGGAAAGAAAGTGATCCAAAATGGGAGCTTCGTCCACCTTAACCCACCTTCCTATTATTATGCCGAGGCTCGGACTCTCCGCTCGGAGTGACGGACCGTCGATCCCTTCGATTGTAGTCGTCTCGGATCTCCCCATAACACTATTTATCTAATTTTATAGATCATTTTATGTTATGAGAGAAAAATTGAGGTATATCGAAATCTCAAGTGGACCACATTACAGGAAATAATGTTGATTAAAAACGTTTTAGCGGCATAAAAGTTTTGGATCAAAATGACATTGATTGTTTCCCTTCATCTGGATCTTTATGACTTAATCAACAGTATGGATGTCAAATAAACAATACAGTGGGCCTTAGGAGGATTTTAATGGTGGATATCCAATCATTATTGTTTTCCTATGATGTGGTCCACCTGAGATTTATATCCCTATCTTTTTTTTTTTGTTTCAAACCCTAAAATGATATGAAAAAATGGATGAATCATTTTTTGTTTCAAACCCTAAGATGATACGCAAAACTGGATGAATCAAATACATCATGGTGGGCCCACATAGAACCGACCACCAGCCACGGGGCTGGTGTCGGGGAAGTAGCCAATCCATCTCCAACAAATTGGTGGTTAGAGCAGACCAATCGCTAAAATTTTCAATCTATCAAATATCAAATCGATGGCCCATCAGATCAACGGTCCCTTTCACTATAGCTGTTTGCTAGGTGTACCAGCAGACGTAACGAGATTCCCCATTTCGAAAATGGTGCGCCGCCTTCCTCGTACGGTCTTTCTAAAATGTGATGTGCCCCACTATTTAGATGGTCTCCCTATCCTTACACGAATGCCACATTGAGAGGAATGGGTTCGGATTGGGAAGTGACCCATCCACTTCCCAAGTCGGTGGTGGAAATACTCTGTAGGCCCACCATGATGAATGTACTTTATTTATTCCACATTTATTTTCTTCTCATTTTAAGTCATCCAAAGCTCAAGTGGACCGCATCATACAAATAGATAGAGCTGATTGCATGCCGTTGAAATTTTCATACGGTCCCCGGCTATGTTAATTTACCATACAACTATTGGGAGGGTGAAGGGAAAATATCAAGTTCTTAAGTCATACGCGTTCAATCCCGATTTTTCTTAGCCTAGAGAAGTTTTCAAGCCATGTGTTAAATCCCATTTCTTCCCGTGGCGTGCTTCACTTTAGCTGTGGATATATCTCTACTCTGCATTAATTGTTGTCTATTATTGTCATTCTTCGTGAGAATCAATTAAAATAGGCTGTGCTACAGATGTGAACTGTGTATTCAAAGATTTATAGAGATGCATGATTTTTTTTTATTTTTTTTTTCAGTAATACAACTGGAACACAACAAACAATGTTACGTCATTGTTTAAGTAATTGAGGGAAGAGCAATAAAAAAACAATGGCTATAAAACTGAATGCGGAAGAACAAGCAAAGGAAGTTAAATAATGGTAAACAATATTCATGATAACTATCAAAACGTGGAAATGAAATAGATAGTCGGATCAATACTATAAATAACAAAGGAACACAACAAACAATGTTCTCATGTCAACCAAATCAAGTCAAATATTATCTTTTAATTATTATTTAAAATATTAGCTTTTTATATTTCATAATATAATCTTTTACTTTTTACTTTTTCTTATTGAAAAATCCTTTCGTAAATTAAATTTAATATTGAAAAGTCCTTTCGTATATACCATAATGTAATCTTATACTTTTTTTTTTTATTGAAACGTCCTTTCGTACAGATAGAAAATATGTAATCTATTATTAGAGGACTAACCCTATTCTTAGAATAGGCTACCGGTATCATAAAATCTGAATAATGCACTATGTATCTGTCTATTTCAACACTTAGGGTCACTAGTGTTCAGTTTAAATTAAGCTGCAAATCCAATTTTAGCACCCGCATATGTATAACTGAAAGCATAGCCTCAACAATCATGTCTTAATATAAGGGGGCAAAATAGATTGTTGCTGTGGATAAAACACATGTATTATGGTCGGCCAATAGAGCTTGTTCACCACTGACTTGGGTAGTGGAGGGGCCTTCGGCTCAATCGGACTCCTGAATGGTGGCGAGCCATCACAGGAATTCGTATCATATAATGAAGTTCCTGTGTAGGAAGCTGTCTGGGGCCAACAGAGATGCCCATTACAAATCCACTCCGTTCATCCGTTTATAAACATCAAATAAGATTGGATTTTAAAAAGAATGCAGATACAAAACTCAGGTGGGCTACAACAAACGAAACAGAGGTGATTGAACGCACACCATTGGCAACTTCACAGAGCCACATGAGCTTTGTATGAGGATCTTATCTAAGTGGCAATAACCCTTTGAACAGTTTGGATGGCATACTCGACTCAAGACCAAACGAGTCGATCGAGTCACCGATTCTAAAAGCCATGATCTGGGCTGTTCATTAAGTGTGCCCCACCATGCATGATGCATAACAAAAAAGCCCTTCGAATCCTAAACGAGCCAGGCTTACAGGCTAAAAAATGAAGCCCGCGCCTAAAACGAACCATGCCTGATAGAACCATGTCCCAGACCGGTCCATTGATAGCCCACAATGAAATGAGTATCTATTTCCATTTTTTCATTTCGTGGGACATCCAAACAGGCCAATTGAAATCTAAGCTTTGCTAAGCCCACACACGTGTACAAGTGAACTAATGCATATGCCATCATGGCATACGGATACAATATCCAAGCTATTCATCGTAAAGGAAGCAATATGTAGATTCCTTATGCCAAGAATCAGGTGGGTCCGCTAATCAAGGGGCCCACAATTCACTGAACAAATGTACGGTTGTGAACAAATTGACCAAAGTTTTCTAATCCGTCCACTTATTTCTAACATCATGGCAGACCTGCTGAGTGGACCACCTTTATCTTTCATGACCCACCAAATCAAGAGTATGATCAACCAATATATGGGCCCCACAAGATATTACCATTTCTATGAAGTGGATATCACGTGTGGGCCTCATCTTGAATGATCTGAACCGTCCTTTTGGCGGGTCCTCTTTGCAAGATCCTTCACATTCAACACACAGGCCACAAGGTAGACAGGACTGGCCTGATTTTTTGAGTCAGGCACTACACTGTCGACCCTAAATGGTAAACGGGTTGAACATCACACACGTTTGCCATGTTGGCACGTGTATCACGAAAATAATCCAAGCTAGTTTATAGAGAGTGGTAGGGAGATAAGCCATACCCCATTTGGGCATGGCGAGACCTTTACCCGCCAGGGGACGGATTGGCTACTCCCCCTGACACCGGCCCGGTGGCTGATGGTCGGTGCTCTGTGGGCCCCACCATGATGTATTTGTTTAATCCATTCATTTCATCCATTTTTAAAGATCATTTTAGGTTCTTAATAAAAAATCGAGAGATATACAAATCCCAGGTGGACCACACCACAGGAAAACAATAATGATTGGATATCTACCATTAACATCCTTTTAAGGTCTACTGTACTGTTTTTTTGACATCCAATCTGTTGATTGGGTCATAAAGAACCAGATGAAGGGAAAAAAATAAATATCAGCTTGATCCAAAACTTTCATAGCCCCCAAAACGTGTTTAATGGTCGAAATTCATTCAACACTATTTCCTGTAATGTGGTCCACTTGAGATTGATATATACCTAATTATTTTCTATAATACCGTTAAATGATCTATAAAAATAAATGGACAAAATGGATGAAACGTATACATCAAGGTGGGGCCCACAGAGCACCGACCATTAGCCATTGGCTGGTGGCAGGGGGAGTAGCCAATCCGTTTCCTACCTGCCAACGGCCAAAAGCAGCCAGTAACATGGTTTAAAATTTCTCCATCGCGATACACAATATTCTGTATTTCTCTATCCATTGGGGCTAAGATTCAGAGATATTTAGATGATGTGAACCGTCCATATTCTCTTTATAACCAAAATCAAGCTATTTTCACATAATCATAGTTTAAAGATAACCATAATATTTGAATTTTGAAGTTGAATAAAAACCATTGAAACTTATGATGTATGTTGACAGTTATATTTCAGGAAAATTTTATTAAAATAGACCTTAGAGAATGGATCTCAAAATATGGGCGGTTCTGATCATTGGACACTAGGTGGAGCGGATTATTAATCATTCGTCGCGACAGACACAAAACAAACTCCGGAAATGTAAGCAGATTCCTACAAACTAATATACTCTGAAAGAATGTGACGGATGATACACAGGCACGTATAATTCACTTCAAAATTTGAATGCTTTGAAAAAAAATAATTGAATTAAACCGTCCAAATTGTGGGGCCCAGTTTATATGTATTATAAATTAAATAATTAAGATTACTTGATATGGTAAATATCCGATCATCAGACATATATTATACGGTTACAAATGAATTATTAAGCAGTCATATTTTCTAATGAATCAGAAGTTTTTATGAATAGATCAATTGGTATTTTATATTATGAGTTATTGATGTAGTATCCAACAATTCTATCGGTACAATTTCTGCTAATATATATTTTGTAATTAATTTGTGAGCGCTTGAGTATGAAGACTCATACACAGCAGAGTATCAAATAACTCCCTAATGGTCACGCATCATTCGCATCCCCTTCTACTTCTCTCTTTTTTCTCTCTCTCTCTCTCTCTCCCTCTCTCTCTCATAAAATGGAAACGAGGAAAGCATCATTCTTTAAAGTAATGATAGGAAATTTTGCTGAGAAAATGGTATGTTTTCTATTTCTTTCTCTCTTCTTTAAGGTGATGATAGGATTTTTTGTTTTTTGTTTTTTTTTTTCCTCAAGCCAATCAATGTGAAAAAATCTCATCGAGTCGAGTCGACTCAGGCGAGTCAGGTCGAGGTTGTTGGAGTTTTTAAACTATTGTTCATGAAAGCAGGGGTGCAGCAGTGTATGATGAAATGGGTTGTTAGGGACCCACCATTCAAACTGTTTGGATGGTCCCGATCTCATGCGGATGGGCCTGATGACAAGATTTTTGTTATTTTTATTATTTTTATTTTTTTAAGGTGGGCTTAGGTGAATCCCTGAGTGTGGGGCCCACTGTGATACTGTGATGTATATGCCTTACATTCATTACGTCCATCCGTTTTGACAGCTCATTTTAGGCATGATTCCAAAAATGAAGCAGATCCAAATCTCAGGTGGGCCACACCACAGGAAACATTGGTGATTGACTGTTAAAAACTAATTGTGGGCCACAAAAGTTTTGACTAAAGCTGATAATTTGTTGGTCGCTTCATCCAGGTGTTTGTAACCTTATCAACAGGTAGGATGAAAAATAAACATTCTAGGGCCCCCAAGAAGTTTTTAATGGCGGGTATTCATTCACCACTGTTTTCCTGTGGTGTGGTCCACCTATGATTGGATCTGCTTCAATTTTTTTCCATAGTTCCCCCCAATGAGATTTCAAAATGGATGTACAGCGGAGATGTAAGGCACACATATCATGGTGGGCCCCACAGTCAGGGATCCACCAACCTCGGTGTGGATCCCTGACCTACCGAAGTCGCGCCTTGGCTACTCCCCCTGCCACCAGCCAATGGCTAGTGGTCGGTGCTCTGTGGGGCTCATCATGATGTATGTGTTTCATCCATGTCGTCCATATATTTTTCTAGATACTTTTGTGATATGATACCAAAAATGAGTTATTTCCCAATCTCAAATGGACCACATTAAAGGAAACAGTGTTGAATGAACGTTGACCATTTAAAAAATTTTGGGGGCCATTAAAGTTTTGGATCAATCTGATCTTCGTTTTTTACCTTCATCTGGGTCTGTATGACCTAATCAACAGATTGGATTTCAAATAAACAGTACAGTGGGCCTTAGGAGGATTTAAATGGTAGATATCCAATCAATTTTTTTTTTCCTGTGGTGTGGTTCACATGAGATTTATATCCCTCTCATTTTTGGGATAAATCTCTAAGAGGATTTGAAAAAATGGATGAACGGAATGGATGAAACACATACATCATGGTGGGTCTCACATAGCACCGACCATCAGCCACGGGGCTGGTGGCAGGGGGAGTAGCCAATCCGTTTCCTTTCGCAAGACGACAAAAATCACAAGCAGATTTAAAACTTAGGTGGGCCACACCACACGAAACATAGGAGCGTACCATTGGATATTGTGGGGTCCACATAAGTTTTGTATGAGGATGATATTTGTATCTACAGTTTATCTTAGTAGTAATCACCCTTTGAACGGTTTGAATGACATATAAACATCATGGTCGGCTCAGGAAGGTTTCAACAGTGGACGTTTCGGTTCTAACCGTTTCACGTGGTGTGGCCTGATTTGGTTTTCGATCTGCCTGATATTTTGGACTCTGGTACTATTATTCTCTTGCAAAAGTGATGAACGGAGTGGATTTTCCATGTAAATCTCTGCGAACCCCACACAACTTGCGACTGCAGGAATTCCTAGTAGCCAGTGGTTGCAAAGGCAAATGGCGTCCCTAATTTCTTTTCTTTTGGTTCACAGTCCCAGCGTGTCGTCCGAGTCGACTCAGACTCATTCACGTTCGACTCGGTTCGGCACAGTGAGTGAGTCGAGTGAGTCACGACTCGAGTTAGGTTCGGACGAGTCAGTCCGAGTCACCACTGAGTCGTAGCTGATTCATGCAATCCATGCAAATTTCCATTTTCAACACTTACGTGGCTCGCCTTTGAACTGTTTTTCTACTCCTTGCAGCACATCCCCATGCAATTCCTTCTCGATTTCAGCAGAGAATTATGTAGCATTCGCGTGGCCATTCTAAATGGGCCCCGCGGCACCGGTTGGCGTGTCCGATTGAAGGTGGAGGACGGCCGGATGTTTTTCCGATGTGGGTGGCGGGAATTCATCAAACACCATGATATACAAGAAGGCTATTTTTTGATTTTCACATACGACCGGCAGTCGCATTTCGATGTTGAAGTGTTTGACAAAAGTTGTTGCTTGAAGAAGTACGCATGTGTGGATAACCCCGAAGATCTTTGTCAAACAAAAGAGATCAGGAAGAACTATCCTGGGTTGCGACGTTCCGTCCGTCATTCCCAGACATCCAATCCAATAAAGAGAAAGAAATCAAGAAGTGAAAACAAAGTGAAGAATGGGTATAAGGAGAAACTACGTTCTTACGAGAAAAACAAAGGCACAACATCTCCAAGTGGATTGGAAAGCTCGATTTTTGAAGTTTCAGATAGTGAAGATAATCAAGAAACCCCACCTGGTAACTCCCTCTTTACTTGGCTACTTTGTTTTTTTTTTTTTAAAAAAAAGACTTGGATGGACCCATTCAATCTTGAATCGAGTCATGACTCGCCTAAGTCAGGGGTGCAACTCATGGTATGGTACCGATTCTAAGTCGACTTGGGCGAATCTCCATGTCAAATCTCAAATTCCCAAGGACTTTCAAAAGATTTCTACTTCTTTAACTCTAGTATAAATGTAAGTTTTAGGCACTTCTACACATTAACTAAGGCCTTTAGTCATCATGATTTATGGTTGAGATTATTGATATCAATGTAAGAATCCTATAAGGTGGGCCTTATTAATCAATGGTCTGGATTATCCCATAGATTCAATAATGTGATCGGGTGCACCGGCAGGCCCCACTAAGTTATGATACATCCAGAATTCGTGTAAGGGGTGGTGTGTTATTACTGTAGTACGCACACAATAGTATAAGGGAATTGGGATTCACAGTCGAGCCTTTTCGGGGAAAGGAGTTTTGATGGGTTTCAAACTCCTCCGCCCCTCACAACTATAAAAATAGGCTAGGTCTCAATCCAACACCATCGATAGAAAAAAAAAAGAAAAAGAAAAAAAGTCCCATCTCGTCTTCTCTAGAGGGGGTAAGGAAAGTAAGACTCCAGTAATCCGATTCTACAATAATGAAGTGTAATTAAGATAGGTAAGCTATCTCCCTCTCTTTGATCTCCACATCCAATGCATAGCAAAGTCCTTCGTCAATTCTGCATACAGACCTAACAATGACATCCATATTTCTAATGGATAATGTTTATACTGATTTTTCATAGCACAATCCCAATCTTCCTCTTATCTTAAACCAATCATGCTTAAGTCTCTCAAGTACATTTGTCGAACTGGACTTCATAACAATAATCAAGAGAATTAAAGAGTCATACTAATGTTCTTATAAAAGTTCACATAATCTCTCTAATTGTAATTTCCACTTTTTATCATATGCAATCAATCCTATAGTCCGGACTAGGTATACTCAACATTAGTTTTATAGTTGTCAAAGTGGGACATGCATGTGTAATCTAATCCATTCATCAGGTGGGCCAACTCAACTCAACTCAAACAGTTGTCAAAGTGGGACAGGTATGTGTGATCCAATCCATCCACCACATAAATGCTCTTATTTGCTCATATTCCAACTCAAAACCTAGATTAAGACCAATGGACCATAAAATCAATTGACTCTAGGTCTGGGTCTCAAGAACAAGACTCAGACCTGAATGGACTCAGACCCGGCAAGACCCAAACCATATTATCCCGGGTATGGGTACTACAGGACCCGATCAAACCCGACCAAATGACAGAACTGAACCATTGTTTTGTGGGACATTGATTGAAAATTCAGGTCCTTCCAGTCTTGAAGAATTTCAAGGCACCCAGTATCAATTGCTTCTCTTTGTAGCTCAATGGTCTGGATCATTGAACATGATCAATTCAGATCCAACGGCTAGCAAACTCCTCTTTCTCATTTTTAGTTATGTATATTTAATGTGGTTTTTCAGGTAAACGGTTGAAAGCAGAAAAGGAAGTCGTTGAGAGAGAGAGCTCTCATCCCAACCCAAAGCATTACCATTTCAAGGCTGTGATTAATCGATCTAATGTCATGAAGCCATATATGGTGAGATTTATTTTTCTCTTTGGCATGCATACAGTGGCCGTTGTAACGTTGAGGGTGTCAGCAACCATTCATTGAAGCTTTGTGGTACCCACCTGGATGTCTGAATGCCATCTAACCCGTTCATTAGATGTGCATTCTCATAGTAGTTCTACTTCCCAAAATTCAGACTGATCCATAATTAACGTGGGCCACACCAGAGGGAACAATGGAAGACATCGGGTAGGGGGAGCCCACCATAGAAACTTTCGAATGGAATGTGGCCATCTAACCGATTCATCAGGTCCAACCCACCAGGATGAAGCAACGCTACAAAACCAAGGCCATTCTAAAACTTAGGTGGGCCACACCAGTTGAGGATGCATGCAACGGATGATGTGTGTGGACTACTTTCTTAGATTATTTATACGTGTGAAAGTTCATGCCAGGGTCGTTTCTCATGGCAGCCCCACCGTTATCTGTGTGGGGAATGTGGTCCATGAAAAAGGTGGGCCAAACCATGATGATCAGTTCTGTCCTAAAAATACTTAGAACCGCTCATCAGGTGGGCCCGCTCCCGAGCATTGAATCACATCATACATCATTGGCTGTCTGTTGATTTTGATTTCGTGTCCTGCTCAATGAGTGGGTCAACCTGATTTTCACATCAAGTGGTCCTTGTGATCTGGTCCATCTATCTCTCTTCGCAGCTCCTATATCCTACACGTGTGAAAATGAAAATCTGCTCCGTTCAAAAGATGGGCCCGATCATGAAAGATCACTTGCCATAAAATTCAATCCAATCCGCTCATTAGGTCCGGGGCCACACCTGCACATGAGTCCAACTTGATGGATGGATCAAATCACTGTATGGTATTGTGCCACGTGTTGTCCTTATCTAGGCGCTCTCTTTTGGGTGCAGTGCATTCCGAAGGAGTTTACACTGACAAATGACCTTACGATCGGACGCACGATGACCCTTAGAGATCCAGAACAAAGGTTGTGGACGGTGACGATTGATCGCCAGAGGAATAGTTGCAGCACTTTTTTCAGTAGCGGTTGGACCAAATTTGCTGTTGCTAATGGAATGAAAGTAGGAGATGTGTGCTTCTTTGACATCGTTCCTACTATGAAAGACGTGATAGACGTTCGTATTGGAAGGCGGGCTACTAAAGTGAAGAATGCCCTGTTTGGGTTCTAGTTGTGAAATCTGAGCTGTTCGTGTGGTGGGACCTACTCCGTATTTGTCGTGCTATTAACGGTTTACAAGAAATTTGAATTAAGTTGATATTTATTTTTTTACTTACATAGATAGGATATTAGGAAATTTTTAACTATATTTCTTTCAATTCTCACTTCTTTTTTGCGGTGTGGTTTGCTTAAGTGTTTAGAAGTGCCTCTATTTTTTTCATCTATTTTTTTCATTATATTTAAAATGATTTAAAAAATATTTATCATGGTGGACATGAAGCCCACGATAGGATCGTTCATCTCTAGCCAGCTCATGGTGGAGGCCTCCGCACAGGAAACAAATGCGGATTAGCTACTGACAATATGCTACTTACAAGTTGAGTAGCGAGACTCACTACTGAAGTTTCAATTGGTCTCGTCATGATGTATGTTTTGTATTTTATATCCATCCCGTCCATCCATTTGGAGAGATAATTTTAAGACATGAGCTAAAAAATGAGGTAGCTTTCTAAGAAATACTTAGATATTTATTTGAGATCCAAGTTATTTGCAAGTTAACAAAGACATAAAGAAACTAAAAAACAAATGTTAGCTTGATCTAAATCTTTTGTGGCCTTTATAAATTTTTAATGGTGGGCATCAGTCTCTTTCCTATTTTTTGTGGTGGGGTCTACTTGAGCTTTTTGACATATGGTGGGGTTTCATTCATGCATGATAAAGGAGATTTAATGAATATCTTATTTTTGGCCAATTGATGGGATTATTTATTAGGATGATAAAGAAGATTTAATGCAATAATCAAAAATTGGATATAGCAATCCCATGGAATTGCTAGCAATCCCATGGAATTGCTAGCAATCCACTGACATCACCATCATTACCTTAAAATCCACCCAATCCCTCTTAATCCCATCTATTTTGCTTAGGACATGTTTGGTTAGATGGAGCAATCCCGGGATTGGCCAGGCGAGCCAAATATACACGGTGGTGATTTCCTTGGATATATATTAAATTGCCAGGATCAAGATCTACCCTAATATCAAATCCTATTAAAAAAATTTGAAGGGGTGATATTGGTGACAAGAATCTTGATCCTTCATCATTTATATACCCTTTATTTTTCATATTTAAAATTTACATATCTTTTATAAAAAAAAGGTTTTCACATCGAGTTTACTATTGTAGGTTTTTATAACGGACTTAATAACTATGTATATAGACTATGTTTCAAGCATTTCACCTAAATCTTATTTACAATGATCACGACTGTAGTGTAATTTATTGAATCAATCAATCTAAATAATATAACAGCCAAATCTAGACCAATGATCATGTATGAGCCCACCTGATAAGAGTAAGTTACTCATTCTTTTGGCTCATGCATCGAAGTAATCTCTCCAAGTGGATGTACGGTGTGATACAAAACATACATTCACTGCGGCAGCAAGTCTCGCTGCACGACCTGTCACTGGAAACCTGCCACCATGAAGATCTCCTGGGTGAAAATCACGTAAATCTTGGGCAACTTGAAGGTCAGGTCAAATCATCACATTGATGCGGCCGTTGGATGGAAAGATCAGGGTTCATGGATTCTGATGGTAGGCCCACATAATGATTGGACTGACCTGATATTCGTGCCATGTAGGTCCCTGTCACTTTAATTGTTTAGGTCCTCGGACGGTGGGCCCGCAATAAATCACCGTTCGTGGTCTGATGCATCTGGATCGTACGGTACAGAAAATTTTTATTGGTTGGTTCATACGCATCCTAGAAAACTGCCAATGGTCTAGATCAATGAAGATGGGCCCCACTTGTACAAAATGGAGACGCGAGTACAGTACATATACTCGAGCGAAGATCTACATTCTCTGCGTGGAACAGCGCGTATGCGTTATGATGACAAATCTCATTCTAGGCAATTTCTCGGGAGATTATCAGATTTTGATGTTTTCTCGGGATATTGTTAGGAAAATTAGGCCGAACATAAATATTTATAATAAATTAATAAATAAAATGCTAAATGGTCTGAATGTAGTATTTTAACTTCTAAATATCTTTTACGTTAAATTCACGATAAACAAGAAAAATTTCACGATATTATCGCATATCTTTTGCTGGATTTTCAAAATCTCGTCTATTTTGTCAGTCTGCCATGCTAGTATGCACGTCTCTTGAATCAAAGTTCTGTTCGCGATCCATCCTAAACGTACACTTCAAAAACTATTTTGATGATCTAAACCGTTGTTCTGGTGGGCCATGATGTTGATACGCCATATGAAAATATACAAAGTGATCGAACTGCCGTAGCCCTGCGTTAAGAGCATTCAAAAGTAACCGTTGCAAATGAGATTCATATTCAACCAGAGCTATCTAATCTGGTAGTTGAGCTGTGCCATCATTGAAGTTTCTGGGTCTACGGTAAATCAAATCAACATCATGCATGTATGGCACGTGTACCCCTAGAGGGAATAGACTCTTTATCATCGTTTACCACCGTTTTGAAAATGGATTAGTGGCCCTCCATCGATACACATTCCCCCCCCTAATTGTAGATGGAGAATTTGGGCCACTGACTAGTTTACTCTCGACCATCCATTTTGATGATGGTTAGGATTTCATTGTTAGCATGATTTTATAGATATCCACCATCCACAATGTGACCCACTATTTGGATGGTCTGGATAGCTTTACATAATGGCCACTTTACGAGGAGAGAGGGGAGTGGATTAGGTGTTACCCTTACCATTTTAGGACATTGCCTTAAAAATGAAGAGGATCCAAATCTCAGGTAGACCACACCACAGGAAACAGTGGTCATTGAGTCCCTCACCATTGAAAAATTTAAAGGGCTAATCTTAAGGATTTAGTAATTTTTATCTCCCATCCAACCTGTTGATAATGACTGGGTGAAGGGAAATTACAAAGATCAGCTTGATCCAAGACTTTTGTGGCCCACAAAAAGTTTTTAATGGTCATTCATCACTGTTTCTAGCGGTATGGTCTACCTGAGATTTGGATCTTCTTAAGGTTTGAGATATCATCTTAAAATGATATGAAAAAACAGATGGACGGCGTGGATATGAAAAAATTACATCAATATGGGCCCCACACGGTTTGTGTAACGCCTACTAAGGTGTTACCCGAGTAACAGCTAATCCTACACCTCAAAATGTGAAAACGCTGGTGAACGATCACGGGAGTCTGTCGCACAGAACTTTTCAATGCAGCGATTGTGCATTTTTCTCAGATCATCGCAACATCTCTCTTTGAAAGACAGAAAGAGAATGGAGATGGAAATGAAGAGAGCATGCTTCTTTAAGGTGATGATTGGAAATTTTACTGAGAAAATGGTATGTTTTTCTGTATTTCTATAGGAATTTAAAGAACATTTTAATCAATTTTTTTTTTTTTCATTTTTTTTTTCTCTCTGCAAAATCCATTTTAATTGAGATGGGAAAAAAGTTGCTAGGCAAAACCCAATTTCATCACTTCATCCAAAACTTTTGTGGCCCCCGAGAAGTTCTTAATGGTGAGCGTTCAATCACCACTGTTTCCTGTGATGTGGTCCACCTGAGACTTTTATGAGCTGGTAAAACAGATGGACGGTGTGGATGTAAAACACATATATCACAGTGGCCCCACAGTCCATGTTCCACGGAAGATGCGTCCGGCATTTTTTAGGGGAAACATGTACTATGTGGGACCAACCTGATGGATGGATTGGATGTCGCAAGATAGCACATGTGTGGCAGGGACATTAGTTTAGTGGCGTATACATTAGGAATTAAAAGAAAGAAAGAAAAAAAAAACTATCATTCCATTACCTTACAGTTAGATTTCTTAACAGCCACTCAAGTCAACCGTGTGAGAAAATGGGTTGCGGCTTGGGTGGACCCCACCGTGATGTTTATGTAAAATCCACCCCGACTGCAGGTTGTGTCACCCAATTCGAGGCCTATGAGTAAAAAATCAGTCCAGTCCATGATTCAGGGGGACCACACGATTAGAAAATATTGTACAAGGCAATGATCACCCTCAATCTGTTAGGCTTTTTTAGGACAGAACTGATCATCATGGTTGGGCCCACCTTTTTAGGAATCACAAGTTATCATGTTTACACATCTAATGGTAAGTGGATTACACATGCATCCCTTTTGGAACAATTTAAAAAAAATGAAAGGTTAAAAATTAAATTTTATAGAATGCCCCTTTTGATATTAAAAAAAAATAATAATAATAATAATTAATCAGGCTCGAGTTATATCCCCTCCTTACACTTATTAAGAAATAGAACCGACTAATCCTATGGTAAAAGGTTAGGACTCCTGTGATGTCTATGTGAGATTCACTTCGACCATTAGATATGTAATCCCATGATAAGTCGATAGCTAAAAATTAGGCTGACCAATGATTCAGGGGGCCATGCCAAAGGAAATTTTCGGGAGAGAGGCGTCCACACTTGATTTTTATAGGGCCTACTATGATGCTTATATAAAATCCACTCCAACCATTAGATGATACACCGCATTTAAACCGAGGGCTAGGGGTGTCAATGGGTAAAGTCGGCCCGTCTGCCTTCTAGGCCTGGCTTGCATTGGGATGGAGTGGTGGACCCAATGGGCTATGTAAATCGTTGTAACGGTTTATTCAAGTGTCCCGATGCGACTAAGGGCACTGTAACTTATGGTGGTGCTCACAGAGGCAAGAGCAATAGATTATTTTTTATTACATATTATGATAGTTCAAGTAATATTATTTAACGGTTATAATCTATCTATGGTGAGTTCAATGATTTGGATGGTTGAATTTGAATTACACATATGCCACATGTACAAATAATGTTCAACAGGGACCACAAATTGTGGTACCATACCATCTTTCTCCCGACATATACCTTTGCCTGACATCAGTAGTATGAAAAAGGCAGACTCCACCATGATTTCATAACCTGGAAAACAGATAAGGCCTGTCTTGCATGACCCAACATACAGGCATGGCCCACTTTAGAGAAGGGTAAATTGTTTTCATTGTCCGATTTTTCTAAATAAATGGCATGTTGGTGGGAATTAAAGGTGTTAGGGTTGTGCTACAGTTTCCTATAAGTGATTGCTTGTTCTAAGTTGTTAACTCCTCTCTCACCCAAGAGGTTGTGGCCCTTACTGTGGGGCCCGCCTTGATGTGCGTATTCTGTATCCACCCCGTCCATCCGTTTTTCCAGATCATTTTAGGCTATTGTAAATAAATAAATAAATAAAAAGAAAATGAAGCAGATCCAATTAGCAGGTGGACCATAACATAAGAAACAGTGGTGAATGAACATCCTACCATTAAAGACTTCTTAGGGTGAACCTTAATGTTTCCACAGTGCTTATTTGCCATCCAATCTGTTGATAAGGTCACATAATCTTGGATGAAGGGAAAAACAAATATCAGTTTGATCCAAAACTTGTGTCCCATTAATGGTCAATCACCTCTGTTTCCTATGGTATAGTCCACCTGATAATTGCATCTGCTTCGTTTTTTGGATAAACCCCTAAAATGATCTGGAAAAATGGATGGACGGTGTGGATACATAATACGAATATCAAGGTGGGCCACACGGTAAGGACCACACCGTCTTGTGAGCACCAGGGAACTGTCATATAGCAAGTGTCCCAGCCCTTTTCTTAATATAGATCACATGTGTTTTCTCTTTGTTTAGTTCATTTAACAAACTTCAATTCAATTAAATAGTGAATTTGCATCCAAACACATCCTTAAAGAACTATATAGCTTTTTAATCAATGCATATCAGACTAAGATTACTTCCACCATCCTAGTATTACCTGCAAAAGCTTCCAACTGTACTAACACCTGTTTTATGAAGTTGGAGTTTGATTCTTTTACTTGATGGGCAATGTTTATTATTGTTGTTGTTGTTAAACTAAAGTGTTTTATTTTATAGCGGATACCACCAGCTTTTATCAAGAACTTTAATGGAAAATTACTTGAAAGTTCAATCCTCAAAAATCGCGCGGGTAGATTTTGGCTTGTAGAGGTGGAAAATATTGTCGGCAACTTGTACTTTGGAACTGGTTGGCAGTCCTTTGTAGAAGACAATTCAATACAAACCGGAGATTTTTTAGTTTTTGGGTATGATGATAATTCTGAATTTGAAGTTAAGATATTTGGTACAAGTGGATGTGAAAAGGACTATGATCAATGGGACAAAAGAGAAAATTCCATCAAAGGAACGGCCGTCTGTCCTTGTAAATACATCCGAAGAGTCCAAAACAAGAAATTGGCTTTACGGGGTGGAATGAATTGTGAGTTCACGTAACTATTATTTTCTTTGGATGTGTCTAGAATAGCTTATCTGAATAGAAGTTTGATGGTAACCAAATAGGCCGCTACGGGTCTTGATACATAAGAGCCATGGTTTGGTGATCTGATAGGCCCCACTATAAATGGGGTGTTCAAAAAATCAACCAGAATCAAAGATCCTTACCATCTAATATTTGGCCTTTCTCTCTGTTATATTTTCTCAACCATACATTTTTAGGCCAATGTTGGTAGAATTATATAATCTTCCAATATGAGAGACTTTTGTGGAATCCCAAATCAAGTGGCATCTGATTAATGATATGGATGACCAAATGATGGGCCCCACTTGTATGGATGGGTGTATCAGGATGTTAGTCAGGTCCTAATGCATCAAGACACTATAATTTATCCTCAAACTCTACCATTTTTTGTTGTTGTTGTTGTTGTTGTCTATCAACATTCAACTTACAATTACATGATACAGGTGGAAATGTTGGGTCGAAAAGGAGACATTCAGATGAGATTGAAACAAAGGTGGTGTTTGAAGCTGATTTTTGCCCCTTCAAGTTGAAGTATCCCCATTTTACTGCATCTTGGAGGCTATATAACATGGTACGTTCTACTCTTAATGCTTTACGGTCTTACAGTTGTTTCTTTGAACTACTAAGCTTTAGCGCATCAAAAGATGTTCTTGGTGTTTGGATATCTTGTATCTGGTTTGCTTAGACTGCATTCTGTGCATCAAATAGATATTTCAAGATGATGATTGGGCCTATTTTGTTTCTCCGTTCAATATTGACTGTACATTTTTCACACTATTGATTGGATGTTAGGATCATCTGATTGGCATGATTTTTGTACCATGGTTTGCGCCTAGCACTTGTAGGAATGAATGAACAGTTAGGTCATCTCATGTGTCATTTAAAAGCTTTAGGAGCAAAATCTGTATGCACAGATGCAAGTTTCCATTTCTTATGGAGTGAAAATTTCAACGCCCTTGAGAGTCATGAAGAATGTGATTGTGAAGCATTAGCTTGAATTGTGTGCTTAGATGGAAACACATGAACACACTCGCCTCTGATCAGCAAAGTGAGGTAATTTGAATCTTGACTGGTGTAAAAATTGCTAATGCATTTTCAATTTGATTCCACCACTAAACTAAAACTATGTTTGGCTGGTCAATTTAATTGAATTTCAATAATTCAATTCAAGAATGCGAAGATGACTAGTGGGTCTATCTCCATGAAGGGATAGCCCTTGAATTGAAATTAGGTTGTCATTATGGATTGAAGCCCTTACTTTGGTCATTTTGTATTTAATGAATTGAATGGATTGTGATTTAGTACAATTGAGCATCTGAAGCACCCACCTTATTCAAGCTGTCCCCAACCACCCCAAATCATCAATTTACAATTGCCAATTTCCCCTATGTTTGCTTCTGATAGTATTTGCAAGCACCATTGTAGAGAATCTAACTTACGTAACTTTCTATCAAGATCAATCTCATGTAAGCATGAAGCTAAATCTCGTCTGCTAGATTTGATTGGGTGGTGCATTTTGATCAAGAACTTCACCAATCTGTACTATGTTTACTCTTAAGTAGAATGCTTGCTGTTGTCTTTTCTAGCTGTGACAAGGCCCACAACTGCAACTACGATTATTCATCATCATTGTATAAATCTTATCCCAAATAAATGGGGTCAGTCACATGAATCCTGTTCCACCCTCTATTCTATCAAGGGCCACCACTTCAGGTGGTCCATAGGCCATCATCAGGTCTTTTTTTTACTACCTCCACCCATTCCTTCTATACCTTCTCCTTACCCTTTTAAAGCCTTGAACATGTACCGACTTGCTTCTTCTAACTGGTGTAGTTCTTGATCTCCATAGCACATAACCAAATCATCTAAAGTCTATTTTCCCTGATCTTATATTATATGTTAAGCTACTCCTAAGTCTTGAATGCATTTATTTTTAATTCTACCTTTCCTCGTCTTGACACTGATGCATCTCAACATCCTCATTTCAACTACACTCATCCTATGAACATGTTTATTAACTACCCAACATTACATCTGATAAAGCTATCGTCTTATAGCTATCCTACGAAATTTCCCTTACGGTTTGAGCGGTACGTGGTGATCGCATACAATGAGGATTCTCTTTACAATTTCCTTCTCCATTTTCCCACTTTTAAGATAAGGTGTGCTTTTGCTATTTATTTGACATGAATTTCAATCAATCCACTCCCTTATTACATGAAATAATGACCCATTTTAATTCATTCTAGCAACGAGCCGCTGCTCACAATACCAGGCATTCCAAGTTGGTCATGGAATCGATTGGGGCTAGCTCTGCCTTAGTCACGTACTCTTGATTGAGTTGAATTCTAGCAACCCAATTCAATTAAACATCCAAACACCTCGAAATGTACCTCTGGCAAACTACTCGGAGCTCACATAGCCCATGCCGGATTAATCGTATTCTGGCCTGGAGCAATGAACCTATTTACTCTAGATCATATATGCTGTATTTGTATATATCATGTTCCCAGATAAATTATCTTGAGCCACCCATGAGTTGGGCATTTTCTCCCATTCTATTTTTTCGTTTCGTTTTGTTTTGTTTTTAGATCACATTATCGCACTATGATTTCTGTTTACTATTGAAAAGATTATACTACGCAGAAAATTCCAAAGGGATTCGCGAGAGACAATGACCTTAGAGGTGTAGTATCAAAGTTCTTTCGTGGTTCGAGTGGGAAGCTATGGCCTGTGAGGATCAATCACTGCAAGGATGGTCGAGCCTATTTTGGGGCTGGGTGGCGCGATTTTTGGACCGGGAACAAGTTGTGTAAAGGTGATAAGTGTGTTTTTGAGTTCATACAACAGAATGTGATAAGGGTTCATATTCTCCGTGCAACATTGGAGTGAATTAAGACCTTGGGTGTTGTTCTTCCCAATACAAAGATCGAAATCAACTGGGTTTGGGTTTTTGGGGCGTTACGCTGGAGAAATTCCGATCAATTCCAAGAAAAAATCCTACAGTTCGGATGAAAATTAAATTGCACGACGAAATTGTGTACATTTGTTGTATATGAGTTATGTAGAACAATGTATTTGAACCTATTTGTGTGTGAAAAGTTATATGCTTGTAGAGGTTATTAATCTGCTCATTCACCTTTGCTTATTCACTTTTTTTTTTCACCTTGCTTATTCACTTATTCACTTGCTTGTTATACCTTTGTGGGCCCACCATATTCCATCCAACCTGCCTGCTAAGGTGGGCCCTACCATAAAAAACATTTTGACAACCACCCAGAAACCCAAAATTCACATGGTAGCCCACATGATGTCATATCAGCCTATTCTCACAGCGTCCGTCTTTCACAATAGGGCGATCCTACCAGACAAGTTGGATGCCATACATAGACCATGGCGGACCCATCCGCAACCACTGTAGAATGAGTTTATTCCAAGTAGGGGTGGCAATGGTCTGGGTTTTGTCAGGGGCTAAAATGACTTCACCCCAAGCCCAATCTGAAAATTAATTGAGCCATGCATGGAAGGTCCAAGTGCAGGCCCGTTGCTGCGTCGGGGTTGTCGGGTTGGCGGTACCGGTCAATTGCCACCGTTGATTGAAGGACTCGAGAAGGGCTGGCCTCAAGAAGATTGGCCTTTACAAATCTCGTGTATGTCTCCTAACTGTACAGCATGGTTACCCTACGGATAGGACTGTAAAACGGGCCGGGCCTGTTGTTGGATTGGGCCCGGATTTTGAACTGTTTGGGCTGGCCCTATTCAAAATTTTGATTTTGAGCGTGTAACACTAGGGTCGAAAGCTAGTGGGGCCCATCGTGATGTTTGCAAGAAATCCACCCCGTCTATCCCTTTTCTCCATTTTTCTAGTCATTTTAGGATTGGGCCCAAAAATGAGGTAGATTCGAAACTCAAGTGGGCCACACCAGGTAAAAATAGGGAGAGAAATGCTCACGTACCATCCAAACTATTCGTACGGTCATTCCCACTAGGATGAACTGAAAACCTAAAAATATCAGCCTGATACAAAACTTCTGGGCCCCAGGAATGTTCAACGGTAGGCGTTTAATCCCCACTGTTTCCTGTCGTGTGGTCCACTTGACTATTTGAGTAGCCTCATTTTGGTCTCATGTTGAGCTGGCAAAACGGATGGACGGCGTGGATTTCTCACAAAATTCACGGGTGGGCCTCACCTAGCTGGCAGGCAATCCAACTGACACCCCAGAAATCAGACCATCCATGAATTTGGAGGTTCTTGGATGGTTTCTCCATTGTTTACTAAGTGGGCCGGGCCTATCATGCATGCCTTGCCTATGCCATCCAATCCGTTCATTATGTGAGCCCCACCGTGAAATTACAAGATTTTGACAATTCTATCCGTTGGATTGGTGGTTATCAAGTGGACGGTCCAAATGAAAACTGTTCTGCTATCCAGATCTATGTAAATAACTGAATGGTTAGATTCATCAGATCATTGTGACTTTCAGGTCTTCCCCCTATCCATCATGGAACCTACTGTTTGCACGGCCTAGATTGATGTGCTTGGATGCCACCTCAACAACGGATAGGTGCGTGCGTACACTACCAGAGGATGCCATAATTGCCTTTCCCCAAAATAACGGTATTTGGTCCTATGATCTGAACCGTTAATCTGATAACCTAAATAGTTGATTTGGGCTGCCTCCAAAATATTAAAGATGTGGAGACGCCCATATTCAAAAGAAAGCAGTTCGATGATCCAACGGTTGAAATTAATGTGCCAATTTGGGAGAGTTGTTTTTTGGTGTCAGCCATCAATGGTGAGCCCCATCATATAAACCGGTTTCATATTATTGGACAGCAAAAGGGTTCTTGCGAATTTATCAGAAAGCCATGTACCTCAAGAACCGTTGTTCTGGTGGGCCACCATGTGAATGGTCTTCCTGCCAGACCCTTCATCCCCCACGTTGATGAAAATGGGTCTTCATTAGATAAACGGTCTGGATCACCAAACAGTGGGACCAATTTGTATGACATGAAACCAATGGGCACTATGAATTGGGATGAGTTTGAGCTGTGTTGGAATCTGATGTGATGGGTGAGCGCCATCTAACCCGTCCATTCGATGCGTCCCTCGATGTTAGGCCTGGATCCAATTACATACGGTGATCCATAACTGAGGTGGGCCACATCAAAGGGAAAAATGGGGGACACTGGGGAGGGGACTCCAACCATAAATGTGGGACCCACTACGTTTTGTATATGTTATCCAAACCGGTCATCAGGCGTCCCCTATCACGATTAAGGGATATCGAAACTTCAAAATTTTAGTTTGGACACAACAACTGGGTATGTGTGCTGTTGGCATGATTGTGCATTTCTCCCTCTGCTGTGTTCCACCTCAGTTTCTGATATGGATGATTCTTCGAATGTACGGTGTCCATGATGAGTCTCACCAGATGAACGGTTTGGATTCTACATAGACTTCAATGGTCCCCACAAATGCAGAACCTTTGGTATTCCCCACTTCTCATGTGCATCCCCTGCAAGCTGGGCTTCAGCCCAGGTCCTTAGGCCCACCATAAGAGATCCCATACCAACCATCTGCCACCACACATTGATCACGGCGGGAATCCCAACGCACATTTGGGCCCACCATTTGAAAACTTGGTGGAAACTGAGGTTTGATGTGCATAAGATTCCTTAAATCAGCGATTTTTTATTGCTGAAATTTGACGGCTGTCGTGAGAGATCCTAATGTCCCCACACAGGCCAATGTAATAAATCTGGATCGGAGATCTGGTGGGCAACACAAATTGTGTATTCTGGTCCAGCAATCAGGCAATCTCAGTCGTCAGACAGATCACAAGTGCATGACTGAAATGGATCACTTCAAGAAACGCACAAGGTTCCACCTACATTGTATCCAATCTGATGACCAGACCCGCCAGATTTTTGGGCCATGCAACATACTTGGGGTGGCCGAGCCAACGAACGGTCTTGATCTCATTCCCACATGACAATATGTAATATCATTCATATATAGAAATCTGAAACCAAACAGCATTTTTCCTTGGCTAGAGAACATGAACTATTTAACACTTAAGTAGGGTTAGTTCATTTGAAGAATCAACACAATCCATTTGCCAACTTTCTCTTCCCAGAGTGAACTCTAGGTTGGGCAATTTAGGAGCCATATGTGACACGTGGACGGCATCCCTGTATCCGTGGTCCACCTATATTAACAAAGAAAATCAAGACCCAAGTTAGTACAAATCCATAAAATCTAAGGACCTTCTTTTAGCATTTTCTCCTCTTGAAACTCATGTCAAGATGATATTAAAATATCAAAATTTTATTTTATTTATCATAATATTATTTTACTAAAGTGCAACTAAATTTAAATTTAAATACAAATTAAAATAAAGTTAATATATGAATTAAAATTTCTAATGAAATGTAATTCATACCTTGTTCTCTTCATTTATAAAATCATCAAATTTGAAACGGGTCTGCGTCGAGGCATTTTCGGTGATTGTCGTACAAGCGCCATTCCTGTCCGTCGATGGCCATGGTCCTCTGTGGACAAGATCATCAGATATTCATGTTGATGGATTAAATAAAAGTTAATATACTTTCACTGAACTTGGAATAATCTTCCTGAAAGAACTTCCATTTAAATGAAGAACTTGTTGATTTCAAGGTGGGGCATTATGTGTATGATGAATTGGGACCATTGGTTACTTTCGTTTGAACATTTATTTTCTTGTGCATGTGTGGCCCACTTAAGAAAACAAGACACAAACATGCCAAGATGTGCACTTAACAATTACTTGAGAACATAAATACAAGCATGCAGCACATTTTAGAAGAAATGAATATCCATGATCATGAGGCCATGACATAACATTTGTTATGTAAGATTTCCATCCATCATAACACATGTATGCATAAATAGATACAAGCACGTATGGCCTCAGGTGATTCTACCAAAACAGATGATTTGCATTTGTTCCACCAACCATCCTTCCATATATGGGCCACCTTGATCAATAAGATTTGGATATGCTGGGACTTTATTCTACCAATTGAGTCATCTTCCCATCGTCCAAACAGTTTATCCGATGGTGCATAGTGTTGGGAGCGGAAATAACCTCAAATAAGAATTAAGCAAGTAATGAAGAATGAAAAATTCAAGTAAACACAAAAAACACACTAGTTGATCTTGGCACAAAGTGATGATCAATATATTATAATTAAAAGAATGTTACAAGAGATGAAACAACTTAAAAATCCTATATTTTCTCTCAAAATTCTACACTCTTTCTAACCCTAATTGCAATTAGGAGGGTATTTATATACTCCCATATAAAATTAGTAAATAAAACCTGCACTTACACATTCCGTTGGTCGGATTGATGGGACTTTTAGTTCGACCGACAAGAACCCACACACACCAATCGAACTGAAAACTTACAAAAGGTCACAGCGTACAATATGAGAATTCACCCACTAATTTAATCGAATCAATGGAAAATTGGTCGAACCGAGACAAATGTCTTCTCTGTTAGGATTAAAGGAACTCGATCAACACATAGAGAGCTGAAAGAGTTCTTAGTTGAATTATTTAAACCCTTTCATAATTTGACTCTTTTGCATTATATACGGACCGTCATCATAACTTTTGTATGATGAAAGGGTAGTAGTCAACTTGAGAGTTTTTTTCCTGACATCCCGTATCAAAGGTGAGTCCTTTCGTATAGATAGTTTGAGTCATTAAAAAAAATCGGAGTTGAACCGCTAGAGTCCCAGTGTATCTTACTAGCAAACCTCTCTTACTGTATAGTCATTCCTAGATTACATTCATCAATGTACATGTATATTAAAACCCTATCACTAAAGTCATCATCTACATTATTAACTTGTAAACAACCATATTAACCAAACCAACACAACACGCCTAGGCACGTGTGCACAAGTACACATGCACACATGGTTGTCTACACATTCATTTAATGCGCGTGCTAGCACACGCATCTATGGACCCATGTAATCTGCACAATGGGATAATACACAAGGAAATGCCAAATCTTTTGATTAACTGACAACCTATATATATATATATATATATATATATATATATATATATATATATATATATAATTTAATTAGAAGGAATGGAAAGAAAAAGACCAAACTACCCTAAGTATGCACATATATCTAACACAAACAAGGTGATGAAATGTTACATACCTAGGAGAATTGGATAGTGGTAATGGTGGTGGATTGGGAGAAGATAAATGGTTATTTTCAACATTCTCACAAGGCAATCCACCTTCCACTGGTGCAATCCCTGTCCTTGTATTCAAACCCATATCTGTCTGCCCTTGTCCTGCAACATTCAACATACATAGGGCCCATTTACAAGTGCTTTATCAGACAGCCCAAAAATAATTCATGTGGGAATGGTCAGTCCCAGTCCCAGCCATTCAGTATCTGGTCACAGTAGATCAATAGGAAGAAGATCTGGCCTTATATCAACAACAAAACAAAAGGCTGTAGTGGGGGAAAATCCAAATACCTGCCCCTTTGTCAGTGCTCTTCACTGTTCTATACATCTGCATGAACACCCACATAAAAATTAAAGTCTACATTGCTAAGATTACTCCCTAGATGCCCTTTTGTCCTTAGTCCTTGTATCCAACCTCCCATTTCAAAATCCTTACAATACCAATCATAGTAAGGGAAATGATACATATTACACCCTCTTTTATACTTTTGGGTGCACTATTCTAATACCAAAAAGTAGAAAACATGGGTGTATGCATAATAAATAGAGGATATGGATATCAGCTACTTAAGAAAAATGTTAGAATTGTATTAGTAATTTTAAAATTTTTTTTTCATCCAAGTCTAAACCCAACGAGATGTTTTCCTTGTAGTCCTACCTGCAAGTGGCTCTTCACATGAGCTAGTGTGAGATCTTTCACATTCATTAGCTCCATAACTGATTTGGGTGTTGCTCCTGCATTGATAAATTCAAAGGAAATTTGATAGAGAAACAAACAGCGTTGGTGTGATAAATCATCAATTAAGGAGAATATGGTTTTGAAAATTGACATTTACAATCCCATTTTTTTTTTTTTTTTTTTATACACCTCCCTTAGCCTACTTTTTAACTCCTGCCTACTACATGCTACAATTAGGTGGCTAAGGAGAAGGGGTGTATGTATAAAAAAAATGGGGTTGTATACATCATTTTAATATAAACTTGTTTTAGTTATGGGTTTTTTTATTTTTATTTTAATTTTAATTTTCTTTTATATTTTTCTTACTCTCATGGCCTCCAAGGAGCTCGACTGCATGAACAAAATGTGCATGGAGAGTGGAAGTCCATCTCATTCTAGGAGCTCTAATGCATCTCTTGCTTATTCCAACCATTCTTGAACTCCTCTTAAATTTGAAGCTGTGGGGCTGAGGTTGGTGGAGGCGTGGAAGGTGGCAATGGAGTTGGTGGGGCCTGTCGAATGCTGGCATCTCGAACCCAAGGCTCAAAGTGGGTTCACCACCGCATGGATCGTAGCTCCTTTCTGGGTGCAATGACCAATTGTCATGGCTCATGTCGCTTCCACTACTACCGGATTCCGATACTGAGCTCCTGTCACTGACGAAACTCCTCGTCGTAGGTGCTTGAAAGCCCACATCTACAGTTTCATCACAGGAGATAGATGGTGGGCTGATCTGAAGCGAGAGATTGGGCAAAGTTGGCATTGAGTTAGATCTTAAGAAGGTAAATGGGGGATTCACAGATCAAGTCATGCAAGGATTCTTGTATAGATAGATAGAGAGAGAAGAGGTAGTGATTATATCATGAGTGGCTTATGATTTGCATAAGTATTTAGGCTCTACAAGAGCCTAGAAAGAGAGAGAGAGGGAGAGTTTAAAGAGAGAGGAGTAAAGAAAGAGGTATATATTTTAAGAAAGGAAGCAAAGGTATCAAACCTTGAGAGAGAGAGAGAAGGTAGAGAAACCTTTGAGAGAGAGAGAGAGAGAGAGAGAGAGAGAGAGAGAGAGAGGGTTTGAAGTGAAAGAATAGTAAAGAAAGAGGTATATATTTAGAGAGGGTTTAAAGGGAAAGAATAGTAAAGAAAGAGGTATATATTTTAAGAAAGGAAGCAAAGGTATCAAACCTTGAGAGAGAGAGAGAGAGAGAGAGAGAGAGAGAGAGAGAGAGAGAGAGAGAGAGAGAGAGAGAGAGAGAGAGAGAGAGAGAGAGAGAAGAGAGAGAGAGATCGAGAGAGAGAGAGAATGTGTATACAGACGATGCAGGGATTAATGGTGGTATCGCAGGCATTGGTTGGAATTCGAGAAAAAAAAATAAAATAAAAGAGTATAAAAAATTAGTCCTTGTCTTGTATAATTTAAGCATCTCTTTGACGTCAGCAGATCGAGACCCACAATTCCCCGTTTTCTTACTTCTTCTGAGAAATTTTCAATACTCTAGCTCTTTATGACCATCCATACTCAGCCACACAACCGCTAGTCACATGCTGTATACTTGTACAAAATCCGAACCATTCAAATACGGGCCTGCTCTGGATGCTCCTGATCCTAAAATTCCAGTGAAGAATGAGGAATGCTCACATGTTATGAAGCGTTCAAGTTTGTGGGGCCCACATCAGTGCGAGTGGCATCTAACCCGTTCATTAGATGTGCCCCACGTTAGGCTTAGATCCCAAAATCCTGCCTGATCAATAAATCCGGTTTGTCACACCCAAGGGAACAATGGGGGCGAATTGAAGAGGGGAATGCCCACCATAGAAACTTCTAGATGGAATGTGGGGTCCACAATGTTGTTGATATGTCATCCAGTCCATTAATCAAGTGTGCCTGCCTCACAAGGATGAAGTGACACACCTAATAAACTTAAGCCATCTCTATATAGAGGTTTTAATCGCAATTATAAAATTCTCTCTTTGGTGTGTCCCCCCTGAACTATTATTAGGGATGATTCTCTGGTTGTACAGTCACCATGAGTAGTATCACTAGATGCATGGTTCGGATTCCACATACTCATCATAGGTGGGCCCCACACAGCTTTAACATTGAACCCGCATACTCATTCTCCAGGAGAATCATTATAGCCGTTCGATTAGTGGTCAACAAATGGACGGTTAAGATGAAGATGGTCAATTGTCCCAACCCAAACAACCAATATCCATCAATAGGCAATCTCAATGGACGTATGATCCTAAATGGCCAATTAGGTGACATCTCATAGATAGTGATTGACAAAATAATCCATTCACCATAAGTTCCTTAAGATGGCTTTATACCATAGAGTTGAGAAGATGGACGGTTCCGATAATAGGACCACTTGGCATGTGCGCCTCAATGGACGGCGACAAACGCTGGACATGAGTCGCGACGGAAGTAAAACGAATCCTAGTTGAGGATATTCCTGTTTTGTTTGGCCGATAAAGAACGTAATGCAGGCCATGCACATCACGCGTCCTGTAATGGGGTGATTAGAAGGACACTCAATCCGTCCATCAATGGATAAGTCTTGATTTTGGACCGTTCATCTTGGGGAAATTACTGTGGGTAACGCAAAGGAGAAATGATATACCGGGCTCGCAATCCTAGCTGTTGATTTGTTGCCGTCAAAAGATGCTGTATATCAAAAGTACCCACGATCCATATTCAAAGATAGAATTGTTCAACCAGCGTTTCTGTATCGTATTTGAAGAATGGCTGGAATAACCAGCTGAACGGTTCAAATTCAGTTTCTATACATCTGTACGTATTATAATTGGAGATGAACCATGATTGGTTCTTTGCACAACGTACTGGAAACCTACTTTGGAAATAACCTTAGATATCTCTACTGTTACCACCAGTCTTGAAATTCTCATTTCGCGAGATATTGAAATGATTTAATCTGAGCCACTGACTTTTGCTGGGCCACTGGCTATATGGTTAAGGCTGGAAACTGGTCACATTAATGTGGCCCACATGTCGGGTCCAAGCCTTATTTCCAGGTCCAATCAAGAAATAGTCCTTGCACTTTAATGTGGCCGGCCATATAAGATTTTTTTTTTTTTTTTTTTTTAAAAAAAAAAAA
This sequence comes from Magnolia changhungtana, assembly GCA_030180095.1. Taxonomy (NCBI): domain Eukaryota; kingdom Viridiplantae; phylum Streptophyta; class Magnoliopsida; order Magnoliales; family Magnoliaceae; genus Magnolia; species Magnolia changhungtana. Next base: position 6,430,647 of record JASAUF010000182.1, on the reverse strand, counting down.
TAAATTTTTAACAAGTAAATATTTGAAATAGTTCAATTTAAGATTTTTTTTTTTTTTTTTTTTTTTTTTGGAATGCTCCGTCCATGATGAGTCCCATCATATAAACGGTTGGATTGTCCAAATATGGCCTGAATCTTATAGTGATTGGGCACAATTGTTTTTAAACCATCTATACATTTTGTATTAAGAAAATGTACGCTTGACCATGCACAAGCATAGAGGTGTGTGCCTACAGCTCCTCTCGGGGGAACCGCTTCATGTGCATAACTTTCACACCGACCGACAGGTATATCACCTAATGTCTTACCTTGATCTTGATATCACACCGATTCAAAGCTTAGGTGGGCCGCACAATAAGAAAGAATGTAAAATCATACCTAAAGCTTGTTGTGTGTCCTAATGTAATATTATATCTAAATTTTTAAAGGACAGTGCAGTGAGTATACTATCTGTAACTTTGTTGATATAAAAGAAATCTGAACGTAGAAAATTTCAGATGGGCACCACAAAATGTATGGGTTGTACCTATCATGTGTTGGGGATTTGGACCTGCGGAATCACATAGATCTAGATCTAGGATAGTAATCCAATGACACCAATCACATAAGAGAACACACAGATTTAACGTGGAAAACCCTTTCGGGAAAAAACTACGGCACAAAGCGACAGATCTCCACTATGAAATAGAAATTATAAGAGAGAGGACTTACCCGATTCGAACAACCTCGAATCTCACCCTTGCTACACTCTTTAGAAACCTTAAAATCCTTTTAGGAACCCTTGGAACTCCTTTAGAAAGCCTTAGAATACCTCCCAATCTCGCATACACCCCTTTATATAAGTTTAGAAAGAAGTAGAATCAGAATAGGAAACAAAAATCGCAAAATTCGCTTTTTCGCAAAAAATCTGCGTAACATCTTCGATATCATCGAAAGGTCCATCGATGTCATCGAAGACAGACCAAAACTGTCTAGCGACCAGGGGTGAAAATTTTGTGAATTATCGATGACATCGATCAACCGTCGATGTCATCGACGATTGACTTCGATGTCATTAAAACCCTGTTGATATCATCGACAGACCACCAGACAGATTTAAGACAACTGTCCATAACAATCTCCACTATGTCTTCAATCTTCATACGTGTAGCTTCTTGTCCCTTTCTCTTATTTCTGCATTGCATCATAGCTTCAATTAACGCTTCTTGTGCACACTCCGTCCTTCTTTTACGCCATTGCCAAGTCTAGAGAAGTTGCACAGAACTTGAACTTCTCAGCAGGAATATTCTTGTTAATCATGTCTGCCGGATCTAAATCCGCATGCCCAATCACCTTTGCTCCTGTCTTCTCAAAAAGAAAGACGTAGTCTTCTTACCATCTCACCGCTATCCAATATTGCTTGCCAGGGTACTTGTTCACAACACTAATAGCTCGTGAAATAACCGGTCTAATCCAGATCATGACATACACTGCCAACCACATTCAAATAAGGCTACTGAGATATCCTGCTTTTTCTCATTTGTTTTGGGACATGTCCTAAGGAAAATTTGAGGAGAGACGCGTAGGGAACGCTTTCCTCATTTGTTTTGGGACATGTCCTAAGGAAAATTTGAGGTGAGACGCGTAGGGAACGCTCTCCGGCTTTACCTGGCCCATCACGTCCTTGATCAATACCTGCACATAAGGTATTCCTCCTGAGATTACCAAAGCCTACTCCTCTTTCAGTCTCAATGCCGAGAACCATCTTTGCAGCCCCCCGATCCTTTATCTTGAATGTCCCACTTAATCGAGTCTTCAGTATATTAATTTCAGACATGTCATAATTGGTGATTTACATGTCATCAATTCCTGACTCACCATAAAGGAATCAAATCACTACCTAAGCGACAGGTTGAACTACGACCTCCTGCAAAGTCTTTTCTTAGCCCCTTTAATTTTGAACCGCTCTGGTTGCTTCATGTAGATCTGCTCTTCACTTTCCCTTGCAGAAATGCAGACTCCACATCCATCCTTCCATCTTAAGATCACATTGGCCAACTAGCGCCAATCACAAATCTAATAGATACCTGCTATACCGTCGGTGCGAATATCTTGAGAAGCCAAACCCTTCTCTTTGAGCATAACCCTTCGCTACCAACATCGCCCTATATCTATGGTGTATCCTCCTGAAGGTCCACTTGCATCTAACTGCTCTCTGGCCCACTAAAAGTTCCACCAGCTCCCATATGTCGGTCTGGTACAACGAATCCTTCATATTGCCCATAATCATCTTACACTTTTTAGCACTAGGCTCACTTAGAACCATCTGAATAGAAGATGAATCTCCTGTGATATTGGAGTCGTTCATGTACCTCGCCGATATCCTGCGATCATGCCGTGTGATTCTTCTCACAGGTGGCTGCTCTACCTGCTCTGTATCCCTGTCCACACGTCTCAGCCTTCCTGCCCTGCTCGATCATGTGGCCATGCCCAGCATGTCACACACGTGCAGAGGTGGAATCCGTAACATCTACTACAACTCCACCTTTTGAAGTGCTCCCGATCAACCTGTACATGTTACCAAGTCGTTGTGCTTTCATGATTACCTGTGCCCCCTTAGATACCTTAAGAGCACTATCAATACCCATGTACTTGCATCATTTTGCCTCAAATACACCAAGAGAAATCAGATTCTTCTTCAAATCAGGAACGTGCTTGACATCAATCAAGGTACGCTACACCCCATCAAACATCCTGATGCACACCGTACCAATAGCCACAACAATACAGGCAAAGCCATTACCCATAAATTCTTGTCAACTATTGCACTCCCTGTAGCTGTCGAACCAACTTCGATGAGAAGTCATGTGAAACGATGCCCCTGTGTCTAGCATCCACTCATTCTTACGATCATCGTATGGCAGCCTGATAGTAGACACAGAAAAAATATCACCATCACATCCACTCGATCCATCTGATGTGGCAGTATCGGCCTCCCTATACGAAGCCTCAGAATCTTCTCTCTTCGATTTAGGATTTCCACAATCCTTCTTCACATGTCCTTCATTCTGTAAGACTCACCCCCACAGCACATGATATTGTCCGCTTTGCCGAAGCTCACGGCTTTAAAACGCGTCATGTCTGTTAAGGGAGAAACCTAACATATAACCACAACAACTCTAGACAACTCTTCCGATGTGGGACAAGTTACGCTACTGATCAATCGCAATAGTAGCTTCGCCCGACACGGTAAACACCACACTCCCGCCCACATGTGTGCCGCCCACGTGAAGCTGGCCGATCCCCCATCGAGAGCAGAGCCATCCTCAGCTCTGATACCATTTGTAAGGCCCACCCCCACAGCACATGATATTGTCCGCTTTGCCAAAGCTCACGGCTTTAAAACGCGTCATGTCTGTTAAGGGAAGAACCCAACATATAACCACCATAACTACAGACAACTCTTCCGATGTGGGACAAGTTACACTACAGTCAACTGCAACAGTAGCTCGCTCAGCGCAGTAGCTTGCCAGCCACACCTGGGGGCTGGCCCACATGTGTGCCCGCCCACATGAAGCAGTGACCGGGGCGTCACACATTCCCACAATTCCAGCACTTTACCTTTCCTTTACCCTTGCCCTTTGATTTGGATCTATAACTAGAAGAACGCGTACCTTGTTCAGAATTCCTACCCATTATAAATAGTGCATAAGAAGATGTCCCCATGTCGCCGTTTAGTTTTCTCATAGCTTTCCCTTAAATGGCTAAGATAACAGTGTCGACACTCAGGATTTTATTTGTGCTACACATAGTGTCCTTGAATGACTTATACGACGCCGGAAGAGAATTCAGCAATATACATGTTTGTTCTTCATCTTTCATCACTTCCTCCATATCCAACAATTTGCAAACTAATTTATTAAAGTTGCTAATGTGAGCCTCTAGATCTCCACCCTCTGCCATCTTGAAGTTATACCACTGCCGCTTCAAGTACAGGCGATTTTCAGAGGATTTTTTCGCATAGACATCCTCTAACTTCGTCCATAACTTAGCCACAGTTTTCTCCCTCATGACGTTGTAGAGAATCTCATCCGTGAGACATAAACGGATCGATGATAAAGCATTCTTATCAAGAGTATTCCGATCATCATCAATCATAGTAGACTTTCGTTCCTCAAGAGCACTATCTTCGCCTTGCTTGATTAAGGAACTCATTATCTTGATCTTCCATAACTCAAAATTATTTTTTCTTGAGTACTTCTCAATCTCATACCTAGTGCTTCTCATTATTACTAATCCTGCAGATTCAGATCTGTGCCCCAACGATTGCTTCAATACCACTTGTTGGGGATTTGGACCTACGGAATCATACAGATTTGGATCTAGGATAGTAATCTAATGACACTAAGCACACAAGAGAACACACAGATTTAACGTGAAAAACCCTTTCGGGAAAAACCATGGTGCAAAGCGATAAATCTCCACTATGAAATAGAAATTACAAGAGAGAGGACTTACCCGATTCGAACAACCTCGAATCTCACTCTTGCTACACCCTTTAGAAACCTTAAAATCCTTTTAGGAACCCTTGAAACTCTTTTAGAAAGCCTTAGAATACCTCCCAATCCCGCATACACCCCTTTATATAAGTTTAGAAAGAGGTAGAATCGGAATAAGAAATAAAAATCGTAAAATCTGCATTTTCGCAGAAAATCTACGTAACATCTTCGATATCATCGAAAGGTCCATCGATGTCATCGAAGACGGACCAAAACTGTCCAGCGACCAGGGGTGAAAATTCTGTGAATTATCGATGGCATCGAGCAACCGTTGATGTCATTGACAACTGGCTTTGATGTCATTGAAATCCTGTCGATATCATCAACAGAATTTAAGACATCTGTCTATAACATCATGTACACTAAATCATGCTGAAATCTTGCTGTGGCCCAATTGACTTTTGTAACAGTATAATCTTAATTTGTCATGGCACTTTATCCTGATAATTTGCGTCAGATGAACAGATTTATGTGGTAATTCACATTAGATGAATGGATTAATGGTAAACTAATGGTGGGCATCCCATCCCAAACTCTTGTTATGGTGTTGCATACTTGAGTTTTGATTGGTGTGAGTTTGGTTCCAAGTTGAGGACATGGATTCCTGCAACCTTGACCGTAGAAAGTTTCTATGGTCAGAAGCTAGGCGGGGCCTACTGTGATGTTTGTGAGAAATTCACTCTATTCATTTGTTTTGCCAACTTATATTAGAACATGAACCCAAAAATACAATAAATCCAAAACTCAAGTGGGCCACACGACATGAGTGGGTCCTGAACATGGATAGTTGAAACATTCGTGAGGCCACAAATGTTTTGGATCAAGCTAACATGTTTGTGTTTTCAATTCATCCTATGGATGGCTTATAAGCATCCTAATGGACCTCGAAAAGATTTTAATGATAGGCATTTCCTCCTTACTTTTTCATATCACGTGGCTTGCTTGACTTGCCTTATGTTTCAGCTGATGACCTAACATGAGCTGACAAAACAATGCACATGGTGGATTTTGTACGAAAATGTCTAGCTTCCAACTAAAGGAACTTTTTGTGAACGCGAGGGAATGTACCCAATCGACAGGGTGGCTATCATGCACATTGTCTTCATGTGCTGCTATACTGGTAGTACTTATCCCTATATATGCGTACGTGTAGTCAGGTTTAACATGGTTTTTGTATAATTTTGTCCCACTTGATGATTAGAAGGGGCCAACCGTCCATTCATCATTGTCCTGAGCCTACATTTCATGCTCGGGTCCAGCCCTAGGCTGGTCACCTCGTGTGACTCGTCATGGTCAACTCGGATTCCACGGACCCTGACTCAGGATCAAACAACTCGGTCCGAGTCACCGAGTCTTTTAACAGTACCTGTGATCCACGATAGACTAGTTTAATTTTCTCACGAGATGAAACTTTATAAATATCTTGTAAGATATCGTCAATATCTCGTGAGATGCATGTGGGGTCCGGTCCCACATGCATGCGTACCGAGACAGATATGACCCCATTTAAACGGCTAGCATTTGTCTCGTGTGGCCTATCCATTCTCCCAATATTCCCTCCTTCAGGTCGAAAATATTCCTTCTTCTCTCGAGGCCACGTGGCGCAAATCCAGCCGTTAATGATGCTGACATCAACGTGCTCCAGTCACGTGGGAGCTGATGTATGGGGCTTTTATCTAGGCGAGATGTTTCTGTACACTGCTGGAGTACCAATCTAATTTGTAACTCCATGAATGGGCCCTGTTTGTCCAGGGGATTTGAAGTTTTGAACCGCTAAAGATGTAGGGCCCACTACGAATAGATTTTGAACAAAGTACCTTGCCGTCCAAACGATCCTAACCATCTGATCGGTGGAGTTGAAACTGTCCATTTTAATGGTGGTTGAGAACTATTTGTGGGGAGATGTACTTATCCTGGAGTATATGCAGGTGGGTACCATGTATTACATGGTTCAGATCTCGTCCCCACCCATAGAGATTCAGTGCTCCCGCAGTGCACCGGCCTTTCCCTTCCATATGGTTTTCGAGTTCCAGAAGAGCTGTCTATTCTGTAGTCCGCGTTACCACCAACTGATTTTGGTGCTAGCATACACGTGAGGCTCCGTACCATGTATGTGGCATGTAACCCAATCCGAACCGTTCCAATGGAGAGAACCACTCTAGATGGATTATAACCTACTCATATCATGACCTTAACCGTTCAATCGCTAAACAACCAACATACAATCGTCCATCCGATTTTGAGCATATGACCAATATACGTCGGTTCTCATCATTTGGACGGTTTGGATTTTACTTACATGCCACGTGTAAATGTAAGGATCCATACATATCAAAAGTGTTTACACTGATTTAGTAGTCAGTAGGACCACCACACACTTTATTCAATTAATGGATCTTGGGATGGTAAAAAGGTATAATCATTTGTTAATAATTTCCAAAGAGTGTGGTCAGCGGCTGATACGGTCGAGTCATGGGGAAATGTTCCTTTCCTTTTCTATTCTCATCGAGAAATGTAAGTGCACTTTCACACGTGAATAAGAATCACACGTGTTGAGAAGGATCCAGTCATCGTGCGACCCCCCTTGAATCCCGTGTTTTAAAAATCGCGCCGATCCGATCATCACGTGGATCACGATTGTGGACCGTTCTCAGTTTCTCTTGACCGTTCTTTTGTTTTGTTTTATGCTTGACCACGTGATGAACGGCTCTGGCATCTCACGTGTCTCGTAGATGTACCGTCTACAGTGGTAAATCCACAGTGCTCGGTGCAATGAATATATCAGACCTCTTACACGTGTAGCATCTAATGTGGAACCGGGCTACATGTGTGCCATCTCAATGTCTTTCATATTGGCAATGGTGCGTTTGGAAAGGTTTGACAATCACAACATATCACATGGATCTGAGATCCAAGCCGTCAATTAATTATGACTGATGGTGTAGATGCCCGGCCTACAAATTTGCAGTTAATACTATTTGGCTCAAGTTCGATCGCACGTACGTTCGTCTTGAGTGTGCCAAAGCTGAGACACATTGAGAAGGCTATAATAATAAAACAAAAAGTGGACAGCTTAGAAAATTATATTATGGTCCAGTACCTGATCCATTGAGTACTGTGGTCGTATAAATTATCTACAGCTTAGAAAACTATATTATGTCACGAATGAAGTACAAAGAACGTTGGAAGATATTTTTCCAGGAATAAGATGACAATCAATATTAATATGTTTGGCCATTTCATGAAAAATAGAATTATTTGTGATGTGAAGTCTGATCGAGTATCTCAATAAAGGCACATGTATATGTTGGATATGTGGACAGTTGAGATCTCAAAGAAGAGTTTTGAGCCAACTGAGTTTGCAGGTAGCATTGGCCATTGCGTGGTACTCAACCTTAATAGATGACTATCAAACAATAGGGTTATTTTTTTTGGTACTCCATGAGATAAGGACTATGTTTAAGTATTCTAAGATATCCCAAGGTAGAACCCCGCGTCTTGGGACAACTAGCCTAATTAGAGTCATAGTAAGTAAAGAGTTCAAAAGATTTATTGGAGGATAAAAGAATGCATTTACCAGGAGAAGACATGAAATATCAACATCATATTTGATATTGTGATTGTTAAATAAATAAGGTGCTAAACAAGTCATCGATACATAAAGGGGTTATTGTACGATGCTGGTGAGTTTGATTTGGCAACATGGCATTAGATTTTGGTGTGTTTTTTTTTTTTTTTTTTTTTTTTTTTTGTTTTTTTTTTTTTGTTTTTTGTTTTTAAGAGCTATTATAGTAATGAATTGTTGATAGATGTCTTAAATGTTTAAATTCAATAGTATATCGATGACAAGTTCAATGCCATTGAGCAGGCTTTGATCCCATCAAGATTTTTCGAAATAAATAATCGAATTAGTTGTTGGACACTTTAAGTGCCCTTTTCAATACCATCGAAGTCCGTTTGATGCCATCGAAGGCCTGGTCGGTAAAATCTGAATTTTCATGTTTGGTCATCGGAACGTTTTGGTATTATTTCGATGCCATTGAAGTGGGTTCGATGTCATCGAATTCTATCAAATGTGTCATCGAGCGTATCGCAAAGTTACGCAAATTTGTGTTTTTGCGGGATTTGTTTCCGATTTTGATTAGGATTCTCCTAAATGCTATATATAGGAGTATAATAGGGATTTTGAGGTATCTAGAGCTTTCTAATTCATTCCTAAGGTTTCAAAGCGCTTGTAAAGGAAATTCAAGGCTTGTTCAAATTAGGTATTTTTTTCTTTCTCCTTGTAATTTCTGCTTTCATAATGATTACAATTGTTTTGTACCGTGGTTTTTTTCCCAAATGGATTTTTTTCATGTTAAATTCGGTGCGTTTGTGTTGTGCTTGTTTGGTGTGATTGGAAATCCTAGGAACAAATTAGAAAGTTCTAGATACTTCCCAATCGTACTTATATATATATATATATATATATATATATATATATATATATATATATATATATATATATATATATATATAGCATTTAGGAGAATTCCAATTAAAATCGGAAATAAATCCTGCAAAATTGCAAATTTGCGTTACTCTACAATACACTGAATGACACATTCGATATAACTTCGATGATATCGAACTAAACCTTCAATGACATCGAACCTACTTCGATGGTATCGAAATAATACCAAAATGTTCCAACGACCAAAAATGAAAATTAAGATTTTACCAATGTTATCGACTTGGCCTTCGATGTTATTGAACAATCTTCGATGGCATCATAAAGCACGCCTAAAGCATCCAACAACCAATTTAAATTATTCTAGAAAATATCGATAACATCGAGTTGATTCGATGACATCGAAGCATGCTTGATGGCATCAAACTTGTTATCGACAGACTGTTGAATTTATAGATTTAAAACATTTATCAATAATGTGCTTGGTGGTAGGGTGCGCTGTTGATAGGGTGTCGTCGGAAGATGGGATAAGCTGTAATATCGGGATGGATTTACTCATTGTCCTATCTGAGTGGAGGAAAATAAAAGGGTAGTAGTACGCTGAAAAGAAAATTAAAATCAAATCTAGGGAATTTTCAAGAATTCCTATGATACCATGATAAAAACAAAAAGAAGAGAAAAGCAATAATTGAAAGATTTTTCCTATTTTCTCATCGAGTGTAAGTCTTGAATTTATATATAAGGAATGCCTTGAAAATAAAACAATACAATAAATACAAAATCAGATTATACCATAATGAAATTTAGACAAAAGAGATAAATATACAAAGAAATCAAGTATCGTTCTAATTAATAAACACATGAAAATTGAAAATCCTTCCTAATATGGCCAGTTATTCAGTTATTTTTTAGTTTGGTTTGACATTAATAAAACAGTAATCATAACATAATTATTTTATATTATCAGAAAAATAAGCGATTGCATGCAACAGACAAATGAGACACGTGATTTAACTTACTGTTACATTTTATTACAACTGATATTGCATGCAACAGATCAATAAAATTGCAATCTAAAAGCCTAAAGTATAGTTGTCTAACTTCTATAACTCAAAGAGAAAATCGTAATTAAATACTTTGGCATATTTGTGATGGGTGATGCTCGGGCACTTAAAAATTACAAACGTGACTTGCAAATAATTAAAACTAAACCATTCAAATGGCACGTAGATGGATCATGACTTTGATTATGGGATGGTTAACACTTAATACTCCAATAGCCTTATTTAACAAACAAGCGTGCAATCTAGGTCATGTTTGATTTTTCTAGTAATGGTAAATGCATTGCAAATATGTAATAATTACTTTCCAAGGGTAAATGCATCAATGGAGGTTGCTGACTAATATATGTGGGGCCCATCGTGATATATGTGAATTATTCACACCATCCATCTGTTATGTCAATTGAATTTAGGGTATGAGTAAAAAAATGAGGCAGATTCAAAATTCAAGTGGACCACACCATAGGAAAAGGGAATTGAACATTCCCTGTTAAAAAGTTCTCGAGACCACTGTTTACTTTGGTGTGGGCCACTTGAATGTTGAATTTACCTTATTTATTAGCTTATTCCTCAAAATGTCATGGTAAAATGAACGAACAGAACGGATATATAAAATACATCACAATGAGTCTAAAAATTTAAACTACCTTTTAAACCAAACAAAATTTCATATGGATTTTCAAACCGGCTAAAGGGTATTAATTACTCATTTACATGTATTTACACCGGCTTTAAAAAATCAGACGGCCCTTAGTTTAATTTGAGTTTATATATATGTCACGTGTGTGGCTGCGTATCAAGTGTCATCCGTAGCCAGTGCATCAAATAACTCTCCCGAATTCAATACGCTATATTCATCATTCCGAGATTGGCAAAAAATACAGCGAATGCATTTCTCGATTTTCGAGACTATTAATGAAGAATAATCGTGTTCTCTTCGGAGAAATCGCCGAGGACGACAGCTTTTTAATTCCCTCCAGGCGGACACCCATGTTAGTTCTATGCCATCTAGTAAATGGTGGCATCTAGTAAATGGTGGTGACATGTCCTCCTTATATTCGGCGCTGACTTACTTCCATCGAGACCATTCATGTTATGGGCCCCACTGTGGATGGAATAGAAAACCAAAATTACACTGATATATCAATTCCAAACAACTAAATAATTTATATGAAATGTATGGTTCAAATTGTAATAGAAAGTTCTATAGAAACTTAGAGGATTAACACTATATTCTCCATTCAATGTTTTGGATGGTCTGGATTTCTGTGAAGTTATTCAGTGTTTATATTTGAAGGGTCACCACCAACTTTGAAATGGTGGGAAACTAACACTGGGGTCTCTTGCCCAGAGGCGACCCGACACTAAAATGCGCCCTATGATATAATAAGCCCTGGTCAAACCAACATCAAAATTCAATAATTGAAGGTAAAAAAGCTCAGAGCCTTTTCATCGTCAGCAACCCCAATACCCTTCTTTTCCAAAGAAGGATTGTTGGACACTCTCCTATTGTAACCTGTCCACATCCTAGCTTACAATAGCAAACATCCACTGACACACCTATCAATTCTCATTTAAACCTATCCTACGCACCCCCCCGGAGCGGAATCGTCTACATCAGCTGTTTTTTACGCAGCGCGTAAAACACCCACTTCTGTGGGGCCACCATGTTACACGTATAAAATCCATTCCTTTATATCAGGTTCTATCCTCCGTGTGATGCTCGGAGCTAAAAAATCGGCTAGATCTACGACTCATATGGGCCACACGAATGGGGATACGATGACAACCATTCGTTTGGGTGTGGGTCCACCGTGATGTGTATCTTTCATCGAACTCGTTAATCAGGTGTAACTAACCAGGATGAAGAGGAAATATAAAAGATCATCCTGATAAACAACTAAGGTGAGCCACGCTGTTTGAACTTCAGTTTCGGGAAGATTTTGAAAATTTTTTACTATGGAGTGGCCCATATCAGATCTTAATGGTGATTATATTCTATATGTACGGTTTAAATAATGGTTATCAGATGATGGATGGAGTGGATTTCACATATATAATCTTGTGGGCCCCGAGGAGGTAGGTGTTTTGCGCGCTGTGTAAAATCGTATTTGTGCACGATTCCGGTCCGTGCACCGCCGAACGTGGATTGCTTGGAACACCTTGGAGCATGAAGTTCCTTCGCTAAGAATATAGGTGGGCCCACCGTGATGTTTATTAGGAATCCATCCCGTCCATTCATTTTTTCGGCTCATATTAAGATATGAGTCAAGAAAGGATGCAGATACAAAACTCAAGTGGGCCACGCGATAGGAAACAGTGGGTAGGGAACTTCCAACCGTTGAAATATTTTGGGTCTGCTGTGATGTTTATGTGTCATCCAAACAGTTCATAAGGTCATTCCTAATGGGACGAGCTGAGAAAACAAATATGTTAGTCTAATACAAAACTTCTGTAGCTCCGGAAATGTTTTAACAATGGGAATTCAATCCTCCCTGTTTCACTTGAGTTTTGTATCTGGCTCTTTATTTATTTATTTATTTATTTTTATTTAAATTTTTATTTTAATCTTGTCCTATCATGATCTGGAAAAGCGGATGGACGGAGTGGATTTTTTTACAAACATTACGGTGGGCTTCACCTGAGTCCACGAACTTCTGCTACAGCGTCGGCAATTCGCGTGCAGCACAGGCTGCACAGCGTACCCTCTTTAAGCGGATTAGGTCCGGTCCGGCCGCACCAAAGACGGTACCGCCCTTACCCTGGGGCCCACCTTGATATATGCATTCTATATCCACGCCGTTCATCCGTTTTCCCAGGTCATTTTAAGGTAATACGCCAAAAATGGAGCAGATCCAAATCTCAGATGAACCATACCATAGGAAACAATAGTGATTGAATGTCCCACCGTTAAACATTTCCTAAGGCCAATCATAATGTTTCCTTAATGTTTATTTACCAGGTTGGATGATAAGATCTCATAAAACAAATATTAGCTTATATATCTGGCCCATTATAAGTTTTTATTGGTCAATTGCCATATTTCCTATGTACGGTCCAACTGAGATTTGTATCTGCTTCATTTTGTGGCTCATGACCTAAACTGATCTGAAAAAAATGGATGGTCGGCATGGATTTAGAATACATGCATCAAGGTGTGGGCCACTCCTAATTTGCTCCCGAAATTATTGTAACCCTATGTAACCTTAATCTCCGTGGGTCCCACCTTAATGTCCGTCTGCGATCCACTCCGCCCATCAGTTATACAGCTTACGTTAGTATATGCACCAAAAAAAAAATAAGGCAGATCTAAAACTCAAATGGGCCACACCACCCGAAACAGCAGGATGGAAATGCCTACTAGCTGTTGAACCTTTTTGAGGCCACTGTACTGTTTGTATAGATATCACCCTGATCTATAACTTTGTGGTCCCTGGGAGGTTTTAATGGTGAGTGGTCAATCCCCATCATTTATTGTGGTGTGGCCCACTCGAGTGTTCAGTCAGCCTGACTTATGAGATAAGGTTCTCAATGTGGATTCCTAACTGATACAGTGCTGTGTGGGCCCTACTATGACATATGTGCTTCATCCACGCCGTCCATTTATTTTAGCAACTCATTTTATATCATGAACCCAAAAAATCAGGCATATCAAAATCTCTAGTGAACCACACTACATGAAATAGTAGTGATCGAACAACCACCATTAAAACCTTTTCGGGGGCATGAGAGTTTTGGATCAAGCTGATATTTTTATGGGCACGAGAGTTTTGGATCAAGTTGATATTTTTTGTTTTCCCTTCATCCCTGTGTCTGTGACATAACCAACAGGAGTTTCAACTCTTGGTAAGGGTTCGAGTATCCATACGTGGTGAAATTCCACTAGCGTGAGTGTGTGGGGTGTGTGTGCGGGTGTTAAAAAAATAATAATAATAAAAAATAAATACCTAACAGGTTGAATGACAAATAAACATTAAAGTGTGCTAGGAAGTTTTTAATGGTGAGAATTCCTATGGTGTGGTCTACCTGAGATTGGATCTACCTTAGTTATGGGATCATGCTCTAAAATAATGATATAAAATGGATGAAATATGTGCCCTCCCTCACGTACTAACATAAACTTTAAAAGAAGAAAAAGAAAAAGAAGAAGAAGAAGAAGAACATGAGCGGTCACAATTGATGAACTAAATGAGCATAATATAAACATCATAGTGGGCCCATGTTGGTCGTTCTTAAGTTCTAGATACCTAATTTTTTCTTTTAAAAAATATAAAAAACTATACCTAATGTTGGGAGACTGCGGAAGCACACAAAGATGAATCAAGGATAACTATCCAACAACACAAAGTAAAAGGAAGAAAAGCACAAAGATTTTACGTGAAAAATCCTTTTGAGAAAAAACTATGGCACACAAAGCAATAGATGATCACTATGAAAGTAGAATTATAGAGAGAAAGAGCTTACTCGATTCGAACAACCTCGAATCTCACCGTTGGTACACTTGTTGAGTCCCTTGGATGAATTTGAAAACCCTTAGAAATATTTTCTAATCATATTTGCACCCATATATATAACCTTAGGAAGAATCTCAAACAGAAAAAGAAACATAAAACTTGATTAAAGACATCAAATACAACACCTACTTGTTATTGAATGTACATTCATATGCTTATTTCAAAAAGCTACCTCATCAACATATATAATTATCATTCTACTACCTTTGTTACATTCCATTAGAATTCTTTTAACAGCCAATCGGGTTGGTGTGCAAGCATATGAGGGCTCAAAAATCACTCCCATCCTTGATTCAAATAGACCACATGATAGAAAATAAGGTATAGGGTGAAGAACATCTTTAGTATGGTCAATCATATATAGTTATAATTTTTAAGGCGTGTGTCTAAATTTTTATGTGGCATCTAATGACCCGAGTGGTTTTCATATAAATATCACGATGAACCCTATAAAAATCAAGGGTGCTTATGTCTCTACTCCATCCACTTTCTTTAGAGTGGTCTATCTTAATCACAAGTTAAACTGATTTTGTTTGCTCTAGGCCTAAACTGGGATTGTCCATCTAAGGGTTAAAGTGGATTTCATATACACTTCATAGTGAGCCGGGCTAAAATTCAAGTCCCGCGTCCCTCCTTAATTGTACCGAGAGTATTTAGGAAAAAAGAAAAAGAATGACATTGTATGCCATTCTTCATTTTGGCACACCATGATATTTATATAAGATCTACGTTGACCATTAGATATTTAATCCTAAATTAGACCAAGAGACAAACAAATCAGACTGACATATGATTTTGGTAGGCCACACAAAGAAAGAGTTAGGAGAGCAACATCTACCTTATGCCTGCTGTGATAATTATATGATACTCACTCCAACCATTAGATTCTACATGAAAATTTAGGCCCGTGTACTAAAAATTATACTCCTTTGTAATTTACATGGTCATGCTAGTGGAAACAATTTTGAGGGCAACAATAATTTGGCATATTATTTTCAATCATGTGGTCCACCTGAATTACAAATGTTTTTTTTTTTTTTCTAATTCTAAAAAAAAAGGCCAGGCTGATCATTACATAGATCACCGTCCATGAAAGGAATGGATGGTTGAGAGAAGTTGTGCAGCAATCCATAAAAGGCTTGGATCTCGTACGTGTGGTACGTTGCCATGTGTGCCAAGAAAGAGCGGTTGTGATCTTTGCGCGCCTCGTTATAGGATTGAGACATTAAAGAGTACAAACCTGACTATGTTTTCCAATTTGTGCAACAAGTGGGCCATATTATATAAATGACTTGGTCCTGAAATCAGGCCCACCAATTCATCAGGTATAGACGTACCAACCATTTGAAAATGACTGCCCAACCGTTCACATTTAACGGACAATAACATAGGTTATCGAGCACTCTATATCCTTTGATGATTACAAATGGTCCACCTCTCTTTTAGACCCTAGCTAGAATGTTGTACATAATGTATCTCTACGTAATCAATGTTCAAGATTGAAGCACGCCGTTTGTGAGGTGCTGGGTCCACCTAGTAGGTATGGACGTGAGTGGACGATCAGGCCCATGATCTGATCACCATCTAGACAGTGGTTTTTCAATTGCCTGTTGCATGTGGACCAGTAGAAGTAGGCAGGATCCGACCCGACTTGTCAGATCCGACTAGACTGAACCGGTCGGATCCAATCTGACTCGAATCGAAAGCCGGGGTTGGGTCGGATCGAGTAGACCCACTCGGATCCGACGCCAAACCGAGTCGAGTTCAGGTCATGTAGCAAATCAATCCTGTCCGGACTGAAATCGAGTAGTATAAAGTCAGATTTTACATTAAAAAAAAACCTTTGCCATTCTTCTATTCGAACCCTAACCCTACCTGAGCCGGCGCCGTCAGATGAACCTTTGTGGCGTGTAATAGCTGCAACCATACTAGCTTTCCTGTCCTACTGGTTGGAGCACGACCAGCGAATAGGGCCGACCTGGTTTTGAGGTCCTACCTGGTGTGAGAGAATACTTTGGGTTGCTGACTCGAGTTCAGCGGACGGCCTGGCGTAATGCCGCACTGCAGCCCGAGCCGATTTCCTCTCATTCCCTCCTTTCTCTCCTCCTCTCTCCCTCTTTCTCTCCTGATTTTCGGCCCTCTCTCCTTCTTTTTCTCCCTTTTTCTCTCTCGATTTCCCTCTTGTTTCCTTCTTAGCACTAGAGTCTCCAGCTCGGCTTGACTCAGCCAAGTTTGAATCGACCAAACCCACTTAACTTGATCCGACTCGGTTTTGCTCACTGAGTCGGACTCGGTTCGGGTTAGGCAAATAAGGAATCGGTTTGGATCGAGTTAGCTCTGTTGGACTCAGTCTCGAATCGGATCAAGTTCGAGTAAGGTACTTGCAAAAATCGGATCGAGTCGAGTTGGACCTAATCCGGTCCAACTGGACTCAGATACCACACACCATGCATACGCATCATATCATATGACGGGAAGCAGATTGGGGGGTGATCCCAACGCCACCCAGAAAGGTGGTGATGGGCGCAGTGGGACCCACCGTGATGTATTTGTTTTATCCCTGCCGTTCATCCAATTTTCCATCTCATTTTATAGCATGATCCCAGAAATTAAGAAAATCAAAATCTCAGGTGGACCACACCGCAGGAAATAGTGGTGATTGAATGTCCACCATAAAAATTGCTTGGGGGCCATAAAAGTTTTGGATCGAGCTGATATTTGTGTTTTCCCTTCATTCAGGTCTGTCTGATCTTTCAACAGGTTGGATGGAAAATAAACATTACAGTGGTGCCGCACCGCAGCCCGAGCCGACTTCCTCTCGTTCCTTCCTTCTTTCTCTCCTCCTCTCCCTCTTTCTCTCCCAATTTCCCTCATCTCCTTCATTCTCCCTTTTTCTCTCTCGATTTTCCTCTTGTTTCCTTCCTAGCACTAGAGTCTCCAGCTCGGGTTGACTCAGCCCAGTTCGAATCGACCAGACCCACTTAACTCGATTCGACTTAGTTTTGCTGACCGAGTCGGACTCGGTTCGGGTTAGGCTAACAAGGAATCGGTTCGGATTGAGTTAGCTCTACTGGACTCAGTCTCGATCGGATCGAGTTCGAGTAAGGTACTTGCAAAAACCGGATCAAGTTGAGTTGGACCTAATCCGGTCTAATTGGACTCAGATGCCACACACCATGCATACGCATCATATCATATGACGGGAAGCGGATTGGGTGGTGATCCCAACACCACCCAGAAAGGTGGTGATGGGCGCAGTGGGGCCCACCGTGATGTATTTGTTTTATCCATGCCGTTCATCCAATTTTTCATCTCATTTTAAGGCATGAACCCAGAAATTAAGAAAATCAAAATCTCAGGTGGACCACACCACAGGAAACAGTGGTGATTGAATGTCCGCCATAAAAAATTGCTTGGGGGCCATAAAATTTTTGGATCGAGCTGATATTTGTGTTTTCCCTTCATTCAGGTCTGTCTGATCTTTTCAACAGGTTGGATGGAAAATAAACATTACAGTGGGCCCTAGGAAGGTTTCAACGGTGAGTGTCATTATTCCACTGTTTCCTGGAGTGTGGTCTAGTTGAACTTTGGATCTGCTTAATTTTTTGACTCATGCCCTAAAACGAGCTGGCAAAATGGATGAACGGTGCAGATATAAAACACATAAATCTCGGTGGACCCCACAGGGTCCAACACTACTTGGCTAGGTGGTGATGGTGTCACCACCCAATCTGCTTCCTATATAATCCGATGAGCAGATGTAGGGCTACTGCCTGCAGGGATGATGTGGGGCCCACTACAAGGTTAATCATCATTTCTGACAACGTTCGCCCATTTAATTCCGTACCCACCATGCACAATAATAGACCATAAACTCTACGATGAGCTGATCCTAGACCCACTGGCTGCTAGGTTGATGTGGGGCCCACCCACCAAGAAGATTAATCATCACCACATTCACCTTTTTGGGCCCACCATCCAACGCACATTTGATCTGAACATGACAGCTGATATGGACCACGGCACTTGCTGCAAGATGTGTGTGGGGCCCACCAAGCAGGTTAGTCACCACCGCATCATGATCCCAAGATTTCGTATGGCTCATAACCCAATATAAAAGGTCCACATTATCATCTGTGCCCCACCTCTAACCGTTGGATTGGAAAACATTAAAAATCAGAAGGTCCAATATTAATTGATGTTTTGTGGCCATTCATTTCCTCTCCGGAAATTCCTCCAGATAAATGGTCAGGATTGTTTGATCACGATAATTTTCCAGTGTGACCCATCCGAGATAGAGCCTAAAAAATAAAGAAGCGACTAGCACTTTATTCCAACAGCTATTTATTGTTTTTCCATTTCTTCTGTCTTAGATATTCCCGTGAAGCTGTAAATTCTCTTTTCTTACTCTGTCCTTCCGGTAAATAAATAAATAAATAAAAATCCTACGCTTGCCATGGACCACACAATAAATTACTGGAGAAAAGATCCAGTGCACTAGATCACTATAATGTTATAGTGCTCCGCGTTTCATTGAGACACTTGGATGGTCTGATCGAGTGATCTGGGTTGTCCATTAGGTCCAGAGCACATTCGATGTGCTCCAATGCAAAATTTACATGAATCGGGCAATTCTAACCATTCGATCAATAGTTTAAAAACTAGATGGTCCCAAATATTGACTGAAATAATCAATAAGCTGTTGATTTGTTGGGGGTGATCATTGATCAAGTATGGACATGCTTAACCATCATTTCATTGGTTAGAAAAAGGTATCCATAAAAACGAAGGCTTGGTGTTGTTTTTGCCTAGTCTCTCAATGATATGGGCTGAACTTTTTTTTTTTTTCATGGGCTGAACCTAATGAACGGCCTTGATTGATTGATCGGGTAATTCAAGTGTCCGGATGCAACTAGTAACACTACAAGGGAACTCATATATTCATGTATATGTGTGTGGTATATTGGATGGTATCATTAAGGAGTAATTGGATCAAAGCTGGGATTACCTGAGATTTTGACAAAACTCTAAAATACTTAGACCAATGAAATATTCAAATTGTAAATATATATTTCCCTATGCATAAGAGCTGTCGTCTATCTCTAAAAGAATTTTCTACTATTTATTTTAAAACTAAGCAAGGGATTGTTAAGGTTTTTTTTTGTTTTGTTTTTGTTTTTGTTTTTGTTTTGTTTTTTTTTTTTTTTGTTTTTGTAAATAATTTTTAAAATTTTTATTTCCCACCAAAACGAATTTGAAAAAACAAATGGAAAATTATTATTTTTGTTTAGTCTTATATTAGATAGAGTGGGAGAAAACTTTTCTTTTATAAGTGTTTGAGCATGGAGTATTCTTACTTAGATAAATGGAGGAAGAGATGATTGGTTTGCGTATGCACCGGAACATATGTACGCGCACACGCACTCATGCTCGAGCTTGGGCTTGGGCAAGGGCTCAAGCACGAGCATGGGTAAGGGTGTGGGTGTTGTTGTTGTAGTGGAATTAGATATCACACTTTACACTTTACGCGTGCGCATCGTGTCACAAGGTGGTTGCTCGCTCGCAATCTTATACAAACCGCTACGAGATGGTGCGAGAGAAGGCGTAAAGTGGTTTGGGCTTTATAAGCTATTGGAAACGGTCGGATCAGTGGATCTAAAATCATTGACTGTTTTTTAGAATAGCTGGTAGCCTCAATAGCCAAAATGGTTCGAAAACGGATGACCCTTGATGATCAACGGTCAGATTGGTGATTTAAGGATGTGAAATGTTTGGAATTTAGTGTTAACGGTTAGAAACATTTTACAAACATTCTGAATCATAGATGACCGCCTGACAATGGTCCACACCCCAGTGCTGTATAAACTGGACCCTCTAGGTCTAGAATAATCCAAGTCCAACCAACTCAATCCGATTTGATCTCTCCAAGTTTTTCCTTTTAAGATTATTCAAGAAGAGCCTCGTTGAGTGATTCAAATCTTGTTTCAATCGCTGAGTTCGATCACTCAACAAATTTGCCATGGTTCGAATTGCATTAATCGAGTCCTTAAGTAGGTCCGTTCGTGATTGTTGCATGCATGACCTTAAGAAAAAAGGTCTGTCTTATCCTGGAAGCAATTCTCCTGTAACCCATCAACCGTCTCAATATCAATCGAGAAGGGGGGCGAATCAAACTTTAAGGATATCATATTATATACATTATTCAACGTGGTGTCAATTTCAGTTTTCAATATTATTTATGAAACATTTTCCAACATGAATGCGATAGGAAGACTTCTTTTCCTGAAGCAATTTTGCTTGTTGATATAACACATAATATTCAAACTTTTCGAAGGGTTCTCCTAATAGCCCAAGATTAATCTGTGGATCACCATTTTCATAGCAGGTTTTAAGGGAGAACCTGGTCCACTTTTCTTTTCAATTTTCTTCTTCCATGTCACTCTAGTAACAATCATCACAATCACACATATCCCACCAGATGTGTTTATTATTTTGGTGACACCAATCATTGTAGGAGATACTGAGAGGATGGTCGTTCATTGTTTTTTTTAGTGAGTATGAGGTTGCATTCAGGCAGTGGTGTGGAGAACACCTTTTCCTCATCAGTGGATGTGAGAAAATGAATTTCCATAGAACCATCTTGCTTACATATATTGATTGAGTATTTTAGGTCTCAGGCCGTGGTATGAAGTTGTTTATAAGTTGTGTGTGTGTGTGTAGGAATGCTCACCTGCACACCTTCTTACGTGAGCACCCGCGCGTACCTCTGTACACGTGTCTTAGGCACAAAATCTGAATGGTCAATGTAATCGGGCACCCATTAAAACCTCACAAGCCGAACTTTCAGCTAGACACAAAACTTTAGTGGGTCATGGTAAAAGGAAATAATTTCCTCCCTTGATTTACATTTCTCTTTACTATGGCCCACCAGAGTTTTGGAGCTGAAAATTAGGCCCATAGAGTTTCAAGTGGTGCCGCATCATGTGGACGGTGCAAACAAAGCTATTACTATTTTTTTTGAATATTTTAACAAACGCAAAAGAATGAAAATAACAAATTATTTTCAAAATATTATAAACTCATATATCTAAAAATCAGCATAAAAATTTGCACTTCTATATATTGAACAAATATTTAACAAATGTTAGCTTAATTTGGGAATTATCTTCACCTGTGGACTATGAGTTACTACTTATAATCATAAAAGAACTTTAAAACAATTTATCATATATAATATATTCATTTACTTTGTGAAGTAATTACTTTATCTTTAAATTTTATATTTCTAAGAAAAAAACAACAATTTTATTACAAATAGACAACTTAGTGGCGTCTTTGTGCCCGTCCGTTTCTTTTCAATATTGTGGTCCACTATAAGAATGAATCTGTCTGATTTTCGGGCCACTGTCATGGTTATTTTCTAGAAATATTCGCCTTGTAATACTCAGCTATATTTTCTTTTAATCCAATCGTACCCTAGTGGATGAATCAAACATGCAAACATAATCTTAGAAAGATTTATAGTATCTGAATGCGCCCCCACATAGGGCCCACTAAGATTGATCACCAATAACCTCTAACATACGTCCTTAAACAATGCACGGTTTTAACAATTAAAAATTAATCATTTATAACCAATAGTACCACTGCATGTGGTACCGCAGCGTGTTTCCTGCTGACATACCACTTATGGCAACATGCAAAAGAGGATCGCCCTTCCACGGGATGCGGAGTGCGTACTGACACTACCAGTGCTTTGTGGGCCCCACAATCATGTATGTGTTTTATTATATTGTACGTTCATTTTGATTCATTATTCCAGAGCATTAGCACAAAAATGAAGAAAGATTAATTCAAATCTCAGGTGAACCACACCACAGAAAATAGTGGTAATTGAGCGCTACCAAGAAAAACTGCGTGGGACCGAAAAATTTATTTTCCATCTAACACGTTGGTTAGGTCACAAGACCTGTGTGAAAGGAAAACACAAATTTAAGCTTCATCAAAGCCTTTTGTAGTGGGTGTTCAATTGTTACTGTTTTTTCTGGTGTGGTCTATTTGAGATTTTACTCAGCCTCATTTGAGCTCATGCCTTAAAATGACAAAATGAATGGATATTGTGGATAATGTTGTAATAGATGTCTTAAATATCTAGTCTGTTATTGGGACTGTCGATGGCATCGACAGTCTATTTGATGTCACCTTTGATGGTATCGATCGAACAGTTCTCGATCACATTGATGTTTTCTGTATTTTTTTTTTTCTCAGTTGGTCATTGGACTAACTGGTACTTTTTTCGATGTCATTGATGAGTGTTCGATACCATCGAGAATTTTCAAAAAATCATGCTTCGTAACTGGACAGTTGAGGTGTTAGTTCGATGCCATCGACATGATTAGTTCGATGCCATCGACAGAGCTTTGATGGCATCAACAGGATTAGTTCGATGTCATCAACAGGGCTTCAATGGCATCGACAGATTCTACGCAGATTTTTCGCAAAATCATGAAATTGTGGGATTTGTTCCGATTTCATTTGAGATTCTTTCCAAAGCTATATATATATATATATATATATATATATATATATATATATATATATATATATATATATATATATATATATATATGGGAAAAGGTACTATGCGCTCGAGCATAAAGCGGTCATCCGTGAGGTCGAGTGGTGGGGCCCCACCGTGATGCCTTTTGAACATCAACACCGTCCCACCGATGCAACATTCCATAGTGGGCCAACGGCCCAAAATCAGTCAATCCGTGACTCGGGTGGGTCACACCATTTAAAACCATAAGTATACATGTCAAAAACATATAAAAGCACTGGTGGGACCCACCGAGTTTTTCATGCACCAAACTTGGTCTCGAACCCTCATTCAAGTGGGACACACATAATGGATGGACTGGATTTGCAAAAAACATCTCGGTGGGCCCTAAAAATGGTTATGAATGTTTTAATGGTGCATGGCCCTCTCACTTCGTATGTGGTGTGGCCCACTAAAGTCATGGATTGACTTGATTTTGGGCCGTCCCAGGCCCACCATGGAATGGTACATCCGGTGGACGGTGTTGATGTTTGAAAGGCATCATGGTGGGGCCCACCCAAATTGACCTCACGGACGACCACTTTACGCTCGAGCGCATAGTATCTTTTCCCTATATATATATATATATATATATATATATATATATATATATATATATATATATATATATATATATATATATATATATATATATATATATGGTGTAAACGAGATTGAGAGATATTCTACGAGTTTCTAAATTGTCGTAGAGTTTTAAAGGGGTGCAGCAAGGGTGAGATTTGAGGTTGTTCGAATCGGGTAAGCTTTCTCTTTATAATTTCTACTTTCATAGTGATCATCTATCGCTTTGTGCTGTTGTTTTTTCTCGAAAGAGTTTTTCCACGTTAAAATCCCTATGTTCTCTTTGTGTTTGCTTGATACTATTGAATTGCTATCCTAGATTCGTCTCTTTGTGCTTCCACGAACCTCTAACAGATAAAACACATACATAACGATGGACCCACTGAGCACCGTCTGGTGGCAAGTTGCGTACTATTGGTAGAATCAGTAGGCAATCTGTGTACACTTCGATGAAACTGTTTTAACCTACTTACCCACGGCTATACGTTGAGTTAGACAATTGGTTATTCATTGATTTTAACCTGCGTGGGAGGCTATTTTCATAGTACGATTGTCCTGTACAAGAGACACCTTTGCCCTTGGTGTTCAGTTCTTATTTCAGAAACTACATCTTTTAATGAGAGCCAATGCCTCCATCATGTGTGGACCACTTCCGAGGGGGTGGATTAGGTGAGGCAAGGGTAATAGCTCAACGGGTGAGGCTTTGATTGTGGGGCCCACTTTGATGTATGTGTTATATATTCAGTCATCTGTTTTGCCGGATCGTTTTAGGGCACGATCCACTCAGCTCTAAATTTTAGGGGGACTACACAGTAAGGATTGAATTTACACCATTTAAAACTTTTTGAAGCCCAAAAATTTCAAATCAAGTTGCTATTTATGTTTTCCCTTCATTAAGGTCGGTATGATCTCACCAACAGGTTGGATGGCAGATAAACATTACAGTCAGCCTTAAGAAGTTTTTAACAGTGGGCATTCAATCACCACTATTTTCCTGTGGTGTGGTCCACTAGAGATTTGGATCTAAATCAATTTTGGGACCATGCTCTAAAATGAGTTAGAAAAGTGGATGGACGATATAGATATACAACACAAATTAAGGTGGGCCTCTCGGTTAGGGCCTTACCCACTGATCTATTACCCCTATCCACCTGCGAAGGCAAATTGCCTGTGCCCCCAGCCAGATGAAGTTCCTGTGGTAAGAAGTAGAGGTGCACACGAGTCGGTTCGGTCCGGTTCTGGGGGTGAAACTGGAACCGAACCGTTCGTAACAGTTCTAGGATATTTGGAATTGGAACCGGACCGTTAGCACCCGAGAACCGAATCGGTAAAACTGGTTTGGTTCTGGATCAGTTCTATGGTTCTGGGCTTTTTATAATTCAGCCCATTTGCATGTTTTATTTTATTATCCAGCCCATGTTCATTCATGTTGTGATCCATTTGATGAATGATTTAGATATTGTATAAGGTGTGCAAAAATACATTTATAGAAATAATCAAATGGTGCATTATAAACCATAAATCATGAGCCAAATATGGAAACAATCAAAGGGTTCCTGGTTCGGTTCCAAGTTCGGTTCTAGGTTCGGTTCCACGGTTCGGTTCTATAGATCGGTTTATGGTTCGGTTCGGATCTACATACCCCCAAACTAATGTAATTGGTTCTTTGATTTTTGGAACCGGAACCGGTGCACTCTAGAACCGGACTAAACCGGACCATTTGGTTGGTTTCAGTCCCGTTCCACGGTTCTACCGGTTCGATGTGCACCCCTAGTAAAAAGCTATGTGAGGCCCATGGAGATGATGTCAGTTTCTCTAGCTTACAATAAGATAGGAAAAATAAGATAAGGCAGATGTAAAACTCAGGTGGACCACACCACAGGAAACAATGGGGATTGAACGCTCACCGTTGAAGACTTTGCGAGGACCGCAGAAGTTTTATATCAGTATGATATTTGTAATTACAGTTTATACCAATGAGAATGAACGGTTTGGATGTCATACCAGCATCATGGTAAACTTCAGGAAAATTTCAACGGCAGGCATTTCCGTTCTCATTGTTTCCTTCCGTGTGACCCACATGAATTTTCGATCTGCCTGATTTTTAGATTTCTGTCATATTGTGAGATTGAGAAAGTACCGATAGACGGATTTCTCACAGCATCTTCGTTAGCCCCACATAGCTTCGGACATCAGGAAATTCCTGTGGTCGAGGGGCACAGGCAATTCTCATCTTCGCCCACCTCGTAATAGGACGTTGATTGCCTGCGACCCAACCCCCCCAAGTTACTGCCGTCAGAAGCTCGGTGAGGCTCACCGAGATGTTTGTGAGAAATTCATCCTGTCCATCCATTTTACCAGATGATCTAAGAACATGAGCCCAAAAATAAATCAGATCTAAAATTCAAGTGGACCACACAACAGAAAAAGTGAGAATTGAACTTGCCTAAGAAACATTTGTTGGGTTATAAATGTCTTGGATCCAGCTAATATTTTTGTGTTTTCAGTTCATCCCAGTGGAAATGACCTTATGAACGGTTTGGATGACATATAAACATCAGTGTGTACCTACGAAGGTTCCAACGGTAGGCATTTCTCTCCTGTCATGTGGCCCACTTTAGTTTTGAATCCACTTCAATTTTGGGCTCATGTCTTAACATGAAATGAAAAAAATCAACGGATGCCATGGATTTCTCAAAAATATCACGGTGGGCCCCACCTAGCTTCTGAATGCATGAACTTGGGTCGTAGACAATCCGCGTACTTCCTAATCAACCTGGCTCTAAAAAATCCTGCCAATCCAAAACTCAGGTAGGCCACATTACGTTAAATCATGGTTAAAACCTTATTATTGGATTAGATAGAATATATTAAATGCAGTGGGCCCACATACAATGGAAGTTTTTAAACGGTAGCCGTTTCCATCCCAATTGTTTCCTGTGGTGCGCGACCCACCTCACCGGCCTATTTTCTTTACATTATGGATAAGTACGGGGAATACAAATAATGGACGGATTGGATGTCATTAAAACATCACGGTGGGCCCCACATCCAAACATCGAGAAGTTTGTAGTGGATTCCTACGTGGAAAACGTATCTTTTCCGTTCACGTAGAGAGCTGACGGTTGAATTAGGAGGCCGCTTGCGTAGACGTTTGCGTGGAATATCTCATTCCACTTTATGAAATCGGATTGCGTACTGAGTTACTCAGTACGCTCTTATCGTACTGAGTAAACTCAGTTAGGCCAACCTTGAATGTATGTTGTCTATCTACACCGTCCATCCATTTTTTCATCTAATTTAAGGGGTTGAACCCAAAATTGAAGCATATCCAAAGATCAAGTGGATCATACCACAGGAAACAGTAAGGATAATGATTTCCACTGTTGAAACCTTTCTAGGCCCCACAGTGATGTTTATTTGTCATCCAACCTTTCATAAGATCATAGAGACATAGATGAAGCGAAAACACAAATATAAGCTTGATCCAAAACTTCTGTGGCTCTCAAGAATTTTCAACTGTGGACGTTCAATTCAACTTTATCATGCGGTGTGGTCCATTTGAATATTTTATATGCTTCATTTTTTAGATCATCTAAAATTATCTGAAAATATTGATGAACGGAGCGGATCAGATACATAAAGCATGGTGGACCTCACAGAGTTTACTCAATCCGCTAAGCGTAGTGAGTTACTAGTCACTACGCAAATTATTATGTGGGGCCCACTATGGTGTGTCTGACATGCCCAGTGTACCAAAGATAAGGCTGATTAAAAACTCAGGTGGGCCCACCGTAAAATCATTCCTATTGTCTAAAATCACGTGGCGTATCACCATATAAAAAATTCAATAAGGAATGTTTTAATGGGTGTCCTCATCCCCACTGTTGCCTGTGATGTGACCCACCTGTGATTTGGATTGGCCTGATCTCTGGGAAACTGGATGAAATTGAAGGGCTTCACCTGATGGATGGAGTGGATGCGTACCCTACATCATGGTGGGCCCCATACAGATGGTCCTGTCCTTACCCCACGCAGATCTTAAGGACTATATGTGTGGGTGATCGGAACCGTTGAAAAGGTTGAACTGACTATGAATAAACTGTGGGGAAAATGTGGTTTGCTAAAATGGTCTATCAATACAATCTAAGCATAGTTTAAATAATAGAATCTTCAACGGTTTAAATTCAACTCCATTTTTCCAATGGGTATGCTAATTTTTACAAGAAAATCGAGCCGACCATGGCCTATCCATTGTGGGGCCCACCTCTTGGAGAAGGGCCTACGACCAATCCACACGGTGGAACCACCGGACTCAGATTTCATTAAGTAGTCCTCAGACTACCTTCCATTTCCCCAAATAATTGTAGAAAAAGCAACGGTCCTCGTATGACTTTGGTCAACACACGGTGGGCCCCACCTATCATAAAAATATTGAAAATTTTATTCTAGCTTATTGAATATTTTAAGGAAGGGTTAGACTCCTGTGATAGTTCACCACCATAAACCATGGTGCATTAATCAACCATGCAAATGGCACCGCTGCACGGTAAATCCAAACCATTCAAATGGCTAATCCAGTTATGGACGGAGCATAACCCAAATTTGGTGGTGAAATGATGGGCATGCATCCTCACATGTGAAACTCATGTGCGGCAATCCTGACGGCTGAAATTATGGGGCACAATGTGGATGGCGCATGTCTCTAAAATCATACTAATCAAGCAATCCTCACCGTCCAATTGATTTCTATTTAAATGGATGGTTAAAATATTAAGTTGTTTCTATAATCTTGTCGGTGTGAAATTTCGGTTGTACTCCGTTTACAACTAGGTCAGCAATTTTCCCTGCAACTATTAAACGGTGAAGAAGGATCAACGAACACTTCTAAATTGGTTGTGAACCATCACAGTAGCCCGGTAAGGAATACAATGGGAAAAGCCCAAAACACCTGCAATCAGGCGTACGGCACTGACAATTTATACTCAGGTGGGCCTCAATCTACAAAAGAAATGGACGACTAATAACCTTTTTTTAGCCACCCATTTGTCTTTGTGCGTACAATGTGGGCCCCAAAGGAGTTAAATGGTCTAATTTCTGGGCCAGAAGATCTGACCAGTGAGCCCCATGTGATGGAAAATTTGAATTGCACATGTGCTACACTGTCACATGTATTTAGGGCAATGTTTAGATTCCTGATTTGGCCGGTATTGTATTGTTGTGTGTGGAGTCATCTATCACATCATATGTTTCAAAGGGTTTATTTGGTGCAGAAGTAATGAGAAAAGTGCGGATATTAAGGATGGCAATGGAGTGGATGAGTGCCTTGGTCGGGTGATATGTAGAGCGGGTTGTAAACACTTTCATGGCAAAGATGGAACAGAGAAAGCCCAATTAAAGGTGGAAATGATTCAGACCATTAGGTATCTCGCAAATTGGGATGAATTTTTCGGCATATTTATGCAAGGATGGAATTGATAAGATCAATCACTGTCTTCCTCAAGGATAACTACTTCGAATCTATGGAGCTTTTCTGGAGTTCTCAAGGAGACTTCTTGAATCCACGAGAAAAAAAAGCAAGGAAAATAAAAATTAAATTTTATAAAATTCGTAATTTGATTGGTCGATGAAATAAACGAAAAGAAGTTTTGGAATCAAATTAAAACTAAAACTCCTAGAAATCTCAGACTTACTATAAATAGTAAACTTATTATTTATAGATAGTCGTGATGTCTACCAGGGGGCATGGTTTTCGACTAAAAATGGTAAGTGCCCTATTTGGTCAAACCATGATGTTCTCTTAATTATTCTAAGCACTTTTCATGTTGGGTGCAACTCCTAAAGCCCAATGGATGAAGAGTTATATTCAAACTATAACTTACTATAGATAATAAAACGAAAATAAAATGAGATTTCGACCATCGATGTGATGGTATTTTGCAAATTTGGCGTGGGCAACCTAGCATAGCGGGTTGAGTGGCTAAAGTAGCTCATCCTGCCCTAAAATCAAATATGGTACATCCGATAGTTCATGCCAGTTTGCGATGTATGTCCATTTTAAGTTCTGATTGTCCAGATCACTTCCTCTACCGATCGGGGCTTTTTTGATCCATCTTAGCCATAAAACTGTCTGCAACCCGCTCTACATCATATATTATATTTGATTTTGGGTAGGAGGACCTACTTAAGCCAACCAACTTGCTATGCCGGGTTGCCCATGTCAGATTTGCGAGATTCCATGGAATCGATAGTCAAAAGTCTTATTTAATTTCATTTTTACTATAAATAGTAAGTTTTAGTTCCATTATAACTATCGAACTTTTGAGTTGTAGAAGTCTTGCCCAACATAAAAATGGCTTGGAAGGGTTAGTAGAATAATGTGGTTAGGCCAAATTAGATATTTACTACTTTTAGTTGAAAACCGCTAGGAATAGATGTTGTTTATAAATGTAAGTTTACTATTTATAGTAAGTCACGTTTTTAGGGTGTTTGAAAACTCCGTCCTATATTTGAATTCCTTATTTAAAGACTTGTATTTTTTTTAATCTTCAATCAAGTTATTTCAATTTTATTAGGAATTATTCTTGCTTTTATCTCTCATGAGTTTGAGTAAGCTTTATGAGGAGTCCAGAGAACTCCTTGGCTACAGAGTAGTTATCCCTTGAGGAAGACGGTGATTGACCCCATAACATTCCTACCTGTGCCCTGACCACACCCTGAAGGGCTGGGGCTTGAGCCATTAAACTTGGCCCACGAGCTAGAGTCAAGCTTCATATCTAAGCTTGTTGTTCTAGCCAGCCGGTCAAGGCCAATGATGAATAGCCCCGCTTGGCCAATTGTCTGTGTAATAAGGTAAACTATAGAATATGTATAATAATGCATACAGTAATGCCAAGAATTCTATGGACCCCACTTTACATGATGAATAATATATTAATACACTTATTTAAGTTCATGCATATTGTGAAAAATTGAATTGAGATATAGTGTTCGTTGATGCATGAACTTATTTGGCACCGGTGTGCCCTAGAAAAGCTTTGATACTTTGGGCCCACAAGAATCCCAAAGGCCTGACAAGTAGCAGCCTCAATAAAATAAAATAAAATAAAAAACCATAGCAGCCGATGCAAGGCACTACACCCACCACCAGCAGCTTCCAATCACCACACACACCTGCCCTCACCTCAAGGTACAACCAATAGCTGAAAACCAGCCACATCACCCTCAGCTACAAATTCTCCCATTAAAAAACAACACCCCCCTGCAACTTCTCATGGTCTACCTGCACAGAATCCACATCATGTGAACAACAATTCATCCAACCATCACAAAAACACAAAGAAACACCTCTGGCAAGATGAACACAAAAGCTGAATAAAACTAACCGAGGGCCACTGAAATAACCCTGAGAATGGAATTGAAAATTGCACAGCTCTAACAAAGGCCGGACAGCTCTAACTGCATAGCTTCATATTCCATTTTTAAGCCTGAATTAGTTACCCTTGGGTGGTTTGACTAAGTTACACTTGGGTGTCGTTTGGTGCCATATATTCAGTGTTAATTGATGGTAATTCCACCTTTTTATTGCATTTGGCCCTCTGTAATTAGTAACAAATGAAATCAATGATAAATGAAAAGCTTCTTTTCGATGTGTTTTGAAATATATTTGTTTTTATATGAATCCATTTGGTTTTATATGAAATATTTTCAGTGGCTCCCCTTTCAAAGGTGGGAGAGTTGAATGAGTAAAATAGGTGTCACTCAGTTACTATTCTGCTATTCATGTGGTATGTCGATATCCAGAAACAATTCAATTATTGGTTGCATTACTAAAATCACACCAACAGAATGATCCAACTTTCAAACCGTCCAAATAATGGCCATCTAATGGATGATTAAAAAACATTGATGAGTCACAAAGCTTGGGATCCTTATGTTTGTTGCCTACTTGAGACTTGAAATTCTCTTGTTGTTGACCAAAGTATATATTTCAATGGCTTATTACAACCATTTGGTGTATTAAAGCTGATTTAGTTAATCAAATTTAGATTCCATTAAATATCTACATATTTCCAATGCATTACAATTATAAGCTACAAAATACAAATTTGAGTTTTAAGTGAATTTTAATTACGAGATGCCAAACACAAATAAGGATTCAATTCACTTCAATTTCACGGTAATTGTTAAATGAGCCGACATACCTAATACTAGCTACCAAATGAGCTTTTAAATCAATTGGTTTGCCTTAAGCTTGATGATTTATTTATTTATTTTTTATTTTTTCAAATTGTTAGTGTATACTTGTATGTATGGTCTTATAGACCATCCTATGATTTATATCATATTTATCTTTATACTATATTTGCTTGTACACATTATTTTTGTATCTTTTTCTTTGGTGGGGGGAGATGTTGATATTGACAATGATGGGTCTCAGCAACAGTAATGGCTGCAAGTGATGACAAGGCCACCTTTGGATAGAGGCATAGAGAAGATCAGATGCGATAGCGGTCCTAAAGATCAAAAGGCCCTGATTGAGCAACTATCAGGCCATTGCAGGTTCTGATACCCTATAAACTTCAAAGAATTTAGGGTCATTTTTATTCCTCATTTTTTCATTAATTTATTGAGAAGAAATACATACAAAAATAATATATGTATAAGCGAATATGGTATAAATCATATGGTGGTCCACATGATGCATTACCCTAAGTTATGAGTTGTAAATTTGTGTTTGGGATGGGATTCTTCTACCATTTAGTAAAGTATTAAATGGGTCGGCCTTGATTGATCCGACCTGACATGAACCTGACCCATTGCACCCTTACTTTCAAATGCAAGTAGATGAAGTTGGGCTAGGCATATGGAGCATTGAGGAATGATGTGAAGGAATTTATATTTTAGAAGTTTATGAACTAGAGTGCAAGTAGATACCATGTGAAGCCAAAAGAGAAAAAGTTAAACGGTCATGATGATGTGGACAAAAAGAACAGATGGAATGAGAGCCATTGAAAAGGGACAGGCCTGGAATCTTGTTGCCTTAACGTGACATGCACATTTGAAAATGCCGGAATAAAAGAAGTGCCATTTGCTATGCTAGGAGTCATCTCTTTCTCTCTAGATGTGGGCGTATGATATGGAGGCAATTCCTACAGCAATTAGCTTTGTGGGGCCAACCAGGATGTTTTTATGACATCTACTCCGTCCATCAGTTGAACCTGTTTATGTTAGGATGTGGGATAAACAGGAAGATCCAAAGCTCATGTGGGCCACATCACAGGAAACATTGGGGATGGGATGCCCACCAAGGAACCTTCCTGGAGCCCGTGGTAATGTTTAAGGGCCATCCAATACGTTCATAAGATGAGTCTAACGAGGATGAAGGAAAAAAAAAAAAAAAAAAAACATATATCTGCTTGATCTATAACTTCGGTGGGCCGAAGATGGTTTAAATAGTGGGCATCCCCATCCCCACTTTTCCTATGGTGTGGTCCACCTATGTTTTGGATTTGGCTAATTTTTAGGCGTTCACAACTAAAATTAGCTGGTGTAACGGATGGATGGAGCGGATGTCACACAAATATTATGGAGGGGCCCACGAAGCTTTATGTTGCACGGGCTCTCTACCAAGTGTTATAGGAAATTCGCCTCTTTCAGTGTACACGTGGCATACATAAATACTGATTTTGGGCTCTCTGAATTGCGGGTCCCACTATGGATGGAACCTGGTCTGAAAATACAAGAGATTGGATGACTATTAATTAATCATCCGATTCGCCAGTTAAATTTGGACCGTTCTCTCATTATTGTTGACCATCTGATCAGATGCCTCCTATTATTTTCCTAGAGTGCGCCTGAACTGCCTCGACCCAATCCAATGGACCAATTACCTTGAGTTGAGCCTGGCATGGTTACTAATCCGGCCTTAACATTTAGACCCGGTCCAACCCGATCAGCCGATGCATGACGCATGGTGGTCATATGGCCACGCCCATGGGTTCAACCCAAGCCTGACCATTTACTTTCAAGAGATGCACGCATATGGTACCCCATCCCAGCAGAACTTGTGGTGGTACATGGCCGTGTGTGGGCCCACATAACCTGTGCATCAGATCCACCCTAATGGACCCTTCGATGATAGTTCATGGGGCGAGAAAACAGCCCAAACAGAAACTCAGGTGGGCCACTCCACAAAGAACAGCTGGGAGGAGACGTCTAACCAATAAAATCTTCCCAGTGTTTACTGGGGCTATCGGGGTCGTGTACATGCCATCTAATCCATTCATCAGATTCACTCAGCTACAGTCAAAGTACGTTAAAAATCATGCCATTCTAAAACCCAGGTGGGCCACACCACATGAATTTAGAAGTATGTGCCTATTTGGCATGATTTTACATTGTTACCTGTATTGTGGTGCACCTAAATTTTGGATCGGCCTGATTTTTTGGTTTCTACTGTGAACATAAGAGGGAGACCATGATGGATGGTGAGGATCTGATGCATCTAAGTGGGACCCACAATAGACCGACCTCTACCATATGAGTGCTCCTTTTTCTTAAACGGGTCA
This sequence comes from Magnolia changhungtana, assembly GCA_030180095.1. NCBI lineage: Eukaryota > Viridiplantae > Streptophyta > Magnoliopsida > Magnoliales > Magnoliaceae > Magnolia > Magnolia changhungtana. The sequence goes on along the minus strand of JASAUF010000182.1, from coordinate 6,396,333 downwards.
CATTTCAAGCCAGAGCCCGACCCACTAACGATTTAGCTTGGGCTGAACCTGCCTCAGAAACAGGTCGTGCTAGTTAACACGTGGGTCAACCTGACCTACATTTCAGCCCTTTGCCTGTGCGGGTAAAGGGTACTCTCTCTCACACACACACACACACGTATGAGCTTCACTACCCGTGTGGACCAATCAAAGTACGTGTGCACCTTTTCCTTGCACGCGTGTTATATGAGATCAGCAACTTCTATCAAAATCAATTTGGGTTTGGGCTCTAGTCATGTTAACCCGATCCAACCTGGCCCAGCCCTTCCCGGCCCAATCGGACTTCATATTTCATGTGTTGTTTCTTATACATGCCATTCCAATCTTGAATTATAAACCGTTGGTTTCATTCATCTTAAATATCTATTTCTTTGTGCATGTGGGCCCCGCTTGATCATTAGATAGATTAGAAACAGTCAAGTGGAAATTAGGGCTTTTAAAAATTTTGACCCAACTCATTTTTTATGGGCTCGGGCTCACTCCTAAATGAGCCCATTAGGTGTCTTTTTTGAAATGGTAAGAAGGTTCTGACTGTAGCCATATCCCAATTGCTATTTATGAAGGGTTTAGGCCACGTTTGGATACATAAATGAATTTGATGTAGAGTAGGTGCAGATGTTGGGAGACCGCGGAAGCACATATATATAAATCAAGCAAAGTATTCCAATCGCACAATTAAGTCTAAATAACAAAGACTCTGAATTTAACGTGAAAAAAATCATTTCGGGGAAAAAAAAAAAACTACAGCGCAAAGCAACAAATATCATTATTAAAGAAGAAATTACAAGAAATAAAGAGAATACCTAATTCGAACAAGCCTCAAATCTCTTCTTACAAGCCCTTGAAGACCTTAAGAACGAATTAGAAAATACTTAGATATACCCTAATCCTGATCACACCTATATTTATAGCCTTTAGGAGAATCACAATCGGAATAGGAAATGAATCCCTTATGTAAAGACCGTGAAAAATTTACTAATAAGAATGAAAGAGTTTTAGTTAAATGTAAATATCCATCTCCGCATCTCTTAAGAATAAAAGAGTTTTAGTTAAATGTAAATATCTTTCTCCGCATCTCTTAAGAATAAAAGAGTTCCAGTCAAATTTAAATATCTCTCTTCGCATCTCTTAAGAATAAAAGAGTTCCTGTCAAATTTAAATATATATAAAAAAAGGGGCTTCATGCGACAACAGAGAAAGGGAGAAAGAGAATTTTGGAGTGCTTAGATCGGGTATGTATATTGTCCTCCTTTTAGTATTTTTATATATTTAATATAATTTGATTCGGTGAATGCAATGAACGGTGTGGATTGGTCACACGTTCATTGTATTGAATTATGGGTAAAGGTCATCTATACGGGAGAGGAATATAAAATTTTGTAATTGTAGTTGGTGTGCATCTGATCAAATTAGATTAGATCTGTATGGATCACATGATCCTTAAAGCTAAAATATACGAGAGCCCTAATATTCAGATCAATCTAACCATCAGATGGGCCACATTATTTTGACCTAGAAGTGTTTGGTAAAGGAATCTTATATATTTTGTGCAAGTGTTGTTATCACTTGGTGTAGAAGGTCGAGATGGGCCATTGGTGAAAATGTGGTTAGATCCACACCACTCTTCAAATGCATAAAGGTAAAATATGACAAGACCTCAAGAATCTAAATGATCTGACCATCCGATGGACCACCCCGATCAAGTGATTAGCATTCAATTTTATAACCTTATAAAAGAAAAAAAATAGAATAGAAATTTGAATTATTTGATTATTTTGGATCTGGCCACCTAGGATGTTAATCAAAGGTGGGCCCCACTATGTATTACAAATAAATAAAAAATAATACTATTGATATAATTGATAGGACCCCGACATTCAAATCAACCCAATTACATTGCAGAGCCAATACTACCAAACTCAGGTGAGTGACCCAACTTGTTTCATAATTCATTAAAATTAAAATAGATCATTGTGATTGTTTGATTGATTTACTGGTTTGAATATTTTGATATGATAATTGTACGATAAATTTATATGTGAATATTTTAATTAAGACAATTATGCCAAATATGAAAAATATGTGTTATATATCGTCCCTTATTCATTGTATTGCATGATGCATGGTCGATCCTAGGGGCCCTCCCTGGAAGAAATGTCGATCCTGGTAGAGCGTTACCAGATGTGAGCTATACCCAAGCCTACCGAAAGGTGGAAGCTTACCCAACAGGTGGATGCGGGTTGACGACCTCCAATCCAAGCAGATGGACGATCACCCCATCTGATGCATTTATACCCCATTTTACATTCATATCTTTGAACATGTATTTTTGTATTATTTTAATTACTATGATTATGAACCATGTTGGGTTATATCACTAAGCCTGGCCAGCTTACATTTTTATTGATGGAAAAACCATACAGAGGAGCCATTAGCAGATGATGTAGCGAAAGAACCGGAAGGATCTACTGTACCTGAGTATGACCCACCTGAAACATGGCCATACTTATCTAAGGATGAAGTGGCGGCATTGAAAAATTTTTAATTATATGTTTTACTTGGTTAGTACAGTGTAATTAATGAATAATGCATATTGGTATTTATTTTGAGACTTTAAGAAATTATTTAGCTTTATTCCTTTGGATCAATATTATCATGGAATAAATATCATTATAGTATAATGGTATAATAAATGAATGATTTTTAAGGTTTATTTTATTTTAAGGGTTATCAAAATTTATAGATGTTTAGTTGATTGGTTTTATGTATTATGTATGTGTGATTGAGATTATGGTGGACTTTATATTGAATGTAAATATCACATGCGATTAAACTGATTAAAGAATTAAGTTAGTATACTTTGTGTATAAATTACGAACCGAAACTCGGGTTTGAGGGTGCACACTCTGTACCCGAATTTTGGGGCGTGACACCTTAGATACACGAATCTGCGCGATATTTCGATGATACCTTCGATGGCATTGACAGACTCTCGATAACATTGAACACATTCAATGTCATCGAACATAACACTAAAATGTCCAACGATAATTCATGAATTTTTCAGATTTTTCTGATGGCATTGAGCAGGCTTTCAATGTCATCGAACAACCTTCGATGGCATTGAGTAGGACACCCAAAGTGTCCAATAATCAACCTGAAAAATTCTAAATTTTTCCGATGGTATCTAGCAAAACTTCGATGGCATCGAAATTTGCTTGATGGTAATGAACATGTCATCGACAGGCCTATTGATTTACAGATTTAAGACATCAATCAACAATAGAAACTTTAATGGTAAAAAATGGACTAGAGGATGCCCGATCGGAGGCGGAAACGATCCGGACCATTAGGACCTTAAATCGGTTGCATTTCGCAAATCGGGATGAGTTTTTTGACATATTATATATGATTTTGGGGTAAGAGAAGCTACTTAAGCCAACCAACCATGCTATGCCGGGTTGCCCATACCAGATTTGTGAGATTCCATCATATCGACGGTCAAAAGTCTCATTTATTTTTATTTTTACTACAAATAGTAAGTTTTAATTCGAATATAACTTTTGATCCTTTGAGTGGTGCCCAACATGAAAAGGACTTTAAAAAGTTTGGAGAATAACGTGGTTAGGCAAAATTGGACACTTATTATTTTTGGCCGAAAACCATGAAATCTAAGTAAGAATGGAGGCTGTCCATAAATAGTAAGTTTACTATTTATAGTATGTCACATTTTAAGGGTGTTTTAGTTGGAATCCAAGTTTAAAACTCCATCTTAGGTTTGATCTCATTATTTAAAGGGTTGTAATTTTGATTATTTTATTTATTTATTTATTTATTTTTTATCATGAATCAAATTATTTCGAATTTATTAAGAATTATTCCTGCATTTATCCCTCCTGGATTCGAGGAAGCTCTCTAGGAGTCTAGAGAGATCCGTGAATTTGGAGTAGTTATTTGCTTAGGAAGACGGTGATCGACCTCATCACATCCTTCCCTGTGCCAGAATCGGATTGCAAACATTCAAGCTAATCAACTGGAAATGAACAAAAGCAATGATCAAGTACCTACGCCAGAATTGGATTGCAAACATCCAAGCTAATTAATCAACTGGAAATGAACAAAAGCAACGATCAAGTAGTCCTCAAATTGTAGTTAGATTGCTTTCAAATTCAAATCGAAAGCAACCAAATTGCAATTTGATTTCCACTTTATTAGACTAACAATTGCAATCCAATTTGATTGCACATCCAAACACACTATCCAAAGTAATTCTAACCACCACCCAACTCGCCCGTATCAGTTTAAATTCTGCTTCTTAAAGTAAAAACAAAGAACACTCTAATTAAGCGAAATTCATGACCCCAATTCTTCCAGCAAAGCTTCAACTCAGAGAACAAGATGTATGAGAAAGAAGCAGTTCATGATCAAGACCATCTTGAAAATCTCGGCTATGGCATTACAAGTAGAAGTGAGTGCTCAAAACAACACCAAATCACTGTTCAGTTAAAAACCCAAATACAACTACTCCAATGTAAGGTAAAACAATCACAATCCATGTACAATTCCAAAACTTGTAGATTACTTGCAAGCCATACACACTACCTGGGTCTGCAATGTCCCCAAAACATCGACAGTTAGAAATGGAAAAATATAAGTTGTATCGTCATATGAAGATTTAGGAATGCTACTGAAAGTGGGCTTCTTTTACACATGAAATTAGTGTGTATGGTATTAACGATGGCTGATTTCATGGGCTGAATCCCGACGTGCAATGCAATCAATCAAACTAAGTCACATCGATCCATCTAGTGGCCCACCAGACCAACAATCCCAATTTTAAGGTGGAGATGGAAGTTGGGACACCTCTTGGGTTACTTTGGTGCTTGTTTGGTGGGCTTTCTTCTTGGAACTTTGGTTAGTGGTACCACTTGTTGGATGACTCGAAAGATGTGAACTTTGAATAATATCTTCTCCCTCTCAAATAGTTCGAAGACGCATGTATCACCTTCTTCTAAGTTGTTTTCAAAAGTGAAATCCTTCCATCCCTTCCCTAATTCCGCTCCACATCGTTTGAACATTAAAGAAAGAGACCATCTCCTTCCATCTGAAACTTCAAGAGAGATCTTCCCTGCTTGTCTTGGTAAATGGTCTGCAACAAAACTAACTGGGACGCGCTGCGCACAAGAAGAATTTAGATCATAGTGGTAAAAAAAAATGCAATTAAAAAGGATATAAGATGGGAAACTCACGACGGCGCTTCCATTGTAGACATATGATTGTAGCATAACTACCAAAAAATATGGATTGCTAGACTGGAACTTTCGCGCCTCCTGCAGTGCTTTCTGTGTCTCTTCCATTGTCACAGCTCTTCTTCTTGAGACACAATATGACCGTTTAATGTCGGCATCCATGTCTGCAGCCTCTCCTGCAGATGAAATTCGACCATGTGTTTTTTTTTGAGTAAATAGTGATAAGGAAGAACAATTACCAAGACTGTTTGGATGTTGAATCTGATTCAATGAAATCAAAATGACCAAAGTGGTGAATTAGCCGAATTTAAGATGTGAATCCAGCACATGAATCAGGCCCAAGCTTAGGTATTTTGGCAATGATTTCCAGCCCAATTGCAGTTAAGGATCTTTATAATTACAGGTTTACGACCATGTTACATGCATGGGAAACGGAAGAAAATTAGAGATTCATGTATGTCATTAGAAGGACTTTAGTACGATTTTTAAAGTTGTATGTGGTGTATTGGAACTCATTGGTTGTTTTTAAATCATGTAGTTGAGAGGGGTTGGTGTAATTGGTCTATATAATGACCTATTTGCAATGAGAAATAAAATCCCACCTTGAGTTCTAAAAACTATCGTTTCCTACATATTTTTAGACCTACATTTTTAGAAGATGAAAGAATCAAGTAATTTCTCTTTGGTTGTTAATGAGTCTAACCTATAAGAGTAAGTGACCTGCAATTCATTGGCACCATTTTGTGATTGCAAACATGATCCAAAACTTCTGTGGCCTCCATGAAGTTTTCAATGGTAGGCGTATAATCCCACTGTTTTTTGTGTTGTGGTCCACTTGAGTTATATATTGGTGGCTTGAACACACCACCAATATATGTGGTGTGCCTGCAATCTGGTTATTTTGACCATTTAATTGAATTACTTGTAATCTATGCAATTTGTAAGTGCATACATGTCTTCCATATTGAGCATGGTTTTAAGACTCGACTCGTCTGAGTCGACTCAGACTCGTGCGAGCCTTGACCTGACTCTACATCGAACGAGTCGATCTGAGTCACCAAGTCTAAAAACCATAGTATTCGAGTAAAGAGGGGGTTACCAGTTTCGGTTTCTTGATTCCCTCCACTCTCTGAAAGTTCAAAACTGGAGCTTTCCGAGCCACTCAGACATGGTTCGACTCCGTTTCTCTCATGAGATCGTTCTTTCTCCTTCGACTCTTTTTTCTGCTTCTTTTCACTCCTTGACTTCTTTCTTTTCATTGCATCAGACGGCTGGGAACGATCGATAGAGTGTCGTGATGCTGAAAAGTTCTTCCTATTTTTTGTTCGACGCAAATCTTCATGGCGCTGAGTACCTAGAAATATTTCCAATGAATCTTTGCTTGAATCACTTGAATTGATACCTTCATCAGCGCAAGCATACTTCTTCTCGCAACAGCTTGTGTCAAACACTTCAACATTGAAATGGGATTGCCCGTCAAATCTAAAAACCAAAAAATAACCTTGGTGTACATCATGGTGTATGATGAATTCCTTCCATCCACGTCGAAAAAACATCTGGCCATCCTCCTCCTTCAATCTGACACGCCAAGCGGGGCTGCAGGGACCATGCAGAGTGGCAGCGTCAATGCTACATAATTCCCTCCGGAAAGCACGAGCAAACTGCAGGGGGATCCGCTGCAAGGAGCAAAACAGTTCAAAGGTGAGCCATATAAGTGTTGAAGATGGAAAATAGCATGGACTGAAAGAATCAACTAAGACTCTTGCGCAGCGAGGGATGTGAAGAGGTCGATCACCATCTTCTTAATGGAATAACTACTCCCAATTGACAGAGCTCTCTATACTCCTCACAGAGCTTCCTCAAATCCATGAGAATAAAAGCAGTAATAATTCCTAATAAATTTGAAATAGTTTGATTGATGATAAAATAAAATAAAATTATAACCATTTAACTAACAAGTTCAAACATGGGACAAAGTTTTAAACTCAGACTCCAACTCAAGCATCCTTAAAAACAATTAACTTAATATAAACAGTAAGCATTATTATTTATAGACGTACTCCATTCCTACTAGACTTTATAGTTTTCTGCCAAAAGTATACTAAGTGTCCAATTTGGCCCAACCACGTTATTCTCCTAACTTTTCTAAGCCCTTTTCATATGTTGAGAACAATTCCTACAACTCAAAGGACCAAAAGTTATATTCAAACTAAAACTAAATTAAATGGGACTTTAACCGTGGATGTGATGGAATCTCACAAATTTTGCATGGGCAACTCGGTTTGCAAGATACGACTGATTTAAGATCTTGATGGTCTAGATCGTTGATGCCTCCGATCAGGCCTTCTTTGGTCCATGGTCCATCTTTGCCATGAAGTCTAGGACCCGCTCTACATCAAACTCGGTGGTGACTCGGACTGACTTGTTGATGGAAGGATGAACATGATGAGGTCAATCACCGTCTTCCTCAAGGATAACTACTCCGAATCCACGAAGCTTCTCTAGACTCCTCATAGAGACTTCTTAAATCCACTAAGAAAAAGCAATAAAAAAATATAAATAAATTCTAAAAAATTTGTAAATTGATTGATTATCCAAATAGACAAGTTTACCGCCCTTTAAATAAAGATACTAAGCCATGGAAGAAGTTTCGGAATTAAACTACAAATAAAACTCCTAAAAATCGTGACTTACTATAAATAGTACACTTACTATTTATAGACGGTCATGATTTCCACTAGACGTCATGGTTTTCACTCAAAAATTGTGAGTGTCCTATTTCACTCACCATGATATTCTCCTAATTATTCTAAGCGCTTTTCATGTTGGGCACAACTCCTAAAGACCAACGGATGGAGAGTTATACTCAAACTAAAACTTACTATAAATAGTAAAAATGAAATTAAAACGGGAATTCGACCGTCGATCCAATGATATTTTACAATTTTGGTGTGCGCCGCCAGCTCCTCTTACCCCAAAATCATATATGGTACATCGAATAACTAATTCCGGTTTGCGAGATACATCCGTTTTAAGGTTTGGATGGTTCAGATCACCACCGCTTGCAATTCGGCCTTTTCTGATCCATCTTGGCCTTGTAACTGTCCCCGACCCGCTCTACATCAGTCCTCTCCACTTCAAAAGAACTCGTCCTCGAGTTTTCGTCCTGTTTTGGTTCATGATACTCGGTCAGGTCCGCGATTTTGAAAGTCCGTGAGATCGCCAAGTCATCCTGAAGATTAACAACATAAGTGTTGTCATTGAACTTTAAGAGGATTAGTATCGGTCCAATTTTCTTGTTCTTCAACTTATTGTACATCCTGGTTAGAAATCTCTCCTTGCATAGATGGACCATAATGTGGTTGCCCACCTCGAACACCTTTCATCGCCGATGCTTGTCGAATTGTTCCTTGTACTTCTCCTTCGAGGCATGTATTCTCATTCGGGACATGTAGCTTTGTTTGGACCTCCGCATGAATGCCCCTTATCCTGTTTGTCATAAGTTCTACTACAGCGCTCATATATGAGAGCTTGGGCAAAGGGACCAAGTCAAGTGTGTGGAGGGGCACTCGACCGTAAATAATTTGGAACGGTGACTTCCCTATCGAGTGATTCACCATGTTGTTGAATACAAACTTCGCTTGAGACAAGGTCAAATCACACTCCTTCGGTTTTTCACTTGAAATACACTGAAGGAAGTTTCCTAATGTGCGATTCATAACTTCAGTTTGCCCATCAGTCGGTGGGTGGTAAGCACTACTGAACTGAAGTCGTGTATCGAATCGAGTTCATAAAGTCTGCCAAAAGTAGCTAATGAACTTTGTGTCACGGTTAGAAGTAATGGTCTTGGAAACCCAGTATAACCACACGACCACTCTGAAGAATAGATTTACCATGTATGTTGCATCGAGAGTCGTCTTGCATGGGATAAATTGCACCATCTTAGAGAAACGATTTACCAGGACGAACATTGAATCCATGCCACGTTGTGTTCGTGGGAGACCAAGCACGAAGTCCATAGATAAATCCTCTTAAGAGTCATCGGACACAGGTAACGGGGTGTAGAGGCTCGTATTCTGAGATTGCCCCTTGGAGGTCTGATTAACATGACAACGTTGCACTATTTTTTTGACATCACATACCAATTGTGGCTAGTAATATCACTCTTCCATAAGAGCTCGCGACTTGTCTCACCTAAGGTGTCCACTTAGGCCACCTCTATGCAGCTCCTGAATAATCTTCTCCCTTAGAGAACTTTGTGGGATGCAAAATCGATTCCCTTTGAAGAAAAAATTGTCCTGCATATGTAGGTCATTAGGTTAACTTTCTTAACACTTCATCCAAGTATCCTTGAAGTACTTGTCCTCGCTATATAACTCCTTAAGACAGTCGAAGCTGACCACCTTATTTCTCATTGTAAGGAGTAGTGATGCACCACCTTGTTCTGCTGCCCTGACTTGTGTTTCAGGGCAAATGTGAATTCTGAAAAAAATGCAGCCCATCTAGCATGCATATGATTCACGTTAGTTTGACTATTAATAAACTTTAATGCTTGATGGTTAGTGTACATAACAAACTCTCTTTGGATCAAACAGTGCCGCTAATGTTGCAGCACCTGAACAACTGCGTACAACTCAAGCTTCACCGAGTTTCTCGCTGTAGAAGGTTATTGGCCTGCTTTCCTGCGATAATACTCCAATTCTGACATATGAACCGTCACACTCAACCTCAAGCAGCTTACAGAAATTAGGAAGAGCCAATACCGGTGTTGTAGATGTTGATGGTCAAATATTGCATATTAGACCCCAGTTATTGCCTAGATTTATGAGCATGATACCGTTTAACGCCGTGCTTTAATCGTATTTTTGATGCAAGGTGTATTTCGGAGCTTGGACGGGAAAAGGGTACTAAAAGCATGGATTTAGTGTTTCAGAACCACCAAGGCAAGGGACAGACTCCAGGGGACCAAGATCGAAGAGTTTACACGCCAGGGATCCGAGGAAGTCAAGCCGTTCACATTAAAGAGGCCTAAAAGACGTCCAGAATGCAAGATCAATGGGTTCCCACCATCCGTTCGGCTTGAAACTTCATATATGGCTCGAGGACCATAAATTAATCGTACACGTAAAAAATCATCCATTGGATCATTGTGGAAGTGGCCCAACGAACAGATCAACCCCTTAAATTCTTAAGTGAGGCCCACCTGATCTTTGGATATGCTTCAATTTTGGACTCAACGCCTTAATTGAGGCGACAAAATAGATGGACGGAGAGGATGTCTCATATACATCAATATGGGACCCATTTTGCAGAGTGTGTGTGCACAACACATATGCACGGGACGAGTACCAAAAATTAAGAAATCGGTCAGTACATGCTGACTGATGCTTCTTTAATTTTTTTTTCCAAAATAGGCAGGGACGGTTCCTGTCCGATTGGGTTTCTTTAGTGGACCCCACCCATCATGCAAATGGATGATCTGATCCGTCCATATGATCTATAGTGAGGCCACAACCTACGCCTAGGTGATGGAATTCCATAAGACAACGTAGATCGGTTTTTAGCCATTTAAATGCAGGATGAACGGCGTGTGGATTTGATACAATGGGCCACTCCAAACTCAACAAAAACCACACCTTCCCAGATGATTTTTTGCCAGGAACTCAATGAACGCGGTGGATTTCATCGAAAACGAATCTGTGGGGCCCACCGATCATCACAGCGTCCCTGTTTACGTAGGGACGTGCGTTCGCACGTCTGGCCCTCCGTGGCCATTACGTGGTCTTGATCGTCGCCGTATTCACGATCTAAACCATCTAATGGAACCATAGAGGGGGCTTAATTCTCGCCTAGGTGTCAGTTTGACCCCATACAAGTTATCGGAAGATCCTAGCCGTTAGACGTAAGATGGACGGCGGAAGAAAGATCTCATGGGCCACCACGTTTTGAATCCAAAACCATCCCTTTACGAATAGTTTTTCGAGGAGATTTCAATAGACGGTGTGGATCTTTCACCGACACCAAGAAGTGGGGCCCACTAACATCCAGCATAAGCTCTGTTACGCATGTGAAACGTCTACACCAACTTCAACTCGATCGGTTCTCCAAACCGGCAGCTTTTCACTGCCCGGGCAACTATAAGTAACAGAGAGAGAGATAGGGAGAGGGAGACCTGAGCAGGACGTGGAATAGAGAGAGAGAGAGAGAGAGAGAGAGAGAGAGAGAGAGAGAGAGAGAGAGAGAGAGAGAGAGAGAGAGATGGTGGAAGGCGTCTTCAATAGATTCTTCTTCCTTTCCTTTCTTTTCCTTTATGCTTTCTTTTTCTAAGGAATTTTAGCTTCATCATGTTTATGTGTGGCTAATTTCTTAGCTAGGGGTAAGATGAAGCTCCTAATTTGAATGACTCTTGTTTAATATTGATTTCATTCATAATTTGATTGATTTGTTTCTTTCTCTAGTGTGTTTAACTGAAAACTCCGTACTTCTCCATTCTATGAGCTTAACCAAAGTCTAGATGTGGATGTTGTTTACAATCTTATTCTAGGTGCTTGTGTCTGACCATGAACAGGTTTTCTATAGAGAAAGAAATAGAAATTACATCTTTTCATGCCTGACCATGTATGGAAAGATGTAATCCTTATGCTTTAAGGGATTATACATTCTGTGTGCTCGACCAAGGACATAGAGTGTACTTTATTTATTAAATTTACATCAATCTGAATTAGGGTGAATCAATAGGTAAAACAAGGGTTAGGATAATTAGGGGTGGATTCGAAAGTCCTGGTATTCTCCTTGATTGAATTTTCCTTATTGCTCTCAGTTATTTTACATTGATTTTCGTTAGTTTACTTAATTGTTAGCAAAACTATTTGTTGGATTAGTTAAGAAAAATCGTAAATTTCGAATTGTGATAACCAGTCTTCGTGGGAACGATCTCGTAATACATACCGTGTCTACATCTGATTCGTATACTTGCGAGTTTAAAATCATTTAAATCAGATTGGTTTAAATAAAACATCAAGTTTTTGGCACCGCCGTTGTCAGGGACTGTTTCGGTTCAATTGAATTTAAGATTCTCTCTTATCATAATTCATAGTCTTAGGATTTTTCTTGCATCATTTTAGGAAACTTAATTTATTTTTGTTATTATTATTATTATTATTATTTTTACAAGAACTGAGGAAGGAAGCTGAAAATAACATTGTCTTCAAAGTGAAGGAGAAGCTCCCAATTCTTCGGAAATCAATCATCTCCTTTTCTGAGTTCTTTCTTCTAATTTTTATTTGCATAGTTTTATCTTGTTTTTAGGAATTCATAATTTTTAGCTCTAGTTTTATTTCTCTTAGGTTGCATCTTAGTTTAGCTTTCTTTCCTGCATTGCAATAATTCAATTTATGCTAGGACGTAGATCTCTGAACATAGAACTAGTACCTTTTGATCTTGAAATAGAAAGAATATTTCGTAGAAGATTGAGAAACATTCTATTTGAAATGGCGGACAAGAATGGAATTAAAGCTCTTAGAGATTATTCAGCTCCTGTCCAATTTAATGCTCCTTCATGCATAGTGTTGCCAGCCACCACGATTGCACATTTGAACTTAAACCTGGGGTCATATAATTGTTGCCCTTCTTTTATGGTTTAGATAAGAGGGATCCATATCATTATGTAAAAGAATTCCTAGATATTTGCTCTACCTTTAGGTTCTAAAACTTTTCAGATGATTCGATCTGTTTGCGCCTTTTTCCTTTTTCTTTGAAGGATAAGGTGAAAGCATGGTTGAATTCTCTAGGAGTTGGGTCTATCATTACATGAGACCAACTGTCTAAGAAGTTCTTAAATAAGTTCTTCCCCGTTCACAAAACTAATGCTCTTCACAGAAAAATTACTAATTTCACACAAAAAGAGGGTAAGCACTTTCATGAATGTTGGGAAAGATGGAAGGACTTACTTCTTAAATGTCCACACCATGGTTTTGAGAAGTGGCAACAGGTTCAATACTTCTATGACGGTTTGACACCCCAAAACCGTTGCATGGTTGATGCCACCAGTGAAGGGTCATTCATGACTAAAAGTGATTTCGAAGCTTGGAATTTCTTTGAAACCTTGTGTGAAAACTCCCAGAAATGGGACTATTCAAATAGAGGTGAAAGAAATCCCTAACCACAGAAGAAATGTGGTATATATGAGATAGGAGTCACATTAGATCTTTATGGTAAAATTGATAGCCTGACATAAAAAGTTGATGCTTTGATGTTAAATAATTGACCTCCAAAAACAACTCAAATTGTGTCATGTGCCATATGTTTCAGTCCCGCCCATCCTACACAGTCTTATCCATCTAGTACAACATTTCCAGAATTTCTCTCTGAACAAGTGTATGTTATGAACACCTATTGGAGAACTGGGAATGATCCTTACTCAGACACCTACAACTCAGGGTGGGCTAGGCATCCAAATTTTTCTTGGGTAAAAGGACCACAATAAGGAGGACCATTTAGAAATCCTTCAATGCAACCTTACCCACAAGTTGGCAGTCAACAGCTTCAATAGTTTCCTCAATATCAACAAGTTCTTTCACATCAAGGAAACTATCTCTTGAAGATACACTCAATCTTTTTATGCAGAGTTCTCTTCAATTTCAAAAAGACACCTAACAAACTTTACTAGATAACTAGCAAAGCTTACATGAAAATGCGCAATCTATCGCCAAGCTGGAAGTACAGTTGGGTCAATTTGCTATCGCATTGAGTTAGAGAGAGAAGGGCGAGTTCCCTAGCCAACCTCTGGCAAATCCAAAAAGACAGTATGAGATTGGCTCTAATTCAAACCAAGAACAATATCATGAGCACGCCAACTCAGTCATTACCTTTAGGTTTGGCAAACAAATCGAGAAAAAAGTAGAGATGCCTAGGGTAAAATCAAATTCCAAATCGGAAGACCAAAATGAAGAGGAGAAACATACTAGTGCATCCAAAGTCCAACAACAATCTGACTCTTCAGGAATTACTCCTGTGCCATCTTATGTGCCTAAAACACCTTTCCCTCAACATCTGGCACAGTTAAGAAAGGAAACAACTTTAATGATGTATTGGACATGTTTAAACAAGTGCGAATTAACATTCTGTTGCTTGATGCTATCAAGCAGGTCCTTGCTTATGCTAAGTTTCTTAAAGATTTATGCACTCAAAAGCGTAAGCTGCAAGTCCACAAGAAGGTCTTCCTTGCGGAGCAACTTAGCTCCATGATTCAACACATGAACACCCCTCTTAAATTTAGGGATCCAGGAGCTCCCACCATTTCTTGTGTCATAAGAGATCATAAGATTGAGAAGATATTGCTTGATTGAGGGGCGAGCGTTAATTTGTTGCCATATTTTGTATATGAGCAGCTAGGACTTAGTGAGGTGAAATCAACCAAAATAACACTACAACTAGCTGATAGATCTGTCAAGGTGCCACGTGGTGTTATTGAGGATGTACTAATCCAGGTTGATAAGTTTTATTTTCCAGTGAATTTCATCGTTCTAGATACTCAGCCCGTCCAAAATCCTACTAGTCAAATCCCGGTTATTTTGGGACGTCCATTCTTGGCCACATCCAATGCTATCATAAATTGTAGGAATGGAGTTATGAAGTTGTCTTTTGGTAACATGAAGATCAAACTCAATGTTTTCAATGCTGGACAACAACCAACAGACTCGGATGATATATTTGAAGTGAACATGATTGAGAGTCTAGTGCATGACTCTTTTCTTAAATCGTCCGAAGACACTCTTGAGACTTGTTCTATCCAAGAAGTCAATGCATTGCTTGCCTCTAATCATATCATAGATACTACAAACTGGAAAGCTAAAGTGAAACTTCTTCCACCATCTGAGTCTAAATTGGTCCCGTCTATTGAGAAACCACCTGAACTTGACCATGGCTGACTTAGATTGATTGATTCATGATCCATGGTTGCTTTCATTGCTTGTCTGGCTGAAGACGTTAAACTTAGCGCTCCTGGGAGGTAACCCAACTTTTCAGTTCATTTCTTTTCCAAGTTAGTTAGTTCAATGTTTGTGGGTAACATTACTACAAACCCTCACGAGACAACAACTCGTCCACTAGGGGCAATCTAGGGGTTTTAAGGCTTATTGCACACACTAAATGCAATCGAGAGTACCTGCGAAAGTGGTGTAGGTAGGATTTTATCTTTGTTATTTTTGTTTTGCTTGAGGACTAGAAAAACTAACCCTATGTTAGGTTAGTTTGCTTTTGTTGGTTTTTCTCTTATACTGACCTGCTCTCACGCTGATATATTTGGAAAACCTCTTAATTCTTTTGTCCAGGTACTATCCTTCCATCATTCCTCTTTTACTTTCATTGTCCCATGTGCATTGCATGCTTATTTCTTTTACATTGAGGATAATGTAGATTTTAGGTTGGGGGTGGGAGATTAGATTACCTAATTAGTATTTTCTTGGTCGTGAGCAAAAATCGTGATAATTTTTAACAATTTTCTGAAATTTCATGTGAATTCGAAGTGATTTTAAAGGATAGTTGTGATTTTAGAATTATAAGATACAGAATGTTGGTAATGTATGGCTCTTGGATTCAGCCATATATTAGATATCACAGTTAAGTTTAAATTGTTAACCCATGATTAGAAGTTTTAAACATTGATTGAGTCATGCTTTTACATATCACATCTCGCTTACGCATTAAGGTTCCGGTTCGATATTGAATGATTAATTTGGTAATCGCTAAGTATGAAAGGAACTAGCCTGAATTTTATTTATTTATTTATTTATTTATTTTTAGTATCAGTTTATAAAAAAAGAATTGAAAGGGTTAGTCGAATAATCTTCACCATAGGTTTGCTCCCTATATATGAAGATTTGATTCCCCAAGGTTGACATTCGGAACAGGCTGGGCTACTGGTTTTCACCATAGGTTTG
This sequence comes from Magnolia changhungtana, assembly GCA_030180095.1. NCBI lineage: Eukaryota > Viridiplantae > Streptophyta > Magnoliopsida > Magnoliales > Magnoliaceae > Magnolia > Magnolia changhungtana. Next base: position 6,380,105 of record JASAUF010000182.1, on the reverse strand, counting down.
CTCCCTATAGGTGAAGATCTGATTCTCCTTGGCGTTATTTGTGAAAAGTTGATATAGTGTGAAAGTCGTCAAAAGCTGGAAAAATGGGGCATGTCTGATTTAGGTTTTGGTCGTCATAAATGTTCTTGTTCAGTACTAATGACATCATGAAATAGAGAAGTGAACCACAATGGTAAGCTGAGATTACACTATACACTCATGGAACTCAATGTTTAGAATTGTTCTAATTAATGGATTAAAATTTTGAACTTGATTATGAAGTTTACTGTGAGCTTGATTCTAGGAGAAAATTCTACTCACCATTCATCAATCTTAGAATTTTCGCATCTCGACTATTTGTTCACAAGTCATTTGGGTTTACAGGAATTGCCCTTTTATTTCTGAAATGATTTTTGTATGTTTTGCTCGGGACTAGTAAAATGCTGGTTAGGGGTTGTGTTGAGGGTCAAATATTGCATATTAGACCCCATTTATTACCTGTATTTACGAGCATGATACTGTTTAACGCCGTGCTTTAATCGTATTTTTGATGCAAGGTGTATTTCGGAGCCTGGATGGGAAAAAGGTACTAAAAGTATGGATTTAGCGCTCCAGAACCACCAAGGCAAGGGACGGACTCCAGGGGACCAAGATCAAAGAGTTTATATACCAGGGATCCGAGGAAGTCAAGCCGTTCACATTAAAGAGGCCTAAAAGACGTCTAGAATGCAAGATCAATGGTTTTCCATCACCCGTTCGGCTTGAAACTTCATATATGGCCTGAGGACCATAAATTAACTGTACACATCAAAAATCATCCATTGGATCGTTGTGGAATTGGCCCAACGAAGAGATCATCCCCTTAAATCCTTAAGTGGGGCCCACCTGATCTTTGGATATGCTTCGATTTTGGACTCAATGCCTTAATTGAGGCGACAAAATAGATGGACGGAGAGGATGTCTCATATACATCAATATGGGACCCATTTTGCATAGTGTGTGTGCACAACACATATACACGGGACGAGTACCAAAAATCAAGAAATCGGTCAGTACATGCTGACCGATGCTTCTTTAATTTTTTTTTCCAAAATAGGCAGGCACGGTCCCTGTCCGATTGGGTTTCTTTAGTGGACCCCACCCATCATGAAAATGGATTATCTAATCCATCCATATGATCTATAGTGGGGCCACAACCTACGCCTAGGTGATGGAATTCCATAAGACAACGTAGATCGGTTTTTAACCGTTTAAATGCAAGATGAATGGTGTGTGGATTTGATACAATGGGCCACTCTAAACTTGACAAAAACTACACCTTCCCGGATGATTTTTTGCCAGGAACTCAATGGATGTGGTGAATTTCATCGAAAATGAATCTGTGGGGCCCACCGATCATCACAGCGTCCCTGTTTACGCAGGGACGTGTGTTCGCACGTCTGGCCCTCCGTAGCCATTATGTCGTCTTGATCGTCGCCGTATTCACGATCCAAACCGTCCAATGGAACCATAAAGGGGGCTTGATCCTTGCCTAGGTATCAGTTTGACCCCATACAAGTTATCGGAAGATCCTAGCCGTTGGACACAAGATGGACGGCAGAAGAAAGATCTCATGGGCCACCACGTTTTGAATCCAAAACCATCCCTTTCCGAACGGTTTTTTGAGGAGATTTCAATGGACGGCATGGATCTTTCACCCGATATCAAGAAGTGGGGCCCACTAATGTTCAGCGTAAGCTCTATTACGCATGTGAAACGTCCGCACTGACTCCAACTCGGTTGATTCTCTAAACCGGCAGCCTTTCACCGCCCGGGCAGCTATAAGTAACAGAGAGAGAGAGAGAGAGACAGGGAGAGAGAGGCCTGACCAGGACGTGGAACAGAGAGAGAGAGAGACGGTGGAAGGCGTCTTCAACAGATTCTTCTTCCTTTCCTTTCTTTTCTTTTATGCTTTCTTTTTTTAAGGAATTTTAGCTTCATCATGTTTATGTGTGGCTAATTTCTTAGCTAGGGATAAGATGAAACCCCTAATTTGAATGACTCTTGTTTAATGTTGATTTCATTCGTAATTTGATCGATTTGTTTCTTTCTCTAGTGTGCTTAATTGAAAACTCCGTACTTCTCCATTATATGAGTTTAACCAAAGTCTAGCTGTGGATGTTATTTGGAATCTTATTCTAGGTGCTTGTGTCTAACCATGAACAAGTTTTCTATAGAGAAAGAAATAGGAATTACATCTCTTCATGCCTGAACATGGATGTAAAGATGTAATCCTTATGCTTTAAGGGATTATACATTCTGTGTGCCTGACCAAGGACATAGAGTGTGCTTTATTTATTAAATTTACATCAATCTGAATTAGGGTGAATCAATAGGTAAAACAAGGGTTAGGATAATTAGGGGTGGATTCGAAAGTCCTAGTATTATCCTTGATTGAATATTTCTTATTGCTCTCAGTTATTTTATATTGATTTTTGTTAGTTTACTTAATTGTTAGTAAAACTATTTGTTGGATTAGTTAAGAAGAATCGTAAATTTCGAATTGTGAGAACCAGTCTTCGTGGGAACGATCTCGTAATACGTACCGTGTCTACATCTGATTCATATACTTGCGAGTTTAAAATCATTTAAATCAGATTGGTTTAAATAAAACATCAGTAGACAACTGATACTTGATCTCATGAAAGCTCTTGTCAGCCTCATCGGTCCACTGAAACAGCCCTTTTTTCATGCAATCTATAATATGTGCGACTATCGTGCTAAATTCCTCACGAATTAACGATAAAAGGTCGCCAACCCGTGGAAATTCCCCACCTCATGAATGTTCATTGGGATCGGTCATTCCCTAATGGTTGACATGTCCTTTTCATCATCTACACAGATGCCCGTGAACGTTACAACAAATCCTAGGAACAACAGGCTGTCCATTAAAAAACTACTATTTTTCAAGTTGTAGTACAACTTATTAACTTATATGACCTACAACACCTGCCTGAGATGTTCCATGTGCTATGCTCATCCTGCCTATATATCAGGATGTCATCAAAATATAATGCCGCAAATTGGCCAATGAACAGTTTTTTCACTTGATTCATCAAACATATAAAAGTGCTTGGTACGTTCGATAGACTGAAGGATCAACCACTCATACAACTCTTCATTGATCTTGAATGCTATTTTCCACTCATCACTGGGTTGGATACGAATATGATGGTACCCACTCCTCAGATCTAGCATAGAGAACACCTTGGCCCCTTCTAGCTATCGAGCATGTCGTCCAACCGCGGTATTGGGAACCGATATTTGATGGTAATTTTGTTAATTATCCAGCTGTTGACACACATGCGCCAGCTCTCTTCTCTTTTTTTTTTTGGCGTTAACAACGCTAGCATAAAACATGGGCTCATACTCTCTCTCTCTCTCTAAAACACCTTGATCCATAGCTTAAGTGGTAGACTGAGTGAAAGATACCTTGTTTTAACACTGAGGTCTAGGTATCAATCCCTAGTGGGGGTGGCTAACAATGATGTGTGAACCAACAGTGGGGTGTACTAACAACCTAATAGAAAAAAATACTTCCTCTCAAAAGACTCTTAAGGATCAATTCCTCCACCTGCCCCTGAAGTATCTCACACTCTTTTAGAATCATTCAATAGGCAGGGTGGTTGGGCAGGCTACCCCATGGACGAGGTCTATGTGATATTGGATGTCACTCATGGGGGCAATCCGTTGGGTAAATCTTCTAGCCAGACTTCTTTGAATTCATTCAGTAATGGCCTTAACTTGGAGGAATGTTTAAGGGTTCCGATTCATCTCCCTTCACCACTACGATGCATACCTCACTGGTTTCCTTGAATTCTTCTATGAAATCCTGAATGGTCAGGAGGAAACACACATTCACTTTGGAAGTTTCAAGGTGGTTCTCTGCTGCCATAGGGGTGAGGATTATCTTTCGACCATCCTTGACGAAGACGTAAACATTGTCTCGTCCTCGGTGGGTCGCATCATGGTCTGACTCCTATAGTGGACCGAGTAACATATGACATGCTTCCATGTTGACCACATCATAAAGTATCTGATCCTTATAAGTTTTACCAATTGAAAACGAGACAGTGCATTGTTTAGTTACATTAGTCTCATTCACTTTTTTTATCTAGCCAATTGAATACGGGGAAGGAAGTTTTATCGTTGGTAGCTGCAACTTGTCCACCATCATTTTTGAGACGATGTTTTCGTTACTACCATTGGCTATGATTACATCAAAGACCTTGTCATTGACGGTGCACCACGTACAGAATATATTGTGTCGTTGTGCATGTAATTCTTTCCGTAGGGTGTACAGTAATTGCCTCACGACTAGGGATTCTCCACGATCCTTCCCCATCCATTCTTCGTCATCTACTCATTCCTCGGTGGCTTGTTCATCTTCATCAAAGCAAGGGTCTTCTTCTGTGGCCTCACTTTTAGCGCCCTCATTCGTTTATGGTTAAGTGGGTTACGGGGAGTTGAGGACAGATGTTTGATAAGTGGCCTGGTCAGCCACAACGACAATAGTTGTTCGGCCTTGTCTGAATGTAAGGATTTGGAATCTGACTCAGGCCTGCTATTATGGATGCTACATGCTGAAGCCTAGATGGGATACTCCTCGTATTACGGTTTGCGGTTGTAGGATGTCGAGGATGTTCTTCTACTGGTTTTTTTTCCTCGTGCCAGCACTATATCTTGTGTGAGACTTGTCATGGGGGGTCGAGTTGAAGGATAAGGCCGAGTAGGAATCCTCGCAAGTTGCGTTTCTGCCCTACCTACTAACTAAACCGCTTCATCCATAGTCCTGACTGTATGCATTTGAACTCGGTCTTAAATCGTCGATCGTAACCCACCTATAAATCTTGCTACCTTCTGTGATTTCATTTTTGACAGATCGTTTTGCGTCGCCAACCGATGGAATTCTTCAGTGTAATCTGTGACGGTTTGATTTCCCTGTCGGCAATTTTGGTATTGATGGAACAATACTTGCTCGTAATCACTAGGGAGGAAACGTGATTGAAGAAGGCGTTTCGTCCATGACCATGATGAGATGGGTTCCTTATTCTATCAGATACATGAAAGTTGTAATTACTTCTACCATGTAGAAGCACCGGATTTTAATTTGAATGCCACAAACTTCACCTTTTTATGCTCTGGCACATCCATGTAATCGAAATATCGTTCTACTTAGGCCAGCCGATCGAGGAAATCTTCTATGCATAATAAACCATTGAAACTAAGAAGTTCGGCCTTATATCGATAGTCTCTTTCAGCACGATCTAGACGATCGCCTCCATGAATTGATCATCGGGAAAAGCCTTCATCATAATCCTTGTTGCTAGTCTTGAATGATCTAGTGTAGTCCTACGAATCACCACCGGTAGTGCTCTACGGAAATCGGGGTTGTGTTGTACAATAATAACAGGTGGTTGAGCATCTCCTGGGACTCGGGGCGAAAGTAATGCATCCGCAAGATGGTCGAAGGTTGCTTGTAACCCTTGCATAGTCAACTGACTCTTCCTGTAGAAAGCTTCCATTCTTTCTAAAAGATAACGAATCACTGGATCACCGTCCACATGATTTTAGTTCATACCTTCGTTGTTTGTCATCTGTCCGAGAGGAGTCCTCAATTTGATACCAATTGATGCAGGGATGAACGTGATAATGTCGATCACCGTCTTCCTCAAGGATAACTACTCCAAATCCATAGAGCTTCTCTAGACTCCTCACAGGGACTTCTTGAATACACGAGAAAAAAGTAAGAAAAAATAGAAATAAATTTTAAAAAATTCGTAAATTGATTGATGATCCAAATAAATGAGTTTACAACCTTTTAAATAGAGATACTAAGCCATGGAAGAAGTTTTGGAATTAAACTACAACTAAAACTCTTAGAAACCGTGACTTACAATAGATAGTAAACTTACTATTTATAGACATGATTTACACTAAACCTCATGATTTTCAGCCAAAAATAGTAAGTGCCCTATTTGGCTTCACCAAGCTATTCTCCTAATTATTCCAAGTACTTTTCATGTTGGGTGCAATTCCTAAAGCCCAACGGATGAAGAGTTATACTAAAACTAAAACCTATTGTAGGCCACAAAAGTTTAGGATAAAGCTGATCTTTGCGTGGTCCCTTCGTCCATGTATTTGTGACCTTATCAAAAGGTTAGATGGCAAACAAACATTTTGGTGGCCCTAAGAAGTTTTTAATGGTGTGTATTTAATCACCACTGTTTGCTATGGTGTAGTCCAGATGAGATTTATAGCTGTGTTTTTTTGTTTTTTTTTTTTTTTCATGCCCTAAAATGAGCTGTGAAAACGGATGGATCGCATGTAAGATAAATACGTCACGGCGGGACCCATAGTTAGGGATCCACCCACTTGAGTGGATATGTGCCCGCCCAATACTGGGTCGCATTAGGCAATGGCCTGATTTTGAATCCTGATTAGTAAATGGTTTGTCCTGGGAGGATTTGGACCTAAAATCCAAGGCCCTATTGCCAAGGTCAGGCTTGGGCTGACGTAGCCGCAGCCCAGCCCAGACCCGGCCCGTTGTGACTCCTAAAAAAACAGACGACAAAGAAAACCTGAGAACGGTTAACATTCAATAAAAATAGGTTAAAGGGGATTGTTGGTGCATGAAGGCCCATTGTGCCAACGGCTTAGATCATTGAACTATGGGCCCTACTTGTAAAAACGTGAAAGCCCAAAACTGGTGGTTAACACCTTACCCGGCACTGTATAGTAGTACCATACCTGGTAGGCCCGGTTCGTTCCTAAGAAGACAGTCAGGACTGAGTTTGAATGTTGCCATGCAAGCGGAAGGTCCAAAAATCATGTCATCAGGCACATCCACATGAAATCGGGACCATCCAAACTGTTTGACTGGTGGGCCCCAAACAACCCATTTCATTATAACCTGCTGCACTCATGTTTTTATGTACAATAGTTCCAAAATTCCAACAATTAAGAGAGAGAGAGCCCCACATAGCTTCCGACCACAGGAACTTCCTGTGGCCCAGGGGCACAGGCAAGTCGTGTCCCAAAAAAAGAGGGTTGGCAATGGCTGGGTTCGCCGTCCGGTTTTGTGTCCTGACCCAGTTACTGGCCATACGTGGGCCTTCAGAAAGGTGCATGTGTTAGTCACTGGGCTGATTTTGACCTGAAAATCTTGTCATCAGGCCAATCCGAATGAAATCGGGACCATCCAAACTGTTTGACTAGTGGGCCCCAAACAACCCATTTCATTATACTCATTAAACATAAAATAGTACTGCATATGTTAGTGCACGGGCCATCCATGGTCAGGTCCATGTAATCAACTGTCTGTATTTAAATACAATAGAGAGAAAGAAATAGAAAACATACCATTTTCTCGGCAAAATCTCCTATCATCACCCTAAAGAAGGATGCTTTCTTGGTTTCCCTTTCCTTCTTCTGCATTTTAGAGAGAGAGAGAGAGAGAGAGAGAGAGAGAGGAGGAGGAGGAGGTAGAAGGGGATGAGAATGATGCGTGACCATTGGGGGATTTATTTGATACTCTGCTGTGTATGACTCTTCATACTCAGGTGCTCACAAATTAATTATAAAGTATATATATTAGCTGAAATTGTACCGATAAAATTGTTGGATAATACATTAATAACTTATAATATAAAATACCATTTGATCTATTCATATAAACTTCTGATTCATGGAAAAATATGAGTGCTTAATAATTCATTTGTAACCGTATAATATATGTTTGCTGATCGGATATTTACCTTATCAATTAATCTTAATTATTTAATTTATAATACATATAAAACGGGCTCCACAACTTGGACGGTTTCTTTCAATTATCAAAGCATTCGAATTTTGAAGTGTATACGTGCCTGTGTATCATCCATCACATTCTTTCGTAATATATTAGTTTGCATGTATCTTATTACATTTCCGGAGTTTGTTTTCGGTCTGTCGCGACTAATGATAGAGAGTCCGTTTCACCTAGTGTCCAATGATCAGAACCGCCCATATTTTGAGATCCATGCTCTAAGGTCTACATTAATAAACTTTTTTGGAAAGATGACTGTCACCATTGCTATACATTGATAAGTTTCAATAGTTTTTATTCAACTTCAAAAATCAAATATTATGATTATCTTTAAACTATGATTATGTGAAAATAGCTTGATTTTAGTTTTCAAGAGAATATGGACGGTTCACATCATCTAAACATCTCTGAATCTTAGCCCCAATGGATAGAGAAATACGGAAGATTGTGTATCGCGATGGAGAAAAAATAGCAGGTAGGTAGGTGACGCCACGCCCAAATGGGGTATGGCCTATCTCCCTACCACTCTCTATAAACTAGCTTGGATTATTTTCATAATACACGTGCCAACATGGCAAACGTGTGTGAGATTCAACCCATTTATCGTTTAGGGTCCACAGTGTAGTGCCTGAATCAAAAAATCAGGCCAGTCCAGTCTACGTTGTGGCCTGTATGTTGAATGTGAAGGATCCATCTAACCACATGTGGGACGCTCTAACCACATGTGGGGTCCATCTAACGAGCGGATCTTGCCACGTATCAGTCAAGTAGGATATCCAACCGTGCATAAGTGGGTCCCACCATAAGGATCACCTGGCGCAAACTCAGGCTCATCCGCTCACTCCGCGGGCCACACTATCAAAATACATGGACAGATGATGGTTTGACTCGGTGCATTGGTGTGGCTCACTAAATGAGATTACAGGACTGATTTTTAAAACAGGTAAGCTTCTTGGTTGGCCCATCTTTTGGACGGTTCAGAATTTCTATGTGGCAAATAAACAGGGTTGCATGTGGAAGCTCACATTCAGTGGTGATATATATATATATATATATATATATATATATATATATATATATATATATATATATATATATAGACACACACACGCGGTGGTATACATGCATGTTAGTCCAGATGATCCAGATCATGGGCCATTTTGTGGACGGATGATTTCAAAAGTCTAAAGATAAAGAGATGATTTCCTATGTATAAAGATAGAGATAGACGCACACCCAAGGTTCCAAAATCCAACGACGAGAATTGTCAATCGAAGATGGACCCGTCAAAAGGACGGTTCAGATCATTCAAGATGAGGCCCACATGTGATATCCACTTCATAGAAATGGTCATATCTTGTGGGGCCCATATATTGGTTGATCATACTCTGATTTGGTGGGTCACGTGGATTTAACCGCACAGATGAAAGATAAAGGTGGTCCACTCAGCAGGTCTGCCATGATGTTAGAAATAAGTGGACGGATTAGAAAACTTTGGTCAATTTGTTCACAACCGTACATTTGTTCAGTGAATTGTGGGTCACCTGATTAGCGGACCCACCTGATTCCTGGGATAAGGAATCTACACATTGCTTCCTTTACGATGAATAGCTTGGATATTGTATCCGTGTGCCGTGATGGCATATGCATTAGTTGACTTGTACGCGTGTGTGGGCTTAGCAAAGCTTAGATTTCAATTGGCCTGTTTGGATGTCCCACGAAATGCAAAAAATGGAAATGGATACTCATTTCATTGTGGGCTATCAATGGGCCGGTCTGGGACATGGGTTTATCAGGCACGGCTCGTTTTAAGCTGGGTTGGGCTAGAAAACTAGGGGCCGAGGACAAGCTCGGACTTCATTTTTGAGCCTGTAAGCCTGACCCGTTTAGGATTTGAATGGCATTTTTGTTGTGTATCATGCATGGTGGGCCACACTTAATGAACAACCTAGATCATGGCTCTTAGAATCGGTGACTTGATCGACTCGTTCGGTCTCTGGTCAAGTATTGAGTCGCCCGATTTGGAGCGTGACTCGTGATAAATGGGAAGTACAGAATCTGAGTCAACTCAGGTTTGTCATATTGGACTCGACCCAATCCTAAAACCATAGCCCAGGTCTTACACAAAATGTGGGTGGCTGGGCTCATGGTTGGGCTGGGCCCATTAAGGTGAGCCCCATCATATAAACGGTTTTGATGATTAAAAAAATCTAAATCCAACGAAATTGAATTGTAATTTGTAATGATATAAATTTCCATCACGAAATGTGGGTTGGATGCATTGAATGCTGGAATCTGCAAAATGCACCAAAACGAGGGCTGTCAACGGTCAGTCCTAGGGTTGGGCTGGGCCCGTTTTCGGGTCCACTGACAGCGATGCCAAAACCCTTGCGTGGTGGCTCCGTCTGGTCATTTTGGGTCGTGACTATCGCTGACGTGGATGGTGGAGTTCATATGATGAAATCCACACCATCCATCAGGTTCATCACCTTGTGTTATCTTATGCTAAATAAATTCAGGTTTATTAAAATCTCAAGTCGCCCAGACCAAGGTAAACAGTAGATATGGGAAGTGCCACCATTAAAATAATCTAAATTGTTGTGGGGTCTACATTGGTCTTTATGTGCCATCCAATCCAATCATATGATGTGCCACGCTGGGATGAATTGTTTTCTAGAAATTAATGACATTCTGAGAATCGTATGGGCCACACATATTGAATTTTGAACTCTTGGTCATTTCTTTACACCTTTCCCTATGGCGTAGCCTATATAAGTCTTTCGATTGATTGATATTTATGATCTATAGTGTAAATATGAAGAATCACCTGATGGACGGTGTGGATCATCTCTCACACTTGGTGCATGGTTAGACGGATGAGTACGCATAGTCAGGCTAGCGTGGTCCAAATGAGAATGGAAAGCTAACGCGCCAGTAACAGAGTCGTCAGTTTGCAATTTCAGCCGTTCATTTATTATTTAAACTACTGTGTCTGCCGATTCATATGGTAGGCAGATTGCGTCCTGCCGCCGCCTGGACGATAACCGGTCAAGGCATGGCTCCATGGGGCCCACCGTAACTTATGGGTTTTATCCACCCTGTCCATCCATTTTGATATTCACTTCCTGTGCTGTGGTCCATTTGAACCTTAGATCTGATCTTGCTTATTTTTAGGTTCATACCTTAAAATGATATGGCAAAATGGATGGACGGCGTGGATAAACCCCTACATTACGGTGGGCCCCACAGATCCCTGCCTATACGGATTATCGTCCAGCCGGGGGAAGGACGCAATCCACTACCCTTTACGGTCGCCAAGTTTCAGCACGCCTAGGTGCGGCCCTTACTGTGAGGTTCGTATTGATGTATGTATTCTACATCCATACCGTCTATCCGTTTTCACATATCATTATAATATCATTATAGTCCATGATCCGAAAAATGAAGTAGATCCAAATCTCAGGTGGACCATACTATAGGAAACGGTGACGATTGAATGCCTCACCATTAAAAACTTCCTAGGGCCTAATGTAATGTTTCCGTAATGGGTATTTACTATCCAACCTGTTGATAAGGTCACACAAACCAGTATGAAGGTAAAAAATAAATATCAGCTTGATCCAAAACTTTTGTGGTCCACAAGAAGTTTCTAATGATCAATCACCACTGTATCTTATGGTATGGTCTTCCTAAGATTTGGATATGTTTCATTTTTCTCCTTACATACTAAAATGATCTAGAAAAGTGGATGGACGGTGTGGATATAGAATACATAAATTAAAGTGGGTCCCATGGTAATGGCTGCACCATTTTGGCTAAGGCCGGGCCGCACCTAATCCACTCCCTCATATAAGGGTGAACGGATCTACCATGATTATCCATTGGCCCACTAGGATCCTAGATGCTTGTGGGACCCAAGCACATGTATGGTTTGATCACTTCGTTTGGGCCTCACTACATGTCGATAGGCGATCATAAATTCAAATTAATGCTGATTAGGGTTTTAGGGGATTTTTCAGCCCATTGCAAATGGGCCCATAGATTCCACCATAAACAAGCATGTCCTCTCTCTGGTCACTAAAACTAAGGTAAGTTGGAATATGATGTGGGGTCCACCAGGATAACAGACAGACCATTTGAATTGGTTCAAGCAACAGCGGCCCACCAGGCCAAGAAGGCCCAGAACACATCTAGACCCTGAAAAAGTGCAGTGGCCAATCACTAGAACAAATGAAAATTTGTTAAGTTGTTCCTTAATGGGCCCCACACTAACTGAATGTTTTCTTTTCTTATTGGGTTTTATTATTATTTAATTGCTTTTTAGAATTGGATTGAGTCATGGCATATTCAACAGGTTTTTCTTCAGTATTTTTGCAATTTTTTTTCTAGGTGGGCCACTTTTAAAATATTAAATTATGTTAGTACAATAAGAATTAATCCCATTTAAAATTCTATTGAGGTTGCCCTTGAAACTAATTCAAAACTACTGCAGTTTTGCTATTATTATCGAATTAATAGCTCAATTTGAGAAGGCATTTTAGTCATTTTATATAAACAAAATTGAGATAATTAAGATTCGAAGTAATATATGAATACAAAATTGATAAAAGCTTTGTTATAAAACATAGTTATATATACAAAATTGATATTCTAATTTATATATGAAATGGTGAATGTTATTATTATAAACACCACCTGTGTAGATTATCTTTTATACATTTTATATTATATAAATTAAAGCATTATTCCCTGTATTTTAAAGAGAAATGCACCTGTGGGGTCCTTCCTCATGCTTGGGTGGTATACTAACAAGAGTTTCAACACAAGTAAAATAGAGAAGGACCTGAGGTTAAGCACCGTCTTCCTCAAGGGAATAATTGTTCCAAATCCATGGAAGTTCTCTGGACTCCTCATCGAGACTTCTTGAATCAAGGAAGAAAAGAATAAAAAAAATAGAAAATAAATTCAATAAAATTCAAAATTGATTGATGAATAAAATAAACGAGCATACAACCCTTTAAATAGAGATGCTAAACCATGGAAGAAATTTCAGAATCAAACTACAATTAAAACTCCTATAAACTGCGACTTACTATAAATAGTAAACTTACTATTTATAGATGGTCATGATGTTTACCAGTGCGCAAGGTTTTCAGCAAAAAATAGTGTCCTATTTGTTCCACCACGCTATTCTCCTAATTATTATAAGCACTTTTCATATTGGGCGCAACTTCTAAAGCCCAACGAAAGAAGATTTATAATCAAACAAAAACTTACTATTTATAGTAAAAACAGAATTAAAACAGGGAAACGATCGTCGATCTAATAGTATTTCGTAAATCTGGCTTGCGCAACCTGGCATAGCGGGGTTAGCTGGCTAAAGTAGCTCGTCCTACCCCAAAATCATATAGTTTATGTCCGATAACTCATTTCGGTTTGTGAGTTACGTCTGTTTTAAGTTCTGACAGTCTGGATCATCTCTATCTCTGATCGAGTCTTTTCTGGTCCATCTTGGCCATGAAATTATCCACGACCCACTCTACATCAACATGGTCATGGGTTCGAATACCCATTGTGGTGAAATCTATGTGTGCGAGGGGTGTGAGTGCAACCGTCCGTAAGAATAAAATAAAATAAACAAAACAAGGAGAGATGCTCGGGTGCTCTCAGAGCATCACAGGTTATAATCCTCGTAATTGCATTAGTTTACATGGGTACAACAATTAAGTTCAGAACACATTCCATGAGCTACAATATAAAAAATTGCACTGATAAAATTGAATTTATCATTAACTTAGCCCTATTTTTATAGCCATCCATATTCCAAGCCATGGACGGGATGGTTATTATGCCTAACAAAAGTGACTCTTTAGAATCGTAATCAGTTGCATGATGGGTCCTAACAAGTAAACAGATCAAATTGGTTAGTGGACTATTTCGTGTGAATGATCTTGACCATCCATATTAAAGGTTATTGATCAAATGGTTATATATTTGTCAGCTCAACGTGTTGTTTGCATGGTAATCCATGAAATGTGTGCTGGACGTGATGAACAGTCTGGATCAATGGATTGAATAGTGTAGGTGTCCCAATGCAACTAGGAGCACTATAACTTACAGTCCTCTAAGAGCACCAAAGCATTTCTCTATTTTAAATATAAATTTTAATGAGAAATAATGCTCCACTACACTCAGAGCACTATAAGTTACAGTGCATCTAGTTGCATTGTTCACTTGGACAGTTCAATCGATTGATGACTAGTCTACTAAATCCACGACAGATCATGGACTACCATGAAAAAATTATACAGATAGACAATCCAATTGATCTTTGATTGTGTCTTATTTTTTATACCCACTCATTTTGCTGTCCATGGATTGATGATTAATGCTCCCTAATAGAAGCTATTCTTTAGAATCATAAGCAATCCATGATGTGGCGTAACAAATAGATGGACCAGTTTGTTGTTTGGACCTATTTTTGTATAAATAATCTTAACCCTCCGTGTTAAAGCCCAGATGTCGAATGGTTAATGTTTGTCAGGTTGGTGGTATGTTTGCATGGTAGCGCCCATTAATGTGTATCAGGCATTATGAACAGCCTGGATCGGTGGATTTGATTGTCCGAGTGTTCAAATTCAACTAGGAGCACTGTAACTTATAAGTGCTTTGAGAGCTTTGGAACGGTTAGCACTCAGTTTGTTTTCTATCAAGTGTGGTGTGTGCGGACCATCAGAATCGATATATCAGCTTCAAAATTGATCAACTTTAACCCTAAGCACTGCTGAAATAAGCAGATATGCCTAATATCAACGTGTATGACTAGAATATAAGAAGATTGATTTCTTACTCGGTCAACTTGAAGAATTTTGTAATGATTAGGCGATAATCGGAGGGTAAAGTTTTTCTTTCAAAAGTGGGTTGCACTTAGGTTACGCTTTGCCTTTCACAAAAAAAGTCTTTTTAGTATATTAGTGCAATTACACAAAAGAAAAAACTCACAATCGATCGCTAAGAGCAATTACAAGAATGCATCTCTTGAAAGAACTGCTTGATATTGGATAAGAATTACTCCAGTTTATGAGCATAGGCTTGAATTACAACTACGAATTACTTCTACTGGATTATAGTTACTCCAAGGATAGACTGAGATAAAGTAAATTGGTAGATTTGATTTGGTTTGATTGGTGTGAGACACCTTGTTTTGTTGATTTCTTTTGTTATTTATGGATTTCTTGCTGCAACTATTCCTCGTACATTTCTCTCTTTTAATACAATGATAATGACAGCTGAAGAGTCATCACACAAGCCTTCCAGATCATTCCTTTCTTAATACGTGTCCCTCTGATCGTTCCTCTTCTGCTCGATCGCTTTTTGCTCCCAGCTTCTTCGCCGTGTCTTGCCTTTCGGTTGCATTCTTCCGGATTCCACGATCGGCTTCCGAATATCTTGATCGCACTCGACTTCTGGATGCCTCGGCTAGACTTTAAGTTTTTCGGTCGAATTTCATGAAGATCACGTTATATCTGTCCTGCAATGACAGCTGAAGAGTCGCCACATAAGCCTTTTAAATCCTTGCTTTCTTGATACGTGTCCCTATGACCATTCATCTCTGCTCAACTGCCTTTTGCTCCCAGGCTTCTTGGTTGTGTCTTGCTTTCCAGATATGTTCCTCTTATGGACGTCTCGACCACGTTCCTACTTTTCAGCCGCTTGATCGTGCTCTGGGCTTCTCGGACACTTCTGGCGCATTCCGCGATCGACTTCTAGATGTCTAGGTCGCAGTCGACTTTGTGATGCCTCGACGGCACTCTGAGTTTCTCGACCATATTCCATGAAGATATAACGCATTCTATATCTATCCTGTAATGACATGATTTCGTTCATAATTTCTAGGAACGGTCAGAAACACGGTACAACATTGTCCCCCCCCCCCCCCCCCCATCGCTTCGCCTTTGATAAAAGGTGAATGTGACATTGATTTGTCATTTTGTGTAATAAATGTGACTGCTCGGTTGGGCAAAAACATCAATTTCGGCAATCTTGATCGAAAAATGTCAAATACAAGTGTCTTAGGCAAAAAACATCAAAATCATCCATCTTGGTCAAATTCATCCATCTTAGTAAAAAAATAGAAAATTCAGCCATCTTAGTCGAATTCGACCGTCTTGGTCGAAAAATAGCAAATTCAGCTATTTTGGTAAAAAAACATAATACGGTGGATTCTCAATGAAAAGATGCCCCACAAGTATACCCTGGTTTCCTTCTACATGAACGACATTTTGATGATCGACCCTTGTGCAAGTTTGCTTTTTTTTTTTTTAATTACTATTTCCCACATTTGGGACCCACTTTGATAAATCATACCCCTCATTTTTCTCGCATGATGTTGTGGTATAAGGATAACCATAGCCGTAATAGTGGCTCAACTCGAATCAAACGCCTTATGACCCCGGGCACAGAAATACTAGCTTAGGATTTGATCTGTGAAGATCAACCTAATTACTTAACCACCAATTGTGCGGAATCAAGTGATTTGTAAATGGAAGAGTTCGTCTTATTAATGAGTTACTTTTTTTACTTTAAAACAAAGACTTAAGATTAAGTGCATGATTTTCTTTGCATTGTTTAATAATAAAAAATATAATAAAAAAGAATAAGCTAGGACAAAGTCGATTAATTAAATGAATGAGTTTTAACTACACTTAACTAATAAAATAGATAAGAAAAAATGATAACTGATGGAAGTCTATTCTTAGCAAGACAGTCGTTGGGAATGACAACTCGTTCATAACAAGAAGGTCGTTGAGAAAAACGAGCTAGATCGCGTACTCAACTAGCTTCATAGTTGGACGGTCATTAGGAAGGACGATCCGTTTGTCACAGCCTGAGCCTCGTTATGTGAAATAATCATGATTCACAAGAAGGGTGGACATTTGTTTTTTCCTCAAGTAGCTTAGTGGATGGACGGTCATTGTGGCAACTGTTTGTTTGTCTCACGAATTTTGTGGCAAGACAGTCATTGAGAAATTGTAGTCCATTTGTTATTCCACACAACTAACCTTCGTGGGCAAGTTTGGTCATTGTTTAGATGATCGATCATTCGACACTCTTCCACGTTACTTTGTGACGGGAAGGTTAGTGGGGTGACAACTTGTTTGTCGCTTCGAGTCTTCACTTTATGGGGAGACAGTTCTGGGAACAACTAATTGTTCATTGCTTGGATCTTGACTCTGTGGCCAGGCTGTCATGGAATGATTGATGGGGTTTTCCTCCTCAGTTCAGAGGAGAGGTAGCACAGTTTCCTTATTTGACTTTAATTCCTTCGCTTATGCGCAGTTTCCTTATATGACTCTAATTCATCCGGTTCTCTATTTAAGGAGTTCCAAAATGGGATTAGGGTATTCTATTCTAGGGTATTCTAAGGTTTTCTAAAGGTTTTCTAGGAGGGCTTAGGGCTATCAAATGTGTGAGAAAGAGAGAAAGAGGAAGCTTGTGGAAGGGAGGCTATGCTCGTAGAGGTGATCTACCATATCTCAATGCTTCCACGTCCTCGTAATCGGTGAGATCTCTCCATTTTCTTTGTTTCTCTTATTGTTTATCCACTCCTGCATGAGTGAAGAAGGTTGTAACGTTCTATTTCATAGTGGATTGTTGATCTGGACGAGGTCCCATGGTTTTTACCTCTTTGAGGGTTTTTCACGTAAAATCTCTTATGTTGTGTGGTTGATGCTTTGATTTATTTCATTGCATTATTATTCCATAATTCTAGCTTATTTTGGGAGGCTAGATCCTAAGGTTTTGTGCAAGGCCCCCAACAAAGTGGTATCAGAGTTAAGTTCATTGAACGGGTAGGATCGGTTTTGAATTATGGAGAGTGGCTCATCAAGGATGATCAGTCTCAATGGTTCTAACTGGACCATATGGAAGGCTAAGATGGAGGACTTGCGACCTATATTCTCTAATTTTAGGCATATCAGTAAAATTTAAGGATATGTCTAATGATGATTGGAAGAAGATGGACCGGAAGGCGGTAGGGTTTATTAGACAATGGTTGGACGATTCTGTATTCCACCATGTGTCTACGGAGACCTTAGCCGCTAGCCTATGACTGAAATTACAAGGGCTATATGAGAGGAAGACAGCCAGTAATAAAATTTTTCTAATAAGGTGACTTATGAATCTCAAGTTCAAGGATGGTGGTTTTGTAGCCGAGCACATGAATGAGGTCAGCAATATAGTGAATCAACTTTCCTCTATGAAGATGGTCCTGGATGATAAATTGCAGGTTTTGTTATTGCTTAGTTCATTGCCTGATAGTTGAGAGACATTGGTGGTGTCTCTAAGTAACTCCGCGCCAGACGGAAAGATATCCATGAAACAGGTAACCAGTTGCCTCTTCAATAAGGAGACAAGGAGGAAGTCTCAGGGGTCTACTCAGCAAGAGGCCCTTATGACATAGGAACGGAGGAGAGGAAAGAACAGGAAGGGCAGGAGGCCTGAAATAAATCAAGAGGCAAGTCGAGTAATAGAAAAGATGCTTAATGCTGGAATTGTGGCAAGAAGGGTCACTATAAGCATGAATGTTGTAAGGCTAAGAACGACAAGAAAGGAAAAGGAAAGGAAGATGAATCAGATGCCATTGCGATCACTTCAGATGGCGACGTTATAGTTATTCTTTCAGCAAATCATGATATATGTCTCACGGTTACGAGTCAGGACACCGATTGGGTGATTGACTCGGGAGCTTCTTTTCATATGACTCCATGCAGGGACTTCTTCACAAGCTACAAGTCAGGTGACTATGGGACGGTGAAGATGAGAAATTCTAGCGTATCGAAGATCATAGGAGTTGGTGATATTTGTGTGAAATTCGATGTGGGCTGCATATTGGTTCTCAGGGATGTGAGGCATATTTCAAACCTTCGCTTCAACTTGATGTCGACGGGAAGGTTAGATGATGATGGCTATGAAAGCCGGTTTGCTGGTGGGCGCTTGTTGAGGGTCAAATATTGCATATCAGACCCTGGTTATTGTCTAGATTTAAGTCCATGAAAATGTTTAAAGACCTGTTTAATTTGTGTTTGTGTTGTAGGGTGAATTTAAGAGCATGTGACTGAAAAGAATGCTCAGAGTGTGGATTTAACGCTCTGATATCACCAAGGTAAAGGACAGACCCCATGGGACCAAGATCGACAAATTTACACGTCAGAAATTCGAGGAAATCAAGCCGTTCACGTTAAAAATGGCCCAAAACTGGTTCAAATTGCAAGATCACAAGGTTTCCACCATCCGTTCGGCTCGAAACTTCACATATGGCCTGATGGCCATAAATTAACCGTACACGTCAAATTTCAGCCATTGAAGATCACGGGAAGTGGCCCAACGGCCAGATCAGCCACTTAATTCATTAAGTGGGGCCCACCTGATATTTGGAACTGCCTTAAACTTGGTTTTGGCGGTTGGAATTATATGAAGGAAAGGATGGACGGTGTAGATTTCTTGTAAGCATCATGGTGGGCCTTGTAAATGGGGAGTGTGCACCCTGCACGTGTGCACCAGCCGCGCAACGCACGGCCGTCCCGGTCAGCGAGCCGCTGACCCGTGGCATCTTCGTCGAAGACGGAATCAGCATTACAGCGTCCTCCGCTGCCAACTGCGGTCCTGAGTTGTGGGTCCCACCTTGTGTCCAAATGGACAATCCAAGCCGTCCATCCGCTTCCTGGGGCACCCACAACCCACGCCTAGGTGGAAGTTTGGTCACATACGTGTGCACGCTCGTGAATCGTCAGCAAACAGAAGATGGACGGCAAGACAGAAAGTCGCGTGAGCTGCACCGAATCTACCCCAAAACCAGTCAATTCCTACTGATTTTTTGAGCTGAAACCAATGGACGGCGTGGATTTCTGTAAAAAGTCCAATAATGGACCCCACCATCATCGCTGCGTCGGTTTGGCGTCCGCGTAGCGTCTTCCGCTGGCGTGTTTTGCGAAAGTTTGTGGGCCCCGCACGTTACCTGTCCGGAAGATCTGATCCGTCCATCGTGTAGAGGGCCACGAATACTACAAAACCATGCTGATAGTTTACTCCCATGCATACACACGTGCGTGATACAGAGGCTACAAAAGGGCTATCCGGTGACGTTCAAAACTGATTTTATTGAGATTTCTTCTGTGGGCCGTGCTAATGGACCTTCAAAACCACCCATTCTTGACTGAAATTTTGTCCTGAATCCAATGGACGGGGTGGATTTTCCAGAAAACACCTTTGTGGGGCCCACCGATCACGGCTGCGAAAATTTGTAGTCCGAGTCCTTCTTCGACTACCGACTCACCTCCAACATCCAGCGGTATAAAAGGGAGTTTTGGACGTGGGAAAGCCATTCAGAGCCAGGGAATTCGAGATCCAGAGCCAGGGAGAGAAGAGAGAGAGAAAGGAGTAGAGTTGTATTTTTTTCTTTCCTTCTTTGCTTTTAATTTATTTATTTTATTTTAAGAGATCTAGTCCACTCATGTGTGGCTAAACCTCTTAGCTAGGGCTAAGAGGTGAAGCTTGTAGTGTGATGGGAACTCTTTGCTTGCCTTTTGTTTAGACTGATCTGATATTGATTTGGGTTTAATTAAGGGAATGTTTTCAGTCTTTAATGGTCTGTTGTGACTGAAATTACAATGGGTCTGCAATGACTTTGAGCATGTTCTTTTCCTCTTTATGTTTATGACGTCAGGAAGCCCTGTTGTTCACCATCGTCTCCTGGGCATGGTCGGATGACGGTACCCTTCCTAACCTTCATAAACATGTTGATTGGTGGGTAATTAGATTAATTCTGTTGTTTGCTTTGTCTCCTGGGCATGGTTTGGTGATAGAATCCATTCTAATTCATATACCTTTCATGTTTTGAAATCTATATCAATGGTAGTTCAGTTAATTTTCCTGATTTGTAATACAGGCATAAGATCTCCCTGATCTCTACAAGTGGATCCTCTGAATCCCTAGTTTCCCTTCTCTGATTTTTTCTAAATTTTAGTTTAATTATTTCACCATTAATCCTCAAATCATAATTGGTTTAGACTTCATCTTAGCCTAGTTCTAGTTCTAGTTGGTTTCAGATAGCGTACAAGTTTCAGTCCCTTGGGATTCGACCTCGGTCTTACCGAGTTTATTACTACATCACAACCCTGCACTTGGGGAGTGAACAGCGTTGGAAGCTTATCAAGGGTTTGTTGATCGCAGCCAGAGGAAAAAAGTGTTACACCCTTTACAAGGCAAGTGTCAGTGTGTGCAAGGGTGGGTTGAACGCAGCGAAAGATTCAGCTATTGACATGTGGCACAGGCGTCTAGACCACATGAGTAAAAAGGGGATTCAGCTACTAGCGAGGAAGCGGCTCCTTCCAAACGTGACAGGTATATCTCTCAAAACCTGTATTGATTGCTTATCAGGGAAACAACATAGAGTTTCATTCGTTAAATATGCTTCTTATGTTAATAAAGTGCATGCATTAAATTTGGTTTATTCTGATATTTGTGGTCCTATGAGGACAAAAACCTTGGGTGGGGCATTGTATTTTGTCACTTTTATAGATGATGCATCTAGGAGGGTTTGGGTTTACACTTTGAAATTTAAGGATAAGGTCTTTAGTGTGTTTAAATTGTTTCATGCTATGGTCGAAAGAGAGACATTTAGATCATTGAAGTGCATCCGCACTGACAATGTTGGTGAATACATTGGTGACTTTCATGAGTATTGTAAGTCCCTAGGTATACGGCATGAACAGACGGTTCCCAAGACCCCCGAGCATAATGGTGTGGCTGAGTGAATGAATCGCACCATTGTAGAGAGAATCAGATGCATGTTATCCTATGTGAAGTTGTCCAAGATGTTCTGGGGAGAAGCAATACACACGGCAGTATATTTGATAAATAAGTCTCCATCAACCCCGTTGAATGGAGAAGTACCTGAGAAGGTGAGGACTGGACAGGATCCATCGTACAATCATCTCAGGGTTTTTGGATGCAAGACTTCTGTTCACATTCCAAAAGACGAGAGGTCCAAGCTTGATATGAAGATCAGGCAGTGTGTGCTCTTGGGGTACGGTGATGAAAAGTTAGTTACAGTTGTGAGATCCGACCAAGAAGAAGCTCGTCAGGAGCGGAGATGTAGTATTCTTTGAAGATCAGTGTATAGAAGACATTGGTAAGCCAGAGAAGAACCAGCCTAGGTCAGGTGAGCTAGAGGACATGGATCCGGTTATTCCTCCCATGGTGCCTGATGACGGGGGAGTACAGCAAGGTGCAGAGGATGAGGGAGTTCCTTCAGAAGATGGACCAGAGGAGCAGCCCTCACTTGATTCACCTGTTGAGGCATAGGTGAGGAGGTCTTCTAGGGACAGACAACCATCCAAGAGGTACTCGCCGCATGAGTACATTATGCTGACTGATGGGGAGAGCTAGAAGATTATTCTGAGGCCCTAGCCGACGAGCATAAGGGGGAGTGGTTGAAAGCTATGCAAGAGAAGATGGAATCCTTACATAAGAACCACACCTATGATATGGTGAAACTACCTAAGGGCAAGAAAGCTCTGAACAACAAGTGGGTGTTCAGAAAGAAGGTTGAGCAAAAGAATTCACAGACGAGGTTCAAGGCCAGACTTGTAGTGAAAGGGTTTGGTCCGAGGAAAGGCATAGACTTCGAGGAGATATTCTCACCAGTGGTGAAGATGACATCCATATGGGTGTTACTTGGGTTGGTGGCTAGCATGGATGTAGAGATAGAGTAGTTAGATGTTAAAACTGTCTTCCTCCATGATGACTTAGAAGAAGAGATATACATGCACCAACCAGAGGGGATCGAAGTCAAGGGCAAAGAGCATAGGGTGTGTGTTGAGGGTCAAATATTGCATATTAGACCCCATTGATTACATGGATTTACAAGTAGGACACCATTTAACACATTATTTTAATCGTGTTTGAGATGCAAGGTACATTTGCAAGTGTGGACTACAAATAGGTGCTAAAAGTGTGTATTTGACGCTCTGAGATCACCACAGCAAGGGATGAACTCCAGAGGACCGATATTGAAGAATTTACATGCCAGAGATCTGAGAAAACTGAGAAACTGAAGCTCAAGTGGCCTGAAAGACGTACATAATGCAAGATCATAGGGTTCCCGCCATCCGATTGACACAAGACTTCATATGTGACCTGAAGACCCTATATTAACCGTACACGTCGAAATTCAACCCTTGGATCCCTCTAGAAGTGGCCCAACAGACAAATCAGCCCATAGATCTAGGAATGGGGGCCCACCTGATACCGGGATATACTTCAAGTTTAGTCTCAACCCCTTACATAGGGTGACTAAACGAATGGATGGAGCGGATTTCTTAAGTACATCCTGATAGACCCTACACGTACACTGCGTGTACATAGGGTGTGCATTCATTGGACGTGCACCGGACCAAGACCCGGTCAACACGGGCGCTGACCCGTGCCATCTCCCACATGGAGACAGCGGACGGACAGCGTCCGTCCATTTTTCACTTGTGGGCCCCACTTGTCATCCTTTTCGATGATTCGAACCGTACAAGCACCTCAGGGGGTGGCCAAGACCCTTACCTAGGTGATCTTTTGAGACCATGCAAGCCACTGAAAAATCCTAGCCGTCAAACATAAGATGGACGACAAAGCAAAAGATCAAGTGGTCCACACCAATTTCACTTGAAAAATACTCTTTCCCAGACGGTTTTTCGACGTCAATCCAATGGATGGCTTGGATTTCTTCAAAAGACATCGAAGTGGAGCTCACCAGCTTCATCAGCGCAGGTGAATGAACTCTGCTTCGCAGCGTCCGCGAAAACCGGACGATGATTGATGTTGTGGGCCCCACCCATTGTCCGTATGGACAATCCAACCCATCCATGAGATTCCAGCGACCCCTATAACTCAGGCCTAGGTGGCAAAATTTCAAAAGGCATCAGAGAAACGTTTTCTATCATACAAAAGTAAGACGGACGGTGAGAAGATCTGGTACAATGGGCCACACAGAACCTGAAACAAACCTACCTTTCCTAACTTTTTTTTCTCTGGGAATTGAGTGGACGGCATGGATCTCTCATCAGAGCTCGCCCGAGGACCCCACTAGGATCCAGCGTAACTCTTACGCTGTCCCTGTTTCACGGTCGTCCAAGAAATCCATCTGCTGTGGGCCATCATGCATGCATAACTGCCGTCGGATCAGCTATCTGAACCGTCCAATTGAAGCCCCAGCCAAGATTGACCCTAGCCATGAGGGCAGGTGAAATAAGCGGGACAAACAACGTCCTAATTTTGAGTCCAATCGTAGCTTTTTGGTGCGTTTCTTACTGCGAGAAATAGAGCTTGCATAGGAAGATTTTTCTGCGTAAAGAGGAGTGCGTAACTCCTCACCGACCAGGGCCATCTAACTGACTTCCTACCTCTATAAAAGAAGGCAGAGAGATTGGGGGCTAGGAGGTAGCATCTTGGCTTAGGGCTTGACGAGGAGCTGGGAGAGAGTAATCCTTATTTATTTTATTTCACTGTTAATTATTTTTTTTTTCTTTAATTTGTTTAGCCTAATCATGTCTATTTTAGGCTAAACTTCTTAGCTAGGGCTAAGAGGTGAAGCTTGTAGCGTGATGGGAGGATTTATACTTGTGCCTTTTATTTAGACTGAATGGATTTTTATTTAATTTTATTAAGGGAATGTTTTTAGTCTTTAATGGTCTGTTGTGACTGAAATTACAATGGGTCTGCGATGGCTTTGAGCATATTCTTTTCCTCTTTATGTTTATGATGTCAGGAAGCCCTGTTATTCACCATCGTCTCCTGGGCATGGTCGGATGACAGTACCCTTCCTAACCTCTATGGCATGTTGATTGGTTGGTAATTAGTTTAATTCTGTTGTTTGCTTTGTCTCCTGGGCATGGTTTAGTGATAGAATCCATCCTAATTCATATACCTCTCATCTCTTGAAAACTATATCAACGGCAGTTCAGTTAATTTCCCTGATTTTAAATCCAGGCATAAGATCTCTCTGATCTCTACAAGTGGATCCTCTGAATCCCTAGTTTCCCTTCTCTGAATTTTCTTAAGTTTTAGATAATTATTTCACCATTATTTCTCAAATCATAATTGGTTTAGATTTCATCTTAGCCTAGTTCTAGATCTGGTTATTTTCAGATAACGTACAGGTTTCAGTCTCTGTGGATTCGACCTCGGTCTCTCCGAGTTTATTACTACATCACAACCCTATACTTGGGGAGTGAACAAGTTTTTGGCGCCGTTCCTGGGGTTGACGCTACGATTTTTTAAAATTAATTGGTTTTAGAGTTAGTTTAAGATTAGGATTTTACTAATTTTAATTTTATTTTCTATTTGATTCATAGAACTAACCTATCTCCTATTCTGTAGGTTGTTAAGATAGAACTTCTAATTTGGTAAACTCTTTCTGATTTTCTAGATTTTCTAACTCTTTAGATTTGGTTTGCTTTAAGAACTTCTTCTATTTAGAAACTAACTTATTTTATTTGGTTTTGCAGGTCTTTAGCTTAGAGACTCCAATTTGGTAATTTCTTTCTAAACCTCTCTTTCTTTCTAGATTCTTATTTTTTTTCTTAGGATTAGGTTTAGGACTTGATTGAGGGCTGTGAGTGTCTCATGCCCAGGTGGGCCCGTGACGACACTCGACGTCTCTTGACTGAAGGAGGATTAGTTGAGGGGTTGACTGTCCATCGCAGGATTAGACACCGCTCGAATTTCCTTGAGTTAATTGAGGTTATGGCTGCAAATCAACCTCAAGCACTACCTCAACATATGGATGAGGAAGTACATGATGAGAATGAGGTGCATCAAGCACCCCCGCCTCGTACTTTACAGAATTATTTACAACCGGCGGGGGTGAGCACGCCCTCATACATGATTTTTCCTGAAAACAAAGGACAGATGGACATCAAGCCAGGAGTTATCCAACTCCTTCCTAAATTTCATGGGCTTGAATCAGAAAGTCCATACTTACATTTGAAAGAGTTCGATGAGATTATAGCCACCTTATACTTGCCCAATGTATCCGAGGATACAATCAGGCTGAAACTTTTTCCTTTTTCCTTGAAAGAGAAGGCTAAGACGTGGTTACATTCACTACGTCTTAGATCCATTGGCACATGGAATGATATGCAGAGGGAATTCATAAAGAAAATTTTCCCACACCATAAAACGATTACCCTCAGAAAAGCAATCATGAACTTCGCCCAAAAGGAAGATGAAACATTCTACCAATGTTGGGAAAGGTTCAAGGATTTTGTCAGTTCATGCCCATAACACGGTTTTGAAATGTGGCGCATTACAAATTTTTTCTATGATGGACTGACATCTTCTATGTGACAACTGGTCGAGACAATGTGTAATGGAAAATTCATGAATAAAGAGGTCGATGAGGTATGGGATTATCTCGATAGACTTGCCGAAAATGCACAATCATGGGACCATTACCCAAAATCAAACACCACGTCTAGGCCAACTCAATCTAAGGAGAAAGGTGGAGTATATCTCCTGAAAGAAGAGGACGATGTAAATTTTAAAGTGACTAATCTCATACGAAGAGTCGAGGCCATGGAAGGAAAGAAGGATAAGGTTAATGAAATTGTTTGCGGCATATGTGATTGCAACATTCACACAACTGAAAATTATCCTACAATATCTACTTTTCGAGGAGTGTTGAATGAGCAAGCTAATGCCGTAAATAACTATCAAAGACCTTTCAATGGATCTACCTCTAATACATACAATCCTGGTTGGAGATATCATCCAAATTTTAGTTGGAGGAATGGACAAACTGCTACCCCTCAAAGTTTCTTCAATCAAAATCCAAATCAGGGGAAACCTCAAGAAGAACCGGTTCAAAATTCCATACAAGAGCTGGCTCAGGCAATGCGTGGACTTACAGACTTTATGCAAAAAATGGATTCACGTATGACGGTTATAGAAAAGGGGATGTTTCTCGCACAACCTCTCCCCAACCCTAAACTGCAGTACGAGATAAATGATCCCAGCTCTTCAAATCAAATGGAGCACGCTAAATCCATCACCACTCTTAGGAGTGGGAAGATCATTGATAAAACCCTTCCGGTTAGGCTTGAAAAGCCTCAAAAACCAGAAGAGGACAACAATGATGGATCTGGTGATGCCCTACAAAAATTAGAACCAAAATTTTTAGAAAAGCCAGTTGCTCCGTTCCCCCAACGGTTGGTTGTACCAAAACGTTTTTCTAACTTTCAGGATATTCTGGAGGTGTTGAAACAAGTAAAAGTCAACATTCCTCTACTTGATGTCGTAAAACAGATTCCTTCATATGCAAAATTTCTGAAAGACCTATGCATGACCAAAAGACGGCAGAGTATTCAAAAGAAGATTTTCTTGACTGAGAAAGTGAGTGCCATCCTGAAGCAAGACGTGCCGCAGAAATTCAAGGATCCCGGTAGCCCAACCATATCATGTGTAATCGGGAACCATCGAATTAATCATGCACTTCTTAACTTAGGAGCGAGCGTTAATTTGATTCCCTACTTGGTATACAAACAATTAGGTTTGGGTGAGTTAAAACCCACCCTAACCACACTACAACTTGCCGATTGCTCTGTTCGTGTACCAAGAGGGATTATTGAGGATGTGTTAGTCCAAGTCGATAGATTTTACTACCCTGTAGATTTTATCATCCTGGACACCGAACCCATCAATAACATGAGCACTCAGATTCCCGTCATTCTTGGTCGCCCATTCCTTGCCGCGTCAAATGCAATCATCAATTGCAGGAATGGTGTCATGACTATGTCTTTTGGAAATTTGACATTGGAGTCAAACATCTTTTTCAATAACGGCAGCAACTCTGAGGATGATGACGATGTCCATGACATTAACATGATCGATACTTTCGTGGAAGATAGGACACCCCTTATCTTATCCTCTGATCCTCTAGAGACGTGCCTGGCCTACTCCCATGAGTTTGATGATGATATGATTAGGGAGACGTGTGCCTTCTTGATCTTGCCGTGCCAAGTTAACCGGTGGAGGCCACAATTTGAAAAATTGCTACAAACTGATGTAGTGCCTCTACCGTCTAACCTCAAGGCACCGAAGCTTGACCTAAAACCTTTGCCCTTTGATTTGAAATATGTATATTTAGGTCAAGATGAGACATACCCGGTGGTGATCTCTGCCCACCTGGAGAAAGAACAGGAGAGTATGCTCATAGCTACTCTCATTAAGCATAAGGGAGCCCTTGGATGGACGATCGCGGACCTCAAGGGAATTGACCCCTCGATTTGTACTCACCACATATATCTTGAGGATAATGCGAAGACCGCTCGGCAACCACAACGTAGACTAAATCCAAACATGAAGGAAGTGGTTAAGGCCGAGGTTCTTAAACTATTGGATGTGGGTATTATATACCCTATATCTGATAGTCAATGGGTGAGTCCAACTCAGGTGGTTCCTAAGAAGTCCGGAATCACCATCGTAGCCAATGCTAATAATGAACTCGTGCCAACTAGAGTCACTACTGGTTGGAGAATGTGCATTGACTATAGAAAGTTGAATACCGTTACAAGGAAGGATCACTTTCCTTTGCCCTTCATTGATCAAATCTTGGAAAAGCTAGCTAGTCATTTCTATAATTATTTTCTTGACGGGTATTCGGGCTACAATTAGATTGAAATCGCCCCTAAGGACCAGGAAAAGACCACATTTACATGTCCTTACGGCACCTTTGCTTACCGAAGGATGCCATTTAGACTATGTAATGCCCCTGCCACCTTTCAGCGATGTATGCTGAGTATCTTTTCTAATATGGTGGGGCAATATCTAGAGGTCTTCATGGATGATTTCTCTGTCTATGGTTCATCTTTCAGCAAGTGCTTGGAAAGTCTTAAATGTGTGCTGAAAAGATGTGAAGAAAAGAATCTGGTACTTAATTGGGAGAAGTGCCATTTCATGGTTCATAAGGGGATTGTCCTTGGACATATCATCTCGTCCAAGGAAATTAAGGTAAATAAGGCAAAAATCGATCTTATCTCTAACCTACCTCCACTCAAGAACATCAGGGACGTGCGATCCTTCTTAGGACACGTAGGATTTTACAGGTGATTCATAAAGGACTTTAGTCTCCTCTCTCGTCCTTTATGTAATCTTCTTCAAAAGGATGCTCCATACGAGTGGACTGAGCAATGCCAAGAAGCTTTCACCAAGCTTAAAGGCACGTTAACCACCCATCATGCAGCCACCTGACTAGAGCCTTCCTTTTGAGCTTATGTGCGACGCTTCTGATTATGCTCTTGGAGCGGTTCTAGGTCAGAGAAAAGATAAGAGGCCTACGTCATCCATTACGCGAGTAGGACTTTAAATCCTACCCAAGTGAACTACTCGACTACGGAAAAGGAACTCTTAGCCGTAGTGTTCGCCTTGGATAAATTTAGGTCCTACTTGATCGGATCCAAGATTATTATCTATACAGATCATGCGGCACTGAAGTATCTTCTTTCTAAGAATGATTCTAAGCCTCGCTTGATACGATGGATCCTTCTACTCCAAGAATTTGATTTGGAAATTAAAGATAAAAAGGGAGTAGAGAACATAGTGGCCGATCACCTTTCTCGCCTTAATACCTCTGATTCCCTTAAGGCGACCCATATCAATGACATGTTCCCTGATGAACAACTGTTCAGAGTCTCCCATTCACCTTGGTTCGCTGATATTGTTAATTATCTTACTACAGGTTCCATACCGACACATTGGACTGCGCAAGATAAGAAAATTTTTTTCACCGAGGTGCGCAGCTTCTTCTGGGATGATCCATACTTGTTTAAATATTGCCCAGACCAAATCTTGAGGAGATGTGTGCCAGATGATGAGCATCAGAGTGTCATCTCCTTCTGTCACTCACAGGCCTGTGGTGGTCAATTTTCTGTAAAAAAGACCACGGCCAAGATTCTGCAGTGTGACTTTTATTGGCCCACTATGTTCAGGGACACTCATGAGTTTTGCAAAGCTTGTGAGCGTTGTCAGAAATTGGGAGCATTATCCCGTCGAAATATGATGCCCTTGAATCCCATTCTTATCATAGAGGCATTTGATTGCTGGGGCATCGATTTCATGGGGTCATTCCCCCAATCTTTTGGGAATTTATATATTTTGCTTGCCGTAGACTATGTCACTAAATGGGTCGAAGCGATTCCATGTCGAACTAATGACCATCGCACGGTCATTAAATTCTTAAAAGAAAATATCCTTTCCTGATTCGGAACGCCTCGAGCCATCATTAGTGATGGGGGTTCACACTTTTATAATAGGCCATTCGAGAGTTTAATGAAGAAATACAGTATCTCTCATAAGGTGACCACCCCATACCACCCACAGACAAGTGGGCAAGCTGAGATTTCTAATAGGGAGATCAAACACATTTTGGAGAAAACGGTTAACCCTGATCGTAAGGACTGGTCATTTCGATTGACCGATGCCTTATGGACATACCGTACTGCTTTTAAAATCCCTATTGGAATGTCTCCCTTTAGACTCGTCTATGGGAAGGCTTGCCACTTGCTTGTGGAGTTGGAACATAGAGCCTACTAGGCGATCAAAAATCTGAATTTCAATCTGAACAACGCTGGCTCGCTACGCAAACTTCAATTAAATGAACTTGAAGAAATCCGAAACGACGCATATGAGAACTCGAGAATTTACAAGGACAGGATGAAGGCGTTTCATGACCAATATATTCTACGAAAATCATTCACACCAGGCTAGAAAGTCCTTTTGTATAATTCTCGATTACATCTCTTTCCGGGTAAGCTTCAATCTCGTTGGACTGGCCCTTACATTGTTGTTACTGCTTATCCTCATGGGGTCGTTGAGATAAGAGATCCCGACAATGGTAAGGAATTTAAAGTAAATGGACATCGATTAAAACCATTTGTCGAGAAATTTGATTCAGAGGACATGTCCACGCCTCTGAATGATCCTGTTTACCAGGACTGATCTCCTAGTCTGATGGAGGTATAGGTAGGTTTATCGCTTTCTTAGGACTAGGGTAGTCTGCATTATTTATTTGGCTGAAGACGTTAAACTTAGCACTCGAGGCAACCCAACTTTTCAATTCATTTCATTTTCCTATTTAGTTAGTTCAATGTTTGTGGGTAACATTACTGCAAACCCTCACGAGACTACAACTCGTCCACTAGGGGCAACCTAGGGGTTTAAAGGCTTGTTGCATAAGCTAAATGCAATTGAGAGCACCTGCGAAAGTGGTATAGGTAGGATGTTATTTTTGTTATTTTTGTTGGTTTCTCTCTCATGCTGACCCGCTCTTACATAGATATCTTTGGAAAGCCTCTTGAGACCTTCGTCCAGGTACTATCTCTCCATCACTTCTCTTTCAATTTTGTTGTCCCATGTGCATTGCATGATCATATCTTTTACATTGAGGACAATGTGGATTTCAGGTTGGGGGTGGGAGATTAGGTAACCTAATCAGTGTTTTTCTTAGTCTTGAGCAAAAATTGTGAAAATTTTTAAAATTTTTCGTGAAATTCTTGTGAATTCGAAGTGATTTTTGACGGTCATGTAGAGCACTAGAATTTCAAGATACGTGATATTGGTAAATTATGACTCTTGGATTCAGTGTCTGTTAGATTTCACAGTTAAGTTTGAATTGTTAATCCATGATTAGAAGTTTTAAACATTGATTGAGCCATGATTTCACATATCACACCTCGCTTACACATTAAGGTTCCGGTCCGATATTGAATGATTAACTTGGTAATCACTAAGCGTGAAAGGAACCAGCTTGAAAAACAAATTTTAGCATCAGTTTATAAAGAAGAATTGAAAGGGTAAGTCGAATAATCTTTACCATAGGTTTGCTCCCTATGGGTGTAGATTCGCTTCCCCATGGTTGACATGTGAAATAAAAGTTAGGTGACAAGTATTCACCATAGGTTTACTCCCTATAGGTGATGATTTGATTCACCTTCTTGACATACTTTTAATGAAAAAATTAAAAACTGGAAAAATGAAAAGATAATCTGTGAGGCAAGTTTTGGTTATCATGAATTCTCTTATTGGTTACCAATAATATCCTGAAATAGAGAAGTGAATCTTAATGATGGTGAGCAAGGTGACACTATACACCCATGGAACTCGACGTTTAGAATTTTTTCTAATTTTTTTGATTAATGCTTAGTACTTGATTATGAGGTTTTGTCATGTACTTGAGTCCAGAAGAAAGAATGCCCAACATTCATGAATCTTAGATTTCATATGTCTGGATCGTTTTTCAAAATTGCTAGTCTATAGAAATTATCTTGTAATCCTCTAACTTATTTTTCGCATGCTTTGCTCGGGATTAGCAAAATGCTGGTTGGGGGTTATGTTGAGGGTCAAATATTGCATATCAGACCCTATTGATTACATGGATTTACAAGTAGGACACCATTTAACACATTATTTTAATCGTGTTTGAGATGCAAGGTACATTTGCAAGTGTGGACTACAAAAAGGTGCTAAAAGTGTGTATTTGACGCTTTGAGATCACCACAGCAAGGGACGAACTCTAGAGGACCGATATTGAAGAATTTACATGCCAGAGATCCGAAAAAACTGAGAAACTGAAGCTCAAGTGGCCTAAAAGACGTATAGAATGCAAGATCATAGGGTTCCCGCCATCCGATTGACACAAGACTTCATACGTGGCCTGAAGGCCCTATATTAACCGTACACGTCGAAATTCAGCCCTTGGATCCCTCTAGAAGTGGCCCAACGGACAAATTAGCCCATAGATCTATGAATGGGGGCCCACCTTATACCAGGATATACTTCAAGTTTAGTCTCAACCTCTTACATAGGGTGACTGAACGAATGGACGGAGCGGATTTCTCAAGTACATCCTGATAGACCCTACACGTACACTGCATGTACATAGGGTGTGCATTCATTGGATGTGCACTGGACCAAGACCCGGTCAACACGGGCGTTGACCCGTGCCATCTCCCACATGGAGACAGCGGACGGACAGCGTCCGTCCGTTTTTCACTTGTGGGCCCCACTTGTCATCCTTTTCGATGATCCGAACCATATAAGCGCCTCAGGGGGTGGCCAAGACCCTTACCTAGGTGATCTTTTGAGACCATGCAAGCCACTAAAAAATCCTAGCTGTCAAACATAAGATGGACGACAAAGCAAAAGATCAAGTGGTCCACACCAATTTCACTTGAAAAATACTCTTTCCCGGACGGTTTTTCGACGTCAATCCAATGGACGGCTTGGATTTCTTCAAAAGACATCGAAGTGGAGCCCACCAGCTTCGTCAGCGCAGGTGAATGAACTCTGCTTCGCAGCGTCAGCGAAAATCGTACGCTGATTGATGTTGTGGGCCCCACCCATTGTCCGTATGGACAATCCAACCCATCCATGAGATTCCAGTGACCCCTATAACTCAGGCCTAGGTGGCAAAATTTCAAAAGGCATCAGAGATACATTTTTTATCATACAAAAGTAAGACGGACGGTGAGAAGATCTGGTACAATGGGCCACACAGAACCTGAAACAAACCTACCTTTCCTGACTTTTTTTCTCTGGGAATCGAGTGGACGGCATGGATCTCTCATCAGAGCTCGCCCGAGAGCCCCACTAGGATCCAGCGTAACTCTTACGCGGTCCCTGTTTCACGGTCATCCGAGAAATCCATTCGCTGTGGGCCATCATGCATGCATAACTGCCGTCGTATCAGCTATCTGAACCGTCCAATTAAAGCCCCAGCCAAGATTGACCCTAACCATGAGGGCAGGTGCAATAAGCGGGACAAACAACGTCCTAATTTTGAGTCAAATCGCAGCTTTTTGGTGCGTTTCTTGCTGCGAGAAATAGAGCTTGCATAGGAAGATTTTCTGCGTAAAGAGGAGTGCGTAACTCCTTCTCACCGGCCAGGGCCATCTAACTGACTTCCTACCTCTATAAAAGAAGGCAGAGAGATTGGGGGCCAGGAGGCAGCATCTTAACTTAGGGCTTGGCGAGGAGCAGGGAGAGAGTAATCCTTATTTATTTTATTTCACTATTAATTATTTTTTTTCCTTTAATTTGTTTAGCCTAATCATGTCTATTTTAGGTTAAACTTCTTAGCTAGGGCTAAGAGGTGAAGCTTGTAGTGTGATGAGAGGATTTATACTTATGCCTTTTATTTAGACTGAATGGATTTTTATTTAATTTTATTAAGGGAATGTTTTTAGTCTTTAATGTTCTGTTGTGACTGAAATTACAATGGGTTTGCGATGGCTTTGAGCATGTTCTTTTCCTCTTTATGTTTATGATGTCAGGAAGCCCTGTTGTTCACCATCGTCTCCTGGGCATGGTCGGATGACAGTACCCTTCCTAACCTCTATGGCATGTTGATTGGTTGGTAATTAGTTTAATTCTGTTGTTTGCTTTGTTTCCTGGGCATGGTTTAGTGATAGAATCCATCCTAATTCATATACCTCTCATCAATTGAAAACTATATCAACAGCAGTTTAGTTAATTTCCCTGATTTTAAATCTAGGCATAAGATCTCTCTGATCTCTATAAGTGGATCCTCTGAATCTCTAGTTTCCCTTCTCTGAATTTTCTTAAGTTTTAGATAATTATTTCACCATTATTCCTCAAATCATAATTGGTTTAGATTTCATCTTAGCCTAGTTCTAGATCTGGTTATTTTCAGATAACGTACAGGTTTCAGTCTCTATGGATTCGACCTCGGTCTCACCGAGTTTATTACTACATCACAACCCTATACTTGGGGAGTGAACAAGTTTTAGGCCTTGTTCTTGGGACCGACTACGATTTTTGAAATTAATTAGTTTTAGAGTTAGTTTAAGATTAGGATTTTACTAATTTTAATTTTGTTTTCTATTTGATTCATAGAACTAACCTATTTCCTATTCTGTAGGTTGTTAAGATAGAACTTCTAATTTGGTAAACTCTTTCTGATTTTCTAGATTTTCTAACTCTTTAGATTTGGTTTGCTTTAGGAACTTCTTCTATTTAGAAACTAACTTATTTTATTTGGTTTTGTAGGTCTTTAGCTTAGAGACTCCAATTTGGTAATTTCTTTCCAAACCTCTCTTTCTTTCTAGATTCTTATTTTCTTTCTTAGGATTAGGTTTAGGACTTGATTGAGGGCTGTGAGTGTCTCATGCCCAGGTGGACCCGTGACGACACTCGACGTCTCTTGACTGAAGGAGGATTAGTTGAGGGGTTGATTGTCCATCGCAGGATTAGACACCGCTCGAATTCCCCCTGAGTTAATTGAGGTTATGGCTGCAAATCAACCTCAAGCACTATCTCAACATATGGATGAGGAAGTACATGATGAGAATGAGGTGCATCAAGCACCCCCGCCTCATACTTTACGGGATTATTTACAACCGGCGGGGGTGAGCACGCCCTCATGCATGATTTTTCCTGAAAACACAGGACAGATGGACATCAAGCCAGGAGTTATCCAACTCCTTCCTAAATTCCATGGGCTTGAATCAGAAAGTTCATACTTACATTTGAAAGAGTTCGATGAGATTATAGCCACCTTATACTTTCCCAATGTATCCGAGGATACAATTAGGCTAAAACTCTTTCCTTTTTCCTTGAAAGAGAAGGCTAAGACGTGGTTACATTCACTGCATCCTAGATCCATTAGCACATGAAATGATATGCAGAGGGAATTCATAAAGAAAATTTTCCCACACCATAAAACGATTACCCTCAGAAAAGCAATCATGAACTTCGCCCAAAAGGAAGATGAAACATTCTACCAATGTTGGGAAAGGTTCAAGGATCTTGTCAGTTCATGCCGACAACACGGTTTTGAAATGTGTAGACTGAGGAAGAGCTTGTATGAGTTGAAACAAGCTCCGCGACAATGGTACAAGAAGTTCGACTCGTTTATGTTGAAACAAAGGTATGACAGAATGGAGTCGGACCACTGTATGTTCACGCGCAAATTCTCAAATAGTGATTTCTTAGTTCTACTGTTATACGTTGATGACATGCTCATCATGGGAAAAGATATCAAGAAGATCGACAGGCTGAAACAGGAGTTGGGAAAGTCGTTTGCGATGAAAGACTTGGGCTCGACTAAATAGATCCTAAGAATGGAGATAACCCATGACAGAAGCAGCAGGAAGCTTTAACTGTGAGCGGTATATTGAGAAAGTCCTAAAGTGGTTCAATATGAATGCAGCGAAGCCGGTCAGTACTCCACTGGATGGTCACTTCAGATTGAGCGACAGACAGTATCCTAAGACGAAGACAAAGGTGGAAGAGATGTAGAAGATACCCTACGCGTTAGCTGTAGGAAGTTTGATGTATGTTATGGTGTATACACGCCCAGACATAGTATATACGGTTGGTGTTGTCAGTCGATATCTTGCCAATCCTGGCAAAGAGCATTGGGCAATAGTGAAATGGATATTGTGGTATCTAAGAGGCTCATCCAGGTTGAGCCTATGCTATGGTGATCGTAAACCTGTGTTAGAGGGCTACATAGATGAAGATATGACAGGTGACATAGACTCCAGGAAGTCTATATCAGGGTTCATGTTCACATTTGCAGGGGGAGCAGTTTCTTGGCAGAGCAAGCTACAGAAGGTGGTAGCATTGTCGACGACAGATGCCGAGTACATTGCGGTCACAGAGGCATGTAAAGAGATGCTTTGGATGAAGAGGTTCCTATAGGAACTTAGCCTGAAGCAGGAGCAGCACGTGGTCTATTGCAATAGTCAAAATGCTATACACTTGAGCAAGAATCCAAGTCAGCAATCCAAGTTAAAGCACATAGAAATTTGGTATCACTAGATCAGGGATACTTTGGAACAGAAGGTGTTACAGCTTGAGAAGGTCTATATGGACGATAATGGGTCAGGCATGATGACCAAGGCATTGCTCAAGGGCAAGTTTGAGGTTTGTAGAAATCTGGTTAACTTGAAGAATGTGAATTTCTCCTGAGTCAGAAAGGGGGAGATTTGATGGGGTTTTCCTCCTCAGTTCAGAGGAGAGGTAACACAGTTTCCTTATTTGACTTTAATTCCTCCACTTATGCGCAGTTTTCTTATATGACTCTAATTCCTCCGGTTCTCTATTTAAGGAGTTCCAAAATGGGATTAGGGTATTCTATTCTAGGGTATTATAAGGTTTCTTAAAGGTTTTCTAGGAGGGCTTAGGGCTATCAAATGCGTGTGAGAGAGAGAGAGAGGAAGCTTGTGGAAGGGAGGCTATGCTCGTAGAGGTTTTCTACCATATCTCAGCGCTTTCACGTCCTCGTAATCGATGAGATCTCTCCGTTTTCTTTGTTTCTCTTATTGTTTATCCACTCCTGTCTGAGTGAAGAAGGTTGTAACATTCTACTTCATAGTAGATTGTTGATCTGGACGAGGTCCCATGGTTTTTACCTCTTTGAGGATTTTTCACGTACGTAAAATCTCTTGTGTTGTGTGGTTGATGCTTTGATTTATTTCATTGCATTATTATTCCATAATTTTTGTTTGTTTCGGGAGGCTAGATCCTAAGGTTTTGTGCAAGGTCCCCAACAATGATCGCATGTTCGTCGTTTGACTGGGCTCCGTATCAAGACAATCATAATTAAACAATAGCATGTTTGTAACTTAGTCAAACTTCGTGGCGAGATGGTCAAGCGGAGACTCTAGGTATGTGGCAAGACGGCCCTGCTGGCCATCCATTCGAGACATAGAGATCTTCCTAAGTCTAATGACATAGTCGCGAACATGAGAGCTTAATTGATTCATTTTAACCTACTGGATTCGAGTTGTTTTTGCAACGTTGTGTTGGCTTTAGCAGTTAATAATAATAATAATGATAAATGCCCATGATGGACAAAAGGATAGATAATGTTGAGTTGAAAATTAGTGTTGTATTGAATTGGAGTGGTATGGGTCCCTAAGCTCTTCATTCCCTTCTAAATTTATACATGTGAAAGGTGGTTTCTTGAAGATGCATATTGACATTGGCCTTTAGAATCTTCTCTTAATTGATTGGCCAATTAATAAAAGTGGTCGAGTACACTTCCAACTTGAGATTGTTTGCAATATTTTCTTCTAATTGGCTAGTCATTAAGCGAGTGTAGTTAATCATATTTCAATATTAGGAGACGTCATCATGATTTTTGGCAATCGGCTTGCTTTTTACATACGCTTGGCCAATCACTTCACGATGTTTGTCATTGTTGATCACTACCTTAGTCAATCGTGCGTATAGGACTTCTCTACTTATGACTTCACGTGTGTGCAACCACTCACCCTTTGTCATGTGTCATGAGAAGCATCATCACCCACTAAAACAACGATCGTGACTCCTTTTCTATGCCACTATAGGATATATGGCCTCTCTCGCTTTGCCACATGTCATGGAATAGTTTATACTTAGGCGGGATGCCAGGTATCTTATGCTAGTAACATATATTCCTTATATTTCATGATCTAATCTTACCTAATTGCATCAATTATAAGGATCTCTTCTCGATCTTTTGTAATGTAGTGTCGCCACGTGTTGACAGGAGCGGATTAGGTGTTACCTGGGTAACACGTTAGTGGGTGTTACTCTTACCATGGGGCCCACCTTAATGATGTGTTGTATATCCATGTCATTTTTTTCAGCTCAATTTAGGACGTCTTCCAAAAAATTAAGTTCATCCAAATCTCAAGCAGACCACGTGACAGGAAATAGTGGTGATTGAATGACCACCATTGGAAAATTCCTATGGCTCATTGTAATGCCCACTGTAATGTTTCTTTTCCATCCAACCCGTTAATAAGGTCGATTAGACCTGGATGAAGGGAAAATATAAAGATTAGCTTTGTACAAAACTTTCGTGGCCCAAATAAAGCTTTCAAAGGTCATTTACCATTGTTTCTAGTGGTGTGGTCCACCTGAAGTTTGGATCTACTTAAGGTTTGGGATCGGGTCCTAAAATGATATGGGAAAATAGATGGATGACATGGATGTACAAAATATTTATCAAGGTGGGCCCCACACGGTAAAGGTAACACCTAATTCGCTCACCGTGCTGGCTTATTAGTCATCGAATCTAATATAGTTAGATCAACTATAAACAGTAAGCTTGTATGCAATGTGGGATTAGGTGGTATGGAATTGTAGCTAGTCCCATACAAATTCCATCCGGCATTTGGAAATAACTAGAAGGATTGGATTAATGCAAAATCATCGGGTCCCAACACTAGATGCTCCGATATTTTTGTTGAATTTTCAAATCCACTACATTTATGGGCCCTTTTTGTGCAATTCAATCAAACGTGAGACCACATGTGTTAGCGAGGGCATATATTCAGTTATGTGTGTGATTAAGGAAGTGTGGGCGTGCCAGAGTTGTACTTGACTTAATGTTTAATTAAACGTTGGTCCCCCGCGATGAGATGAATCGTTTAATACCGAATTTTAGGACTCAGCCACCCTCTCAACCATCGGTTGTAACACTGATCAATCGACACTACAAAAAAGAGGGTTTTTAGTGACGAAACTTTTAGCGACGCAAATTATTTTCGTCGCCAAAAGTCACTTTTAGCGACGAAATATATTTTCGTCGCCAAAAGTACGGTTTTAGCGACGAAACTTTTAGCGGCGGAAAAATTCGTCGCTAAAAGTAATGTACCATACTTTTAGCGACGAACATTTTCGCCGTTAAATGCGTAATCGATGCGGAATAAATTTCTTTACAGTATGAGACTTTTCACGACGAAAACTATTTTTAGCGGCGAAATATTTCGCGGATAAATTCATTTAGCAGTGAAAATTATCGCTGCTAAAACTCTTATTATTTATAAGCCAAGTAAACATCTTGTAGCGACGAAAATTATCGTCGCCAAAACTTTGCTTTTAAAAAAATTTACTCTAGTTCAAAATACATACAGTATTCCGCATATACTCCGGTTAACAATATATTTCATCATATTCATCACATTCACATTGATATTAATTTAAATCAAAACAACATAAACGTTTAGCGGCGAAAATGTTCGTCACTAAAAAATACTATACAAGACTTTTAGCAGCGAACTTTTTCGCTGCTAAAACTATTTTCCAAAAGATTTTAGCAGCGAAAATATTTGCGGCAAAATAAAATTTTCAAGATTATTACTTGCGAAAGTTGTCGCCGCTAAAAAATACTATACAGTACTTTTAGCAGCGAAAGTTTTCGCTGCTAAAAATATTTTTCAAAAGATTTTAAAAGCGAAAATATTTGCGGCAAAATAAAATTTCTAAGACTATTGGCTGCGAAACTGTCATGCACAACAAATTGATTTCCGAGATATCTAGGACTTTTAGCAAATGAAAATATTCGCCAAAAAAATTCCAAGAGTTTTAGCAAATAATATTTTCTCTGCTAAAAATCCTAGATGTTTTTTTTTTATGCGGAATTTTGAAATGTACATGAAAAAAAAAAAATCTACTTTAAAAAAAAAAATCCTGGATGCGTATCAGGAATTTGGTGCCGATTTTTGAATTGTATATATCTTTTTTTTTTTAAAAAGACTTTTAGCAGCGAACATATTCGCCGCCAAATAAATTCCAAGATGTTTTAGCAGCGAAAAGTTTCGCTGCTAAAAATCCTAGATATTTTTTTGTGCTCAATTTTAAACTGTTTATGAAAAAAAAATAACTTAAAAAAAAAAAAATCCTATATGTGTATCAGGAATTTGGTGCCGATTTTTGAACTATATATTTTTTAGAAAAAAAAACTTTTAGCAGTGAAAATATCCGCAGGCAAAATAATTCCAAGATGTTTTAGCAGCGAAAAGTTTCGCTGCTAAAAATCCTAGATATTTTTTTGTGAGAAATTTTGAACTGTATATGAAAAAAAAAATCCTAGATGTGTATTAGGAATTTGGTGCCGAATTTTGAACTGTATATTTTTTTTTTAAAAAAAAAAGACTTGTAGCAAAATAAACTATTCACACCAAAACAATTTAAAGATGTTTTAGCAAAAAAATCTTCATTTCTAAAAATGTTCACTTTTAGCGACGAAAATTTTCGTTGCTAAAAGTCTTTTTTTTTTTTTGATGTACAACTTCAAAATTCCGCACAAAATTCTGATATACACTGTTAACAATATATTTCATCATATTCATCCTAATATACACCTGTTATATAATATATTTCATCATATTGACATTCATATCCAGCTAAACTGAAAAACCAAACCCAAACATAAACTACATTCATCCAAACACAAACAATCTTATCTGCATCACATTCATTCACGCATAAATACATATAAATTTAACATTAACAAATAAACAAAAAATAACAAAGGTTAGGGAGTTTAGGTTTAGGTTTAGGTTTAGATTATAGGTTATAAGTTTAGGTTATAGGTTTAGGTTATAGGTTATAAGTTTAGGTAATATGTTTAGGTTTTGGTTTTAGGTTTAGGTTTAGGTTAAGGTTATAGGTTTAGGTTCGATTTAGGTTTAAGTTATGGGTTATAGCTTTGTGAATTGAGAATAGGTTAAGGTTTAGGTTTAGGAAATTGAGTTCGGGTTCGGGATCGTGTTTGGGTTTTCAAGTTTAGGTTTAGGTTTAGGTTAGGGAGTTGGGATTAGGATTTGATGTAGGTTTAGGTTGAGGGATTTGAGAATACATTTAGGTTATAGGTTTTAAGTTTAGGTTTTAGGATATAGGTTTTGGTTTTGGTTTTGGTTTTGGTTTTAGGTTTAGGTTATAGGTTAAGGTTAGGTATAGGTTTAGGTTATAGGTTATAGCTTTGGGAATTGAGAATAGGTTATGGTTTAGGTTTAGAAACCGGGTTCGGGTTTGGGATTGGGTTTAGGTTTGGGTTTTCAAGTTTAGGTTTAGGTTTAGGTTAGGGAGTTGAGATTTGGATTTGGTGTAGGTTTAGGTTGAAGGATTTGAAAATAGGTAAAGGTTTAAGTTTAGGAAATCGGGTTCGTGTTCTGATCGGGCTTAGGCTTGGGTTTTCATGATTAAGTTTAGGTTTAGGTTTAGGTTAGGAGTTGAGATTGGGATTTGGTGTAGGTTTAGGTTTAGCGATTTGAGAATAGGTTAAGGTTAAGGTTTAGCTTTAGGAAATCGGGTTCGGGTTCGGGATCGGGTTTAGGCTTGGGTTGTCAAGTTTAGGTTTAGGTTTAGGTTAGGGAGTTGAGATTGGGATTAGGTGTAGGTATAGGTTTAGGGATTTGAGAATAGGTTAAGGTTTAGGTATAGGTATAGGTTTAGGTTTAGGTTTTAACATATAGGTTTAGGTTTTGGTTTTAGGTTTAGGTTATAGGTTATAGGTTAAGGTTTATGTTATAGGTTTTTGTTTAGGTTGAGGTTATAGGTTTTGGTTTAGGTTTAGGTTTTAGTTTATAGGTTTTTCTTTAGGTTGAGGTTATAGGTTTTTGTTTAGGTTGAGGTTATAGGTTTTGGTTTAGGTTTAGGTTTTAGTTTATAGGTTTTTCTTTAGGTTGAGGTTATAGGTTTTGGTTTAGGTTATAGGTTTAGGTTTAGGTTTTAGGATATAGGTTTAGGTTCGGTTTTAGGTTTAGGTTAAGGTTTAGGTTACGGTGTTTTGGTTTAAGTTAAGGTTATAGGCTTTGGTTTAGGTTAAGGTTTAGGTTTTGGGTTTAGGTTAAGGTTATAGGTTTAGGTTAGGTTTAGGTTTAGGTTTAGGTTATAGGTTATAGCTTTGGGAATTGAGAATAGGTTAAGGTTGAGGTTTAGAAACCGGGTTCGGGTTCTGGATCGGGTTTAGGTTTGGGTTTTCCATATTAGGTTTAGGTTTAGGTTTAGGTTAGAGAGTTGTGATTAGGATTTGGTGTAGGTTTAGGTTTAGGGATTTGAGAATACATTTAGGTTTTAGGTTTAGGTTTTAGCTTATAGGTTTAGGTTATAGGTTTTGGTTTTGGTTTTAGGTTAAGGTTATAGGTTATAGCTTTGGGAATTGAGAATAGGTTAAGGTTTAGGTTTAGAAACCGGGTTTGGGTTCTGGATCGGGTTTAGGTTTGGGTTTTCAAGTTCGTGTTTAAGTTTAGGTTAGGGAGCGAGATTAGGATTTGGTGTAAGTTTAGGTTGAGGGATTTGAAAATAGGTAAAGGTTTAGGTTTAGGAAATCGGGTTCGGGTTTTGGATCGGGTTTAGGCTTGGGTTTTCATGTTTAGGTTTAGGTTAGGGAGTTGAGATTGGGATTTGGTGTAGGTTTAGGTTTAGGGATTTGAGAATGGGTTAAGGTTTAGGGAATTGAGAATTGGTTTGGGTTTAGGTTTAAGGAATCGGGTTCGGGTTCGAGATCGGGTTTAGGTTTGGGTTTTCAAGTTAAAGCTTAGGTTTATGTTAGGGAGTTGAGATTAGGATTAGGTATAGGTTTAGGTTTATGGATTTGAGAATACATTTAGGTTTTAGGTTTAGGTCTTAGGTTATAGGTTAAGGTTTAGGATTTAAGTTTAGGTGAATGGTAAGTAATAGGTTATAAGTTTAGGTTATAGGTAATAGGTTAAGGTTTTAGGTCATAGGTTTTGGTTTAGGTTAAGGTTAAGGTTTAGGTTCGTGTTTAGGTTTAGGTTATAAGGTATAGGTTTAGGGAATTGAGAATTG
Source organism: Magnolia changhungtana (assembly GCA_030180095.1). Classification (NCBI taxonomy): domain Eukaryota; kingdom Viridiplantae; phylum Streptophyta; class Magnoliopsida; order Magnoliales; family Magnoliaceae; genus Magnolia; species Magnolia changhungtana. The sequence continues at coordinate 6,336,628 of JASAUF010000182.1, read as the reverse complement.
GTTTGGGTTTAGGTTTAGGGAATTGGTTTTGGATTCTGGATCGGGTTTAGGTTGGGTTTTCAAGGTTAAGCTTAGGTTTAGGTTAGGGAGTTGATATTAGGATTAGGTGTAGGTTTAGGTTTAGGGATTTGAGAATACATTTAGGTTTTAGGTTTAGGTCTTAGGTTATAGGTTAAGGTTTAGGATTTAGGTTTAGGTGAATGGTAGGTAATAGGTTATAAGTTTAGGTTACGGTAATAGGTTGAGGTTTTAGGTCATAGGTTTTGGTTTTGGTTAAGGTTATAAGTTTAGGTTCGCCAAGGTTCAGTTTAGGTTTAAGTTATAAGGTAAAGGTTTAGGTAATTGAGAATTGGTTTAGGTTTAGAGAATTGGGTTTAGTTTTAGGTTCGTGTTTAGGTTTAGGTTATAAGGTCTAGGTTTAGGAATTGAGAATTGGTTTAGGTTTAGGTTTACTAATCGGTCTTGTTCTGGATCGGGTTTAGGTTTAGGTTAGGGAGTTGAGATTGGGATTAGGTGTAGGTTTAAGTTTAGGGATTTGAGAATAGGTTAATGTTTAGGTATAGGTTTAGGTTTAGGTTATAGGTTTAGGTTTTGGTTTTAGGTTTAGGTTAAGGTTAAGGTTATAGGTTTATGTTTAGGTTTAGGTTATAGGTTTTGGTTTAGGTTATAGGTTTAAGTTTAGGTTTTAGTTTATAGGTTTTTGTTTAGGTTGAGGTTATAGGTTTTGGTTTAGGTTTTAGTTTATAGGTTTAGGTTATAAGTTATGGGTTTAGGTTATGGTTTTAGGTTTAAGTTAAAGTTCAAAGTTACTGAGTTTTTGGTTTAGGTTAAGGTTATAGGCTTTGGTTTAGGTTAAGGTTTAGGTTTTGGGTTTAGGTTAAGGTTATAGGTTTAGGTTAGGTTTAGGTTATAGGTTATAGGATTTGGTTTAGGTTATAGGTTTAGGTTTAGGTTTAAGTTTAGGTTGGGTTATAGGTTATAACTATAGGTTTTGGGATTAGAGAATAGGTTTAGGTTATAAGTATAGGTTTAGGTTGGGTTATAGGTTAAGGTTTAGGTTTAGGTTATAAGTATAGGTTTTGGGATTTGAGAAAAGGTTTAGGTTATAAGTATAGGTTTAGGTTAAAGTTGTAAGTTTAGGTTTAGGATATAAGTATAGGTTATAGGTTAAGGTTTTTGTTTAGGTTTAGGTTATAAGTATAAGTTTAGGGATTTGAGAAGAGGTTTAGGTTAAGGTTATAAGTTTGGGTTAAGGTTATAAGTATAGGTTTAGGTTATAGGTATAGGTTTAGGTTTAGATTTATGTTTAGGTTAAGGTTTAGGTTAAGGTTTAGGTTTAGGGTTAGGGGTGTGGTACCTGCAAATACAAATATAAACACGGCCTGTCCAAATGGCCAGGCCCCTCCAATGTTGTCCATAGGAAATGGACAGCCTTCATCATGGTCATAACAGGTTCCCACCTTCCAGGGACCTCATCCGGATAGCTCCGACGCACATCCGGTCCCTCCCATTAATCTCGAGCAAATACATAAATACGGCTTCCAAATGGCCAGTTTCCAATGTTGTCCATAGGAAATGGACAACTTCATCATGGTCATAACAATTCTCCCACCTTCCAGGGACCCCGCTCTTCCGGATAGCTCCGACGCACATCCGGGTCTGCTCCATTAATCTCGAGCAAATACATAAATACGGCCTGTCCAAATGGCCAGGCCCTTCCAATGTTGTCCATAGGAAATGGACAGCTTCATCATGGTCATAACAGCGGTTCCCACCTTCCAGGGACCCCCGCTCTTCCGGATAGCTCCGACGCACATCCGGTCCTGCTCCATCAATATCGAGCAAATACATTTAAAAACAAGGTAGGCATCTATTTTTTTTATGAACGAAAACCAATCTTGAAGACTATTCATCAGACAGTCCCTACAATGGATAGTAGTTAGACATTGAATAATTAAAAGCATTAACCACTTCTATTGCATTTTTTCATATACACAAGATTCATAGGTTGAAAATTTGCCATTGAGATAGTGTTTTATATTCGGTTGGTAGAGACGGACAAGCTCTTTATACCATATGACCTACAGCTGATGAAAATTTCAAGTAAATTGTCAATGGTTTACAGTAATCTTAGAAATTAGAAAATTACAATTATGTGCATTTCAGTCTGAGTTATTTCTCTAATCACGATAGCCTTGGGAGGGTTAATACGAGCGATGAGTTGATTGCAAGAGGCTGATTAAAACTATAGTGGGTTATCTTGCCGGACATAATCATTTCAAGACCAGCAAGATAACCCAATATAGTTTTAATCGGCCTCTTGCAATCAACTTATCCCTCGTATCAACCCTCTCAAGGCTATCGTCATTAGAGAAATAACTCAGACTGAAATGCACATACTTGAAAATTTTCTAATCTCCCAGATTACTGTAAACCTCGTACAATTTACTTGAAATTTTCATAATGTGAAATAGTACATGAGTGAGAGAAGACAACGTAACCTTTTATTTAGAAGCCAGAAATTGATAGGTTGGGATTGTCCTATCGAGGAGATTGTTGGGCGTAGTCCATCTCATTGTTGGGACAAACATGCATGGGTTTGGATTATTGGACCATGGACCCCATCCGTCATTGAAAACCAAGGATTAAAATGGTGTGACAATCTATATGTAGTAAGATATATATATAAATCCCTTGTGTAGTATTTGTGGATTATGTATTTGTGGATAATGTGTAGTTGTGTACTATCATTTATACAAGAACATGTCTTGACTATACATGGACACACATGCTAAGACATACGTATGTGAGATTGGTGAAGCTAAATTGATTTGGATCACATTAACTCTACACTAATTTGATAGATCATAAACTAAAAATCTACACTAATTTGATCTTCTAACTTCAGATCATTGGAAGTATAATAGATGGTTGAAATGCAATACAATGATCAAAATTCTCAAAAAAATGTCCATTAATCAAACTCTACAATAACCAAAACATCTGGATTTGAGATTCCACTCGACTCTCTCGTAGGCATTTCCTTCCTTCATACAATTCTCAAACCAAAGATGGTTAACTATTTTTGTTCCCAAATCCTTAGCCGACTATATTTTGTAAGATGTAAATAAAATTCACCTTGTTTCCTTTTAATGTAATACACTTGGTAACAGATCTCATCGTCCAATTCATGGACCACCTTTGATGAGCCATCCCCAAAAATGGTGCTGATCAGTTAATTATCTGATCTGTGACCTATTTTTGGATGGCCCAAGAAAAGTTTAGGACAGTAGTTCAGATGAAAATAAAATCGGAATGATGGAAGTTATAAACAGGTAACGGATGCATTTTTTTACCATTAGGCCATCCATGAGGTGGTTGATTAGTTATTTGATTTTGATTAATCAATGTGTTAACCAAATTACTGATGCAAAGTGCTAACCTTTATGGATCTATTGCTTCAACCTTTGAATTTCAATTACTAATCTATTGATTCAACCTTTGAATTTCAATTACTAATCTATTGCTTCAACCTTTGAATTTCGGTTACTAAAAGTACCCAATAGAAGGTAAAAACACACCAATTTCTTCCAACCAAATTAGGAAATCCATCTTTTTCTCTTTTTTTTTCTTTTTTTTTTTTTTTTTTTTTTGAATGGTGTTGCCTACGAAAAAAGAAAGAAAGTATGCCGGTTTTATATTTTAGAACCATTGTATCCTCATTTTACTGGGATTCTTTTGTTGGTCACCAAATATAACACCCAATGCATAATTAACTGTGCTTTGTGATTAAGTGCATACAACCCATAATTCATGGCATAAATTGGATGCATTTTGAGGAACAAAAGGACTGTTTGGTCATACCCCGAATGAGGAATGGAATGGAATATCGCCCACCCCATGTGCATTTTGCATAAGTGGTGCCATTCAAGATGTCCCACAAAATGCGTATGGTGGGTTATAGGGTCACAATGATCGGATCTTGAATCGATCCGATCCGAATTCAATCCTTTTAAATCGGATTTGAATCGTTAATCGGATCTATCAGATCGAATTCAGATCCTGAACACAGGATCCGTTTGTAATGGTATGGGATTTGGATATACCATGACTCAATTTGTTAAGGATCAGATCTGACACATAAAGATCTGATCTGATCCATTTATAATGGTGATGCTTTAAAAGTGTTGTTAGGTTTTGATGGGAGGTTTAAAGCTAGTTATTTCTATTGATTTTGGTGTTTTATGATTGATTGGAGTTCGTTTTCTTTCTTTATGTTTGGAACTCAAATATTCAAATGTGAAAATTTTCGTGTTTTGTGATGAGTTTCTTGTGAAGAAATGATTGTGGGTTTTACATATATTTTAGTTTACTACTGAAATGTGAGTACTTTGAATGGATCCATGAGTTATTTTGAAAAATGTTTTAATTTTGATTTCTTGAGTTTTGAAGGCAGATTCTAATTTGAATAGTTGGTTTTGCAGATTTTCGTTCTCATTTTTTATTTTCTCGAGTCCTTAGGACATCTCGAGATATTGAATTTGGAGAGTTGGTCTTGCATTTTTCTTTTTTGTTATTGTTTTATTGGAGTCCACATACTCAAATGAGGAATTGGGAGTGTTCTAGACTTTCATGACATCGTTATTAGTATTCTGCAATTGAATCTTTCCAAAAAAAAAAGAGAAAAATCTGCAATTGGGTTCAAGTTTCGCCACTGAAACCTTTGAATTCAATGTTCAAATGTTCTGACTTGGTGGTGCTGATGGCTTTTGAGATTTCAGTTAGCTAATGCTTCTTGGGTCTTGCAAATATTTCTCTCGATGAATCTTCCATATATTTGAAACGAAATCCACGAGTTATAGTAAGCTCTTTGAAGAGGATTTTGTTGATATCGCAGATGTTTCTTCTTTCTCGACAGTTCCCAAATTCTTCAGAAACTTCGAGATGTTGAATGCTTGCAATTCTGAAAGTACTAGATATTTGTGACATTGGTGTTCTTGAAGATTCTTTAACAATTCTTCAAATTTTGGTGTATTTGAGTCTAGAGGTTCTTTTTTATTATTGTTTAATTGCATAGATCTTTCTCCCTGAATTCAATATTTGTAAATCGCTTGTGAGTTTGAATCCGAGAAAAACATGTCTATCTTGTTTCAACAGAATCCTGATCATCTACATTTCCCCTTTCTCTACTACGGATCTCAACTGTACCTGTATGAAACGATGGTTACAGGGTTTTAGAAAGGTTGATCCAGATCGATGGGAGTTTGCAAATGAAGGGTTTTTGGGAGGGCGTGTTCGAGAACCTGCAAGAGGAAGTGATCTCGGCCATGGGTGCTCTGGGCCGTTAGCTACCCACATCGATGCAAGGGTCGAGGAAGAAGTTGCGATTGAAACAGAGATTGAGATGCTATTTTCTCGCCATGGATAACAACTCAGTGTAGTTCTAATACAATTCCAACTGTTGAAGTTATCCCTGGCCACAACGACTCGGGATTCGTGTTCCGCAAATGACATTTTGTGGGAAGAATTACTGAATGGGGAGCTGATTGCATTGGGGAATTTAGAAGAAGGGGAAGAAGAACAACGGGAGATTGATGTGGAGGTGGAGGATTTGGCTGCTAGGCCATCTGATTGGAGTGACAATGTACAGGTCTTGGCTGAGCAAATGGGGTTTCTGGGGTCAAAGCCATGAAGGCCATCTGATTGGAGATTGATGTGGAGGTGAGCAAATCAGTTAAGGATTCCAAATGTATTCCTTGCAACTCTGTTTTTCACTAAAAATATATCATTCCAAAACACTTCATTGACCTATTTATCTGTAATTTTAGCTGCAGGATCATAATCTGTTTTCTCTCAATCAACTTACAGCTTATAAATAGGTCAAAAGCTGATTTGGATGTAGGAAAAACAAAAATATCATTCCGATCCAAAAATATTCCATCCAACACTGACCGTGGGTGTTAAATCCCAAACGTTTCTTGTGGCATGGCCCATCTTAGTTTTGGATCTGTCTCACATTTGGGCTCACATCCCAGTGGAGTGGATTCCATACGGACATGTGGTGGGCCCCACGGAGTTTTGGGTTACACAAGGAACATGTAAGAAGGTTGCACGCACCTCGTGTCCTGCTTTAACACCTCTTCATTAAGGATAACGAGAGCAAAAATCATCGCTAGGAGGGTAAAATATTATCAAAATCCTCCGTGGAAATGTACAATTATCATTTTCAAGGTTAAAGATTATTATCACACAAAGATATAATATATTTTCCTACTAGTGGTGGCAAGAATAATGTCATGAAAAGCATCTCAAATGTGAATTTTCAAATGCCATTTTGAGGTGCATGTGAAAGACACTCAACTCCAAAGATTTATTAGAAAAGATCCAAGTGCTCTTACCTTGCATAAATAGGGAACCATTGAGTTGATTACCTCCCAAATTCAAAACCACCAGTTTGCTCAGGTTGGCCAATTCTATCAAGATTTAAACAATTTTTTAAAAAAAGGTCATTTAAAAAACATAACATTAGAATAGGGAACCATTGAGTTGATTAACTCCACATGGGATGGGCCACATGCTTTGAATCTTCGGGCATGATAAATTACTATGTAGGATTGGATTACCATTATGACATTTATAGTTTTACTTCCCATAAATAATAAGATTGTCGTTTCCAATTGTTGTTTCCAAACTGTGTTAGATTTAGGACTTCTAAAGATATTACCTTTCTATTCTTAAAAGGAATTTAACAGATATACCCAACTATACTAAGAGGAGTTATATGATCCTCACCGAGTTGCAAGTGGGACCCATGTTTAGAAAAAAAATCATTACAAAATTTTAAAACTCAAAACTTGACCCAGACGAGATGTTTGAGTACTCAATCTAGTATTTTGGATTCTATAAAGTCAAGTTAGCACCGCTATGGACATCACCAATATTGAGTCAATTTGATTCAGCAAGTTCTTTTGAGTACTCAATGTAACACTAGCACTAGCGCGCCACAAAAGCACGACATTTTGTTAATGTATATCACACCATTCACTCTCTAATCAGTAGAAACGGTAGAACAAAACTTTCAAAGAAATGCATAGCAATATGTAGCCAAAACATTAGAACAGTAAAGTGTAGTTTCTCTTCAACTAATTCAAATTTCCCCACCGTCCCCTTCTCCACTTAATAGTTAACATCTACAAGGCTCTGTTCACACACCTATCGTAGTTTCTCTTCAACTAATTCATGCTTCTAGACCAATAGCTTGAAAAGTAGGAACCTGTTTTCCCTTGCAATAATGTATCTATTCAAGAATTGGTTGCTAAGGAACTCACCCATGAGGATTGTCCTTCCTGACCAACCACATGGTGATCCAAAACATTCATCTAGTAGATCCCACTAGGATGGCTACACGGGCTAATTTGCAAATGATCTTTTATTTGTAGAGATTATAATGGTCCCATCACACTATTAGCACAAGCACTCATCTAGCTTCTCACAGGATACATCCACACATGAATAAATGCACAATCACTCATACAAAAAGAAGGAAAGAAAGAAAACCCAATAAACAATTTTTACTTGTATGTCAAAATCCAACAAATAAACAAAGGCAAAATAAAAGAAAATCCATATTAAGAGAAATTTCTCACTTACAAATGGTCATGTCATTTGAGAGTGGGTGGAAAAAGCAGATTCTCCGAGCTTTGAATCCTTGATCCAACAATAGTGAAACAAATTCTTCACAAAACAAAGATATAAAACTTCATAAAAATTAAGAATCAATATACTAAACAAAAACGTAATGCATTTAGAATCAATAAATACACAATATTGCAGAATGCCTGATTTCATCTAAGTTACGTCGTAATGGAAACATCTTTTTTTTTTTCTGAAAGGTGTAATGGAAGCATCTCTCTAACTATCTAATGACTTAAGACTACTAAGCAAAATTATGAAGTTATTCTAAGTTTCTAACCAAAATCATCAGCCACTTCAACAAATGATACCTGTCGCTACCACTTATTCAATTGCAACGAAACCATCACATAGAAGCAAGGTAAGTTTTGGTAGTTTGAAGAGTGGAATACGAGCAAGAAAAGTGTTATTTTTGTCAAGGATGCATTTGGATGCATGGTTTAATCGAATTACTATTTACTAGTCTATTGAAGTGGAGATAATCAATCACATAGAAATTCCCTTTCTTCACATACATATTGAGGATCTGTCTCCAAATTTTAAGGGTAAAATATTATTATGTATACTAGGAAACATTTAAACCGAATGTTTGCATTTCAATTTGATTGTGCATCCAAAGGCAGCTTAAAAGATCAATGTGAATAAAAGCAACAGTGACTATAAAGACAATGATTACAAATCAAAGATAAATCTGATTAAGAATAAAGGGGCAATGCCCAACTTCACAGCTCTCACTCACCGCCTGCACAAGGTGGGCAGGAATTCAACATGTATACTAAAATGCTATCTTTCATATTCTGAAATGGGATTTTCAAAATCCATTTCAATTGTGTCGTGATACTTATTTGTACTGATAGAGGTGTCCACTAATCAAGGTGCACATGATCTTCTCCTCAAGAACAAATCACATGAAAGCAAAAAAAAATAAAAAATAATAATAGTAATAAAATTGTTCATCTAGAATCCTAGATATACCATACGGAGGAAATTTTGCAATGTTCAATCAAGCACCTTACTCAGCCAATGAGTTACATAGACAGCAGACTTTCTGGTGACCCAAACCGTTCATATGATATGTCATGTTGTGGATGGGGTATACAAGGTACCCCAAAAATCTTCCACATCAGATGACCCTGCATGTACCTACAAGTGGATCATGATAAGAACACCTCCCATTCCGAATCGAGAGGGTTCCAAATCCACGCTCCCAAACAGTCCAGGGGTTTCGAATCCAGGGGGTTTCTAATCATGGGGGTTCCGAATCCGGGGGTTTCCAATCATGGGGCCCATTGCCAAACATGGAGTGATTTAGGCACAGGACCAATTGCAATTCCACCCCACCTAATCCCTTCTAATCCCACTGCCCAAACACGCCCTAAATCCCCAAATCCTTGAGTACTTCAAACCCCAAATCCCTAAATCGATATTAAGAGAGAGAGAGAGAGATACCTCACTGTCGTGAATGACCTGCAACCGATCTTCTGAGAGAGAGAGCGGGAGAGAGAGCGCGTGCGGGGTAGGGCGTTCGAACGACCGCAAGAGAGATCGTAGAGAGACAGAGAGAGGGAGGAGGGAGAGGATGCGAGAGAGAGACAGAGATAGATCGTATAGAGAGATCGAGAGAGAAGAAGAGAGAGTTAGATAGCGAGAGGAGGGAGAAGGCACGAGAGAGAGAGAGAGAGAGAGAGAGAGAGAGAGAGAGAGAGAGAGAGAGAGAGAGAGAGAGTCTCACGGGCGGGCGGGCGGGCTTCACCAAAGTTGTAGTAGCTTCATCAAAGTGACGTCACCCCATAAATGTGGGCCCCACCGTGATGTATGTGTTGTATCCACACCGTCCATCCAGCTTTGAGATATTATTTTAGGTCATGAGCCAAATAATGAGGCAGATAAAAGATGTAGTGGACCCCACCACGTAAAACAAAGGAGAGTGATTTCCACCGTTGAAACTATCGTAATGCTCATCGTAATGTTTATTTTAAATCTCCACAAAGGGGGAGAGTAGTGTGGGCCCCACCATGAGGTGTATCAAACATCTACCCCATCACCGATGCATCATTCCATGGTGGGCCCAGGGATTAAAAATCAAGTCAATCTGTGATAATTGTGGGCCACACCACATACAAAAGTTGAGAAGGGTTACCCTCCATTAAAACATTCGTAATTATTTGGTAATAAACAAGTATTGTAAGTTTGAGGTAATTCGTGCAAGACGTGCACTTTTGTAGATGTCTTATCATTATATATTTTTGTGTAAACACCCACTAAACTAATTCAAGCAGTACCCACTCAACAAGCAATCGTGGTTATGTCTTGCCTAAGGACAAAGGCACCGATAGTGTCATTTAATTTTAACAAGTGCGGAACGCTTGCAATTCTATGCCATGGGTGAAAATTGAATTTCCTAACATCCGTGTCTTCGTGAAGTTCCCTGGATCATGCCCTAAAATGAGCTCTCAACACAAATGGACCAGATGCAAGACTACACCGAGTGTTACGCCACGTTACTTAAAAAAAAAAAAAAAAAAACGAAAAAAAACGACCTAACAAAGAGGAAAGGCGAGTCGACCGATTTCTCATCCTTTCCCTCGGCGTTGGGAAGCAGATTGGTCAGGTACCACACACACACCGCCTATATAGTCAGTGTATTGACGTGTGCAAATTCTCTGGCTCCCATCATGAGGTATGTATTATATCCAAACCGTCCATCCACTTGGAGAGCTCGTTTTAAACCCTAAGCCAAAAAAAGACAAATCTAACAATCAATTGGACCACACTCGCAAAAAGAAGTGGGAGATTGAACGTCTACCATTGAAACCCTTTTAGGGTTACGTGTTTTGATCAATATAAAATTTGTTCTTTCTCTTCAACCATGTATTTTTAACCTTATTAACAGATTGATGGAAAATAAACGTCCAACTAATGTTTTAACAATGAAAATCACTATCCTCGCTGTTATTTTTGGTTTTTCTAATGCTCTAAAATGGTCTCTAAAAATGAATGAAGAGTATGGATATAATAAATACAACATTGTGGGCCATGTAACTTTGATCTCCTTTGTACGGTTTGTACAACTGAGAGCTCGAGGAGCGCCGGCGCTCGTCTTCACATGACGAGTATGTACGCCAGCTATACAGCTGATGTGAGGTTCACCACCAATCCGCTTCTCGGGTCATTGCATGGAATGTGTTGTCGTGACGCGGATTGCGTCTTACCGCCCAAACGATAATCCGTTAGGGCAGGGCTCTATGGGGCCTACCATTATGTAAGTGTTTTATCTATGCCGTTCATCATTTTTCTAAGGTCATTTTAAGGTATGAGCCAAAAAATGAGGTGGGTACAAGGATTAAGTAGACCACAAAGTGGGGATTGAACGTCTTACATTAAAATCTTCTTCAGAGTCGAGAAGTTTCTGATCAAGCGATATTTGTTTTTTTCACTTCATCTACGTGTACATGACCTTATGAATAGGTTGGATGGTAAAAATATATCACAAAGGGCCCTTAGAAAGGTTTCAATGGTGGGTGTCATTATCACCGAAACTTCCTTGTATATTTAACAATTCTTGTAGTGCCCACTTGAGCTATGCATATTTAACAATTTTGGGCTCATGCGTGGTGACCAAGATATATCAAGGATGTATTGAGTCCATAGAAATGGACTTGAAAAATCCACTTTGTCTATTTATCTTTAAATACTAAAATAAGAATTTAAAAATCATGCAAATCCAAAACTCAAATGTGCCTCCTCAAATGAAACAAAGGAACAAATTTTCCACCATTGAAACTTTCCTCGAAACTGATTATAACATTTATATATAATCCAAACCACTGTAAGGTTATTACCACTGTTTGGTGCGGTATGGCCCACGTGAGTTTTGCTTATTTTAGAATAATGTCCTACCATGATCTTGCAAAATAGATGGACGGAGTAGATTTGTCATCTGACATCCCTGTGGGCCCCACACAAGGCTATGCACAGTGAATATCTCTCGTGTCGAGGTGGTAGGCAATCCGCTTTGCTTTCGCTTCCATGAGCCGCATGAGTCGAATCAAGTAACGAACGGTGTGACGTCATACAAAATCATGGTTATTCTTAAAAAAATTTGTGAGCTTACAAGAACTCAAGCTACAACCCTTGCATATGATCATTTTAGCCATAAAAATACATATTAATTACTTGATGATGTATAGCATTCAGAGCCCAAAGTGCTATCTCCATTATTATGATACAAAGTGAAGAGTGTAACGGATGATGCTCAAATATATTGCCTTTTCAAGCAAAAAGAAAAAGACTTGAGCACTTATAAATTACTTTAAAAAAAAAAAAAAAGTGATTAGGTGACATACAAGTATTACAAACTAATCAAACTCAAAAATGATGGGACCCATTATAGATTTGTCATGAACAAAACGTTCATCTTATTTGGTTTTTAATTGGTGGACATTTCAACAAAAAAGAGTCTTATGTATCAAGAGAGGTTAGAATTAATGTTTACACCAATTGATTTTGTGACTTGTCCATAGTGTAAGATTTCTGAGTTACCAACTATCAATACATACTAAGAGTATATTAAGTAATGCCTAGATTTATTTGTCCCGAAATTAGGTCAAGTAACAACTTTCGCGATCTAATAACTCGCAGATTACCAAAACTAAAAATTAGTAGAATTCGCAAGGGGAGTTATTTGATACTGGGAGAGTGTGTTACTTGATACACTGGTACTAAGATATTGTCAACTTATCATATAATAGCTTAAAGCAAGATGTCCAATTTTTGGGAGCCAATCTAGATAATTGATCATCGAAATTTCAGTTTGATCAAACAATCATAACCACCGATTAGTGGCCATTTGTTTTCTCGAATTCGACCGTTGATGTTTTTCATTCTGATTGTTAATTTAAAGTCCAACAATGTGCCAAATATGAAATAAAAATCATTGTCGTCCGTCTAAATCAGACCCACTTTTTTGATCGCTTAAATCTGCAATTATTTAGACGATAGATTTGTGGACCACATCTCTAAGGGCCCAAAAATAATTATGAATGTTTTAATGGAGGGTAACCCTCTCAACTTGGAAATGTGGTGTGGCCCATACAAGTCATAGATTGATTTGATTTTTAATCCCCGGGCCCACCATGGGATGGTGCATCCGATCGATGGGGTAGATGTCCGACACGCATCATGGTGGGGCCCACTTTTGTAGATCCCATCAAGTCCCAAATTTGGGCGGGCGCCCAAATACGTACGCCCGCCCAAAAAAAACCCAAATTGCTCAAATCCCTAACCCCCTCTCTCTCTCTCTCGCTCCGATCCCTCCAGCCTCTCTCTCATCTTCCTCCCTCTCTCTATATCGATCCCCACTCTCTCTCTCTCTCTCTCTCTCTCTCTCTCTCTCTCTCTCTCTCTCTCTCGCTCTCTCTTCCTCTGTTCCCCAATCTCGTGCTACCTCTCCGTCTCCCTGTCTCGTGCTACCTCTTCCTCTCCATCTCCCTCTCCCTGTGTCGTGCTCCCTATCCCTCTATCAGATTCATCACCTCTGAAACCATCAGAGGACCCTTCATCATCTCGATTGGAGCTACAAAATGACTTGTCTCGGTGCCTGATCCGCGGACTACCGCTTTCCCTCTTTGTTGCTGGATTGAGAGGCGCCATTGCAAGAACTTCAAGAAAAAAAAGGTATATCCCTGGACCTGTGTCATGAACTGATCTGTATTGTCATGAACTGATCTGTCTCCAATTTTTTGGCATTTCTGGTTTGAATTGAGTTTTTTTTTCAGAAATGAGCTTTTAAAAGAAAAAAAAAAAAAAAAGCAGAAGCCTAGAATCTCTACTCGTACATACCAATTGGGTTTTTCAGATTCTGAATTGGGTGTTCTCGTGGAGTGGGAACCGAAAACAGAGAAAATGCCCGAATTGGTTTTTTTTTTTTTTTTTTCCGTAAATGAGCTTAAATCCAAAATCCCAAAAGCGAAGCCTAGAATCTCAACTCGTATATACCCTAATTGGGTTTGGAAGAAACCCAAAATCTCGATAAAATCTCTACTAAATTGGGATTTTTACTTTTACCTTCCTTTGGATGAATTGGGTTTTTTTTTTTTTTTTTTTTTTTTTTTTCCGTAAATGGGTTTTAACCCAAAACACCAAATCCCGAATACTAAAATTCAGATATATCCGAAAAGTGTTCAAAGCGAAAACCCAAAATCCCGAAATATAGAGATTGAAATTTGCTTGGTTTTCTTGCTTCCTTCTCTCGTTCTTCCTATGTAACTGACGCTGGATTGGCTAATCCTTCGACACCAGCCAATGGCTGGTGGTCGGTGCTCCGTGGGACCCACCATGATGTATGTGTTTCATCCATGCCTTTCATCTATTTTTACAGATTATTGTATAGTATGAGACCGAAAATGAGTTATATCCCAATCTTAAATGGACCGCATTACATGAAACAGTAAAGATGGTTTAACTCAAAGTGTCATTTTTGAATCAAATGAAACATTAGAGGGTGCATCCAAACGCGCCAATGTGGTGGCACCACCTGTTACTGAATCTGAGATGTTACAGTAGAAGAGCGATGTTTCCAACAGGACATGTGGTCTGGTGATGATGATCGTATCAATCAGGTCCACCCATATACTCCCACCAGAGGAGGATTGTATTCATAAAATTTTTTACACTTTTTATCTCACTGCATTTTTGACCGTTAATGTCAAAAACCCAAAATCAGCCATTGCTTTCTCCGATCCCTCCACCAGAGGAGGATTCTATTCTTCTTTCCGTGGTCACTTGAAATTCTGTGCTTGAAAATCCATGACGAAAAAAAAAGAAAAGATTCTTTCTATTTCCTTGATTTTCATGATTTTCCTCGGATCCAAATGTATCCTTGAAGTTTGAATGGGCCGGATCTGATTACTATTTATAAGCATGTGTTTGATGAAGGTTGTACCAAGCCCGCCCATTTTTTAACGGCTCTCATTTTGAATTCCAATTTATTGATGGGCCGAAAAGTAAAACCCAAGCTAGAAATCCATGACGCCCAGGCCCCAAAATCCATGACTTTGTGGTATGGCAAGTTTTGCTAGTTTAAAATATTCTCACAAGTCACAACTGATATAAGGTAGTTCAGACTTTTCATCTTAACTTCTAAATCATCCTGTCATAGGAACACTCAAAGGAGACTAAAGGAAGAGAAATCTCCGCAAGATAGAATATTTTAATCCACGTACTGATAGTCCTAGAATATTCAAGATAGCACTAGTCTTAGTTAAGCTTTTGAAGCTTGCATGGTAGACACAAATGAGTGCATCTTTCCTTTGGAATATTCCTCTTTTTCTTTCTTTCGTGTGTGTGTCTCTCTCTCCTACGGATGCAAGCAAGCCATTTAGTGACTGGATTCCATGCAAAATATCAGTTGATGGGCTACAAGCATGCCATTTTGTTAATAATTCTTGGTGATGGATTCAACTCAACTCGTAGGAAAATGCATGGCATTTGAGACAAGATTGGGCATTTGCTATGTTCAGATAGTAAGATGAATGATCTTGCTTCTCTTTAGTGAGTTCAATGAAAGCTTTAGGAGCTCATTAAAGGGTTGGAATACTTTTATATCTAAATGCTCCAGTGCACTTGGAGCACTGAGTTATAATGCTCCTAATTGCATTGGTTCTTTTAGGCAGTCCAATAGATTGATCCAAACTCTTTCATTAAGTTCGAACACATGTCATGAGCTACCATGCTAAAATCACACTGATCGGATGATCTAATCCATCATTAATTTGGCTTTATTTTCTAGAGCCATCCTTTTTCCCAAGCCATGGATAGGATGGTTATGATTGCCTAATAGAGGTGACTCTTTAGAATCACAAGCAATCCATTATGGTCCCTAACAAATGAATGAATCAAATTGTTGATTGGATGTATTTTTGCCTAATAGCGTGTAGCACACGGTCCCTAATAGAGGTGACTCTTTAGAATCACAAGCAATACATTGGTTCACCATTGAAATCCACTAGAAGCACGACACCAAGGAAACCTCTTATAGCTTGAGCAAAGAATCAAGATATTGCAAAATTGAAAAACAAATAATCCAAAATGTTCTGACGGGGAAAGGTTAACCTCTAGTCATGTCATTATCCTATGCACATGTAGGGGTCATAGTAGCCAACGTTCAAAATATCAATATTGGAGCATGTATAGGTTGGCTCCATACCTGAAACACATTCATCCATTTCATCCTTATTTGTGTGAACTTCGATTTTTTTAGTCTTGTATTGGCAATACATAATAATATGCATTGTATAGTGCCCAAGGTATGATAGAAAAAAACAAAAAATAAACCATGGATTGGCCAATATTCTGCAGAAATGGAAACGACATTTCTATCATACACATCGTAGTGAATGTCCAAGGGCATACTTTGGGCACTTGTCCTCAAAAGGCACCGAAAAACATCTTTGAAATGATGAAATGAAATGAAATAGTTCAAATAAATGTTATAAAGGAGTAGTGACTACTGAAATAGTTCAAATAAAATGTGGCCCACACGCTCTGTTACTAATGCAACTTATATTGTTCCATGGTTATCTGTTGCCTATAATTGTCCTTACAAACCTTCATGAGCTTGTATATTACAGCTTGTTTGCCTTAAATTCAGTATTGGATTAGTTAGTTTATAGTTGTGACTTGTAATTTATAAATTTGTAAGTTAGATAATTAGTTACTCGTTTGAGGATTTCTATGGGGCCATACATAGATATGGTGTGTTTTTGGTGGCATAGAAATCGCTCAAATTGTCCCATTTTGGACAGCTTCAAGGTTAGATGGAAGGTATATGCTTTCATATAATCTATTTAAATGTTCATGCCTCGATCCGCGGTCCATCTCTTCGTTTCTCTCTAGATATGTTTCTTCCGTTCAGTATTCAATGTCAAATATCTTCACATTGTTTTAGATATTTGGCATCGGAATGTAACGTAAGATCAACTTATCCGGAGAGGCATGGGGAGATGTCCGCCGGATTTTCTACGCGTGGACGGTTAAATGGGAATATGAAAGTATTACAATCTATCCAACCTTGGATGAGTAACTAATTTAGGATTTAATTGTATTAGTTTAGAATTGATCCACCAGAGGAGGATGTGCGTCGAGCTATCCGAAGAGCTGGGTCCCCTGAAGGTGGGAACCGCTGTTTTGACCATGATGAAGTCAGTCCATTTCCTATGGACAAGATTAGAGGGGCTCGACCATTCTGACAGCCGTGTTTATATCTCGTATTTGCTCGAGATTGATGGAGCACCCGATGTGCGTCGGAGCTATCCTAAGAGCGGGGGTCCCCGGAAGGTGGGAACCGCCAGTTATGACCATGATGAAGTTGTCCATTTCCTATGGACAACATTGGAAGGGCTCGGCCATTTGGACAGCCGTGATTATGTTTGTATTTGCTCGAGATTAATGGAGCGGACCCTGATGTGCGTCGGAGCTATCCTAAGAGCGGGGTCCCCGGAAGGTGGGAACCGTTGTTATGACCATGATGAAGCCGTCCATTTCCTATGGACAACATTGGAAGGGCTCGCCATTTGGACAGCCGTGTTTATATCTGTATTTGCTCGAGATTAATGGAGCGGCACCCGGATGTGCGCCGAGCTATCCTAAGAGCGGGGTCCCCGGAAGGTGGGAACCGCCGTTATGACCATGGTGAAGTCAGTCCCATTTCCTATGGACAACATTGGAAGGGCTCCTGGCCATTTGGACAAGCCGTGTTTATATCTAGTATTTGCAGGGACCACACTCTTAACCTAAACCTATAACCCCAAACCTATAACCTAAACCCATTCTCAATTCCCTAAACCTATAACCTATAACCTATAACCTAACCCTAACCCTAAACCAAAACCTATAACCTTAACCTTAACCTATTCTCAAATCCCTAAACCTAAACCTACACCTAATCCCAATCTCAACTCCCTACCCTAAACCAAAGACTAAACATGAAAACCTATAACCTAAACCCATTCTCAATTCTCTAACCTATAACCTATAACCTATAACCTAACCCTAACCCAAAACCAAAACCTATAACCTAAACCTTAACCTATTCTCAAATCCCCTAAACCTAAACCTACACCTAATCCCAATCTCAACTCCCTACCCTAAATCAAAGCCTAAACATGAAAACCCAAGCCTAAACCCGATCCCGAACCCCAACCCGATTTCCAATGCCTCAACCTTAACCTATTCTCAATTCCCAAAGCTATAACCTATAACCTTATCCTAAACCTAACCTAAACCTATAACCTTAACCTATGACCTAAACTTACAACCTTAACCTTATCCTAAAACCAAAACCTACACCTATTATCTAAACCTTAACCTATTCTCAAATCCCTAAACCTAAACCTACACCTAATCCCAATCTCAACTCCCTACCCTAAACCAAAGCCTAAACATGAAAACCCAAGCCTAAACCCGATCCCGAACCCCAACCCGATTTCCAATGCCTCAACCTTAACCTATTCTCAATTCCCAAAGCTATAACCTATAACCTTATCCTCAACCTAACCTAAACCTATAACCTTAACCTATGATCTAAACTTACAACCTTAACCTTATCCTAAAACCAAAACCTACACCTATTATCTAAACCTTAACCTATTCTCAAATCCCTAAACCTAAACCTACACCTAATCCCAATCTCAACTCCCTACCCTAAATCAAAGCCTAAACATGAAAACCCAAGCCTAAACCCGATCCCGAACCCCAACCCGATTTCCAATGCCTCAACCTTAACCTATTCTCAATTTCCAAAGCTATAACCTATAACCTTATCCTAAACCTAACCTAAACCTATAACCTTAACCTATGACCTAAACTTACAACCTTAACCTTATCCTAAAACCAAAGCCTAAACCTATTACCTAAACCTTAACCTATTCTCAAATCCCTAAACATAAACCTACACCTAATCCCAATCTCAACTCCCTACCCTAAACCAAAGCCTAAACATGAAAACCCAAGCCTAAACCCGATCCCGAACCCCAACCCGATTTCCAATGCCTCAACCTTAACCTATCCTCAATTCCCAAAGCTATAACCTATAACCTTATCCTAAACCTAACCTAAACCTATAACCTTAACCTATGACCTAAACTTACAACCTTAACCTTATCCTAAAACCAAAGCCTAAACCTATTACCTAAACCTTAACCTATTCTCAAATCCCTAAACCTAAACCTACACCTAATCCCAATCTCAACTCCCTACCCTAAACCAAAGCCTAAACATGAAAACCCAAGCCTAAACCCGATCCTAACCCCAACCCGATTTCCAATGCCTCAACCTTAACCTATTCTCAATTTTCAAAGCTATAACCTATAACCTTATCCTAAACCTAACCTAAACCTATAACCTTAACCTATGACCTAAACTTACAACCTTAACCTTATCCTAAAACCAAAGCCTAAACCTATTACCTAAACCTTAACCTATTCTCAAATCCCTAAACCTAAACCTACACCTAATCCCAATCTCAACTCCCTACCCTAAACCCAAGCCTAAACATGAAAACCCAAGCCTAAACCCGATCCCGAACCCCAACCCGATTTCCAATGCCTCAACCTTAACCTATTCTCAATTCCCAAAGCTATACCTATAACCTTATCCTAAACCTAACCTAAACCTATAACCTTAACCTATGACCTAAACTTACAACCTTAACCTTATCCTAAAACCAAAACCTACACCTATTATCTAAACCTTAACCTATTCTCAAATCCCTAAACCTAAACCTACACCTAATCCCAATCTCAACTCCCTACCCTAAACCCAAGCCTAAACATGAAAACCCAAGCCTAAACCCGATCCCGAACCCCAACCCGATTTCCAATGCCTCAACCTTAACCTATTCTCAATTCCCAAAGCTATAACCTATAACCTTATCCTCAACCTAACCTAAACCTATAACCTTAACCTATGATCTAAACTTACAACCTTAACCTTATCCTAAAACCAAAACCTACACCTATTATCTAAACCTTAACCTATTCTCAAATCCCTAAACCTAAACCTACACCTAATCCCAATCTCAACTCCCTACCCTAAACCAAAGACTAAACATGAAAACCCAAGCCTAAACCCGATCCCGAACCCCAACCCGATTTCCAATGCCTCAACCTTAACCTATTCTTAATTCCCAAAGCTATAACCTATAACCTTATCCTAAACCTAACCTAAACCTATAACCTTAACCTATGACCTAAACTTACAACCTTAACCTTATCCTAAAACCAAAGCCTAAACCTATTACCTAAACCTTAACCTATTCTCAAATCCCTAAACCTAAACCTACACCTAATCCCAATCTCAACTCCCTACCCTAAACCAAAGCCTAAACATGAAAACCCAAGCCTAAACCCGATCCCGAACCCCAACCCGATTTCCAATGCCTCAACCTTAACCTATTCTCAATTCCCAAAGCTATAACCTATAACCTTATCCTAAACCTAACCTAAACCTATAACCTTAACCTATGACCTAAACTTACAACCTTAACCTTATCCTAAAACCAAAACCTACACCTATTATCTAAACCTTAACCTATTCTCAAATCCCTAAATCCTAAACCTACACCTAATCCCAATCTCAACTCCCTACCCTAAACCAAAGCCTAAACATGAAAACCCAAGCCTAAACCCGATCCTAAACCCCAACCCGATTTCCAATGCCTCAACCTTAACCTATTCTCAATTCCCAAAGCTATAACCTATAACCTTATCCTAAACCTAACCTAAACCTATAACCTTAACCTATGACCTAAACTTACAACCTTAACCTTATCCTAAAACCAAAGCCTAAACCTATTACCTAAACCTTAACCTATTCTCAAATCCCTAAACCTAAACCTACACCTAATCCCAATCTCAACTCCCTACCCTAAACCCAAGCCTAAACATGAAAACCCAAGCCTAAACCCGATCCCGAACCCCAACCCGATTTCCAATGCCTCAACCTTAACCTATTCTCAATTCCCAAAGCTATAACCTATAACCTTATCCTAAACCTAACCTAAACCTATAACCTTAACCTATGACCTAAACTTACAACCTTAACCTTATCCTAAAACCAAAAGCAAAACCTATAACCTAACCTAAACCTACACCTATTACCTTAACAAGAACCTATTCTCAAATCCCTAAACCTAAACCTACACCTAATCCCAATCTCAACTCCCTATCCTAATCCTAAGCCCAAACATGAAAACCAAAATCTAAACCCGATCCCGAACCCTAACCCGATTCCCTAACCTTATAACCCATAACCTATAACCTAAACACCTATTATCTAAAACCTTAACCTATAATCCAACCTAAACCTATACTTAAAACCTAAAACTATTCTCAAATCCCAAAACCTATAACCTCGAACCTAACCTTTCCCTAAACCTATAAATCTAAGAGAACCTAACCTTTCCCTAAACCTATAAC
Source organism: Magnolia changhungtana (assembly GCA_030180095.1). NCBI lineage: Eukaryota > Viridiplantae > Streptophyta > Magnoliopsida > Magnoliales > Magnoliaceae > Magnolia > Magnolia changhungtana. The sequence continues at coordinate 6,315,461 of JASAUF010000182.1, read as the reverse complement.
CTACACTTATAACCTAAACCTATACCTTAACCTTAACCTATAACCCATAGTTGCAACCTTAACCTAAACTTGTAACCTTAACCTAAACTTAATTCTCTAAGACTAAACCTATAACCTAAAGTTATAACCTAAACTATACCTATTATCATATCCTAAACATATAATATAACCTAAACCTATAACTTAGTATAATCTTAAAGCTATTTCCATAAACTGACTGTAGTCTTTTCATTGTAGACATGGATAAGAGTTGGATGCGAGCTAAGAACAGGTTTGGCCCAGAGTATAAACAAGGGGTTAAAGAGTTCATGGAATTTGCGCGAAATCGGGCAGATTCAAGGAATAGGATTAGGTGTCCATGTCGAAAATGCAAGAACATAATATTTAAGACTTTAGACAAAGTAGAGGACGATTTGTTCATAGTTGGGATTGACCAGGGTTACACTTGGTGGATCTATCATGGTGAAGATATGACCCATAGAGTTGAGCCCACCAAGTCATTGCTTGATCCAATTGTGTCGGATGATGAGGATGAAGACGTTGACGAAATGCAAGATATCATAGAGGATGTGTTTAGGGGAACAACATGGATACTGATTTTGTAGCGACAAGCAGTAGCCAAGATATTCCTCCAATGGGTGATGTCGAATCAGAAAAGTTTAGTAAGTTGTTGAGGGATGCGCAACGTCCACTTTATCCGAGTGTAAGAACTTCTCCAAGTTGAATTTTCCTTACAAAGTTACTTCATTTGAAGATAATAAATCGTTGGAGTAACAAATCGACATGTTACTAGAGTTGTTGAAAGAAGCATTGTCGGACGGTGAGACATTGCCTAAGTCCCATTACGAGGTAAAATTCTTGATGCGAGACTTGGGCTTTAGATATGAACTCATACATGCATGTATAAATGATTGTTTATTATATCGGAAAGAGCATAAGGATGCTGAAGAGTGTCAAGAATGTGGAGAGTGTAGGTGAAAGTATGGCAAATCCAGGGATAAGAACATCCCGCAAAAGGTGTTAAGGTACTTCCCATTGAAACCAAGATTGCAAAGATTGTTTATGTCTCATAAGACTACCAAGATATGAGGTGGCATAAGGAGAAACGCGTTCATGATGATAGTACACGAGGCACCTGCGGACTCAAGCCCGGCAAAATTTTGACAAGCAACATGACTGGTTTGCAGAGGATTCTCGCAATGTTCGACTAGGTCTTGCAAGTGATGGTTTTAATCCATTTGGTAATATGAGTAGCTCAGACAAAGATGTGGCCAAGTGGTACTTATGCCCTACAATTTACCTCCTTGGTTGTGTATGAAGGAGTCATTTTTCATGATGTCATTGCTTATTCTCGGACCCAGGTCACCCGGGAATGACATTGATGTGTACTTGCGACCGTTAGTAGATGAGTTAAACCAGCTTGTGGAGTCAAGGTGTACACACGTATGATACATTTGCGGACATACATTTCGATTGCATGCAAATGGTCTTGTGGACAATAAATGACTTTCCCGCATATGGAAATTTATCTGGGTGGAGCACGAAGGGCAAGTTGGCTTGTCCTACATGTGGTATTGAGACTTGTTCATTGTCATTGAAGCATGGTAGAAAAACGTGTTATATGGGCCATCGTCGCTTCCTTCCGAGCGATCATAGTTGGCGTAGGAAGACGATGATCTTTGATGGCAAACAAGATCATAGGCCACCCCCGAAAGAGCTATCTGGAGAAGATGTGATGCAACAACTGAGTAACATTGGAGAAGTTAGATTTGGTAAGGCATCGCATTTGAAGAAAAGGAAACGTACAATATTGGACTATAACTGGAGGAAAAAGAGTATCTTTTTTGAGTTGCCTTATTAGAGTGATCTAAAATTGTGACACAACTTGGATGTCATGCATATTGAGAAAAATATATGTGACAATGTCTTCTAACAAAGTTGATGAATATAGAGAAGAAAACAAAAGACAGCTTTCAAGGCTCGATTGATCTACAAGAAATGGGTTTAAGGAAAGAGTTACACTTGCAACCACATGGAAATTGTATACTATACCAAAGAACCGCTACACGTTGACCAAACTAGAGAGAAAGCGTTTATGTGAATGGTTGAGATCGGTGAAGTTTCCCGATGGGTATACGTCAAACATATCTCGGCGTGTAAACGTTACGCATGATTGTAAGGTAACAGAATGAAAAGTCATGATTGTCACGTCCTTCGCAACGCCTACTGCCGGTTGCGATTCGTGGATTCCTGAGTAAGGATATCAGTGCGACGCTGATTGAACTGGGGATATTCTTTAAGGATTTGTGTTCAAAATCGTTGAATGTGGATGTTATTAAAAGACTGGAGAGGGACATTGCCATAATCCTTTGCAAACTTGAAAGAATATTTCCACCTGCATTTTTCGATGTCATGGTACACCTAGCGATTCATTTACCACACGAGGCGAAGCTTGCAGGCCCAGTACAATATCGTTGGATGTATCCGATCGAAAGGTGGTAGAACCTGTTGAAATTTTTTTTTTCATTCCATAAACTGCATATATTCATGTTTTCATACGTATAACACTGTGGTTTTGTGTACAGATACCTTCACACACTCAAACAATTTGTAAGGAATAAGGCACGACCTGAGGGGTCGATAGCTGAAGCGTACATTGATAATGAGTGCCTTACATTTTGCTCCATGTATCTTCGTGGCATAGAGACTAGATTCAACCGAGAAGATCGGAATGCCGATGAAGGGCAAGAAGATGAACAAGGACTCATATCTATATTTACACAAAACGTTCGTCCTTTAGGATCCCCGACGTTTCAAGATATGGACCTTGGGGATCTAGTAAAGGCGCGATGGTATGTGTTGCACAATTGTGAAGAAATAGAGTCATACTTGGAGTAAGTCTTCCCTCGATTATTGTAATTCCTACATGCGATGATCTTAATGTTTCTTGCTGACGACGTGCCATTTATGTGTAGTGAACACATAGACGAGATGAAGTCCAAATTCCCCACAAATTATGATCGGATGCATCAGGATCAGTTTCCAGAATGGTTCGCCGAACGTGTAAGATTTCACATTGTATTTCACCACACTTCGAATTTCCGTTGTATTGCACATTATTTCAACCTAAGAAAATCACTAAACAATTATATTTTGTACATGATAATAGATAAAGACGTTGCGCACAAGCAACTCTGCAGATGTGTGTCTCGATGCACTATACTCAATCAGGCGTGTGGCCCGATAGACGTGTATCTAGATATACAAAGTTGTATTGTCAATGAGATTCGGTTTCACACTGAAGAACGTGAGAAGAACAGGACCACGCAAAATAGCGGGGTAGTTGTAAAAGGAACAAATGAGGAGGATGAAATTGACTTTTATGGCATTTTGACTGATATTATTGAGCTGAGTTATTGTACGAGAAAGCGGGTGTACTTATTTAGATGTGATTGGTGGGACATTGGAAATAAGAAATTGGGAATACAGACTGACAACTACTTTACGAGCGTAAATTTATCTCGAAAGTGGTTTAAGGACGACCCATTTGTCCTCGCCACAAATGAACAAGTATTTTACCTCGCCGACACTAAGTTAGGCGCTCTTGCACGTGGTGCAGTAAAATAAAGCCCAGAACGTATTTGACGTTCCCGCACTGTGTTGAAGATAGTGAGGACGGGAAATGACACGTCTAGGGTTGAACAAGCATATCAAGAAGACATGCCATCTAGGGATACAGGGACTGATTCAAGTATTGATATTGATGTGGTGCAATTAGACAGAGATGATGTGCCACCTGATCATGTTGATGCCTCATTAATACAAGACATTGTTAGAGATGATACAGGTTTCATTGATGACAACGTTGGAGACTATGAGGAGGAAATACTAATCAGCGATAGTGATGGTGAAGAAGAAATAGCCCTAAGCGATAGTGATATAGACGACGATTATTAAATGTACACATGATTTACATGTCATTTTTCAATTCAAATAATTTATGTATTCCATGTATACGTGAAAATTACAAGTCATGATTAATTCCTTTTATTGACTTGTTTATAATTTACATTTACAGTTGAGACAATTTCTAATCATGTCATCCTCAAACCGGAGCATAGCAGAAGCACGCAACGTACTTCATCAGCTGTTGCAGATGGACGTTTCGGTCCTGTCTTTTCTCGGTAGGGCCATAGAGATATCCGGTCTGGTCGATGAGTGTAGAGTGAAATATATCGACGATGACTCAGACGAAAGATTATACAATCTCAGAAAAATTCCAGAGCTGATGGATATATATAACCGTGGGAAACGAGATATGGAAGATGCGACTCTCTCACTTGCACATCTGAACGGAGTCCCGATGGATCAGATTTCTCCTATTGTGACTGTCATGTTGGCTATAAAAATGTCTAATGCTTCACACAGGATGACATACACTTCAAAGCATACGATGACTTACGCAGGAGTACTTCTGGATAGTTTATCTCATAGTTGTTTCATATTACAACAAATATGTGTATTTAATATACAATGACAATGTGTAATTGAATTTCCAATGGTTATAGATTAAAGTTTACAGTTTTATTATATTATGCTTGCATTATAGTGTAATGGTCTAATCATATTTTATTCATCTCTCCGAGTATAAACACAAATGCATTATACCATTAACACTACTTGTATAATGTTTTAGTATATTCCACTTGTATTGACATTGTTTAAATTTCGTAGTTTGCACATATTCAGTGATGGCACCAGTGTGGAGAGTACGTCGTTCGCAAGACTGGATCTACCCATGATGCGACGAGCCAAAGATCGTCGTCGCATATTGCATCGCAGGCGTCTGATCCTTCAGTCGCACATACACCAGTGCACTGCATGTAAGTTTAGACATATTTCTTTTAATGATTTCTGTTTATGTTTAGACTTACATACTTCAGTACAATGTAACAGACGTCGTCGACCAAATGGCGAGGACGTGGACTCACGCGTGGGTTACTTTTAGAGCGACTTATGCGTGAGGGTAGGGTGACAAGAGAGTTCCCACAGATCGCATTAGATCATTGGGAACAATGCCATGTTGTTTACGTCGAGGTCGGTGTCTTATGCCGAACTCGATTCCCCCACCACCCCTCGTTGGAGAGACGTGATGATGATGTTCGGCTCATCCGTCAGCGCCTTCAGGTAAATTTTAGTCAAATAAAATTTATTTTATAAATGTTCACTTACAGTTAAGTTATTTTCTTAATAAATTTATTGTCTTAATCTATTATTTACAAAACTGCAGGATAAATTTGACTTTGATTTGAGTGTTCCGCACATCTCCCATGCCGTCGACGACATGATAAAGGAGCGGTTTAAGGATTACCGCACTAGGTTACACCGGCAGTACAAGCGGTGCGTGAGCCACGAGGAGGCCGTAAAGTTCGCACCGTTGCACGTGACCGATGAGGACTGGCGGATACTCTGTGATAGGTTTTCGTCTGATTCTTTTCAGGTAATATTTACATATTTACGATATCTTAGCGTAATAATTAATTTCGTAATTAATAACAATGTATTATGAATAATGTGTTCGAAAAAGAGTAAAATAAATTCGACAAACAGAGGGAAAGTTAGAAGTGAACCATGTAGCTGGTTCAAAGTCATTCGTACGACTTCGTCACGACATGGTAAGAAAGTACTGGTTATTATTACGTTTATATATTCTTTCCATGCATTTATATTAACTCTATTGTTCTTTCGATTGCGTAGCGAGATTCCGTCACTGGCCAGGAGCCCGGACCAGTAGACTTCTACAAAGGGACTCATTGTCGGCAGACGACGGGATCTTGGGTACATCCCAGAGCCAGCGAGATTTGGGTAAAAATTCTTATATTGTATAATTTAATTATATTAAATTATAATCATGTCATTTATTAAGAAAATTCATATGTTTTTATTACAGGAGGAGATGAACACTTTACGTTAGCAAATTTCACTCCCGATGGTACTCAGCGGAGTGAGCCGAGATCTGAGTCGTGCTTGGCACCCGTTCTGGATATGTGCGTGGGTTTGGCCATGGTGCCAAGCTCATGGCACCCGCTAGAGCTGCCTCCAGTCGATCCATCGTCGTTGGCGAGAGCGCCGTACGTCGAGCTGATACCGCAGAGAGAGAGGTTCAGCAGTTACGGGTCGTCGTCAATGACATCAAAGATCAGCTGGACAAGTAGAGAGAGGAGCAGGAGAGGAAGATGATGGAGGAGCTGGCGAGGCAGAAGGAGGAGCAGGAGAGGAAGATGGAGGATCAGCTGGCGAGGCAGAGGGAGGAGCAGGAGAGGAAGATGGAGGATCAGCTGGCGAGGCAGAGGGAGGAGCAGGAGAGGAGGATAGAGGAGATCCGGTGGATCATGAGCGACGATGATGCAAGATGTTAGAGGCTTTCACTGCACGTTTACCCACCGATGCTCCACCACCTCCGCCTTCATCTTTGTGATTTTTTTGTATATTTGTTTATTATGTTAAGTTTATATGTATTAATGTGTGAATGAACGTGTTTGAATGAATGCAGTTTATGTTTGGGTTTAGCTGGATGTGAATGTGAATATGATGAAAATATATTATATAACAGGTGTATATTATGATGAATATGATGATAACAGGTGTTTATCAGGAATTTTGTGCGGAATTCTAGGCTGTACATTAAAAAAAAAAGACTTTTAGCGACGAAAATTTTCGTCGCTAATAGTGGAACGACCTTTTCGCAGCGAACATTTTCGCTGCTAAAATTTTTTTAGCGGCGAACATTTTCGCTGCTAAAAATTTGAAATTATATTTGGCGGCGAAACTTTTTGCTGCTAGAAAATTTTGGAATTTGTTTGGCGGCGAAAATTTTCGCTGCCAAAAACTTAATTTTTGCTGGAAATTAATTTTTGCATCGAAACGTTTTCGCTGCTAAAAGTCATCTAAAAAGTCGTCGATATTTTTTTGCGGCGAAATTTTTCGCTGCTAAAGGTGTTGGGTATTTTTTACGGCGAATTTTTTCGCTGCTAAAGGTTGTCGAAATTTTTTTGCGGCGAAAGATTTCGCTGCTAAAGGTCTTGGCTGTTTTCTGGGCGGCGAAAATTTTCGCTGCTAAAAGTCATGGTAAATTTTTTTGCGGCGAAAACTTTCGCTGATAAAAGGCGTGGAATTTTTCATACGAATTATTTCATTACTAAAGTCTTTCCGCTATGGCGAAAACTTTCATTAAAAGTCGTGGCAGTTATTTTTGGCGGCGAAACATTTCTTTGGAAGTGTTCGCAGTTTTTTGGCGGCGAAAATTTTCGATGTTAAAAGTCGTGGAAAGTTTTTTGGCGGCGAGAAATTTCGCTGTAAAAAGTCTTGGCAGTTTTTTGGCGGCGAAACTTTTCGATGCTAAAAGTCGTCGAAATTTGTTTGGCGGCGAAATGTTTCGCTGCGAAAAGTGTTATCAGTTTTTTGGCGTCGAAACTTTTCGATGCTAAAAGCCCTGAATATTTTCTGGCGGCAAAAATTTTCGCTGCGAAGTTTTTTTGGCGGCGAAAAATTGTCGCTGCTAAAAAGTACTGAAGTTTTTTAGCAGCGAAATTGTACATTTAGCGGCGATTTGAATTTTTCGCTGCTAAAAGCCTTGCACATCGGTCTTTTAGCGACGATTTTAGCGACGTAAACTATCATCGTTAAATAGTTTTAGCTGCGAAATTTTGACGTTTAGCGACGAAAATTGTCGTTGCTAAAAGTGATGTTTCTTGTAGTGCGATTTACAGAAGTGCAAGGATTAGTCCTTCCGGATGGATTCTTCTTATCTTATGTCTTAAGGACTTATTCTTTCACTAGTAATTACAGTCAATGCATATTTCTTAATGGATTAAAGATGAACAGACTAAAATACAAGAGGCTAAAAATAATGTTAATTTTTATTGATCTATGAATTAATGCCAATTACTATCGATGGAGTACCAAACAAACTAGAGAATAAAAATAAAATGAGAGATAGATACCTGAACCACTCGTATGGACAGACGATCTAAGCAAATAGGTAGTAGGATGTCACTAGAGTAGATGATCTTTTAAGTAAGGACTCAGTTGATTGGAATCCGACAGAAGAAGGTTGTGGATATTTATCCTACTCCTACGGTACTATAGTAGTGGTCCTGGACAGTAGCGATTTATATTAATCTAAACCTTACACGTTCCGCAACATAACTAGACAGATGTAAGGGGAACTAAAACTAGGCTAGGCTAAGATAAAAGATAAACACTATAAGATAGATTGTATTTTTTTTTTTAGTTGCAACTTTTTTTTTTTCCAAAAGGAGATTGTACAAGCTAATTCGGAAGGGACCCTACAAAAAATTTTGGGCCACTCCTATCATATCACACCTCCAACAAATGAAAAAAAAAAAAACCAAGAAAATAGGGGGACTGAAATGGACGCCTGAAAACAGAAACTTGGAACTGTCCACCAAGAAACTGAGTTCCCCACACAACGCGAGGAGAGCACACCCGGAGGAGTCTGGAAGATCAACCAGCTCTTAAGCTCCACAGGCCGATCTTATCCAGAAAGATCCTTCCTCTGACCTTTGTGGGAAGGTCCTTAGTCTGGGAAAAGAGGGAGAAGGACTAGGCAAGACTACCAAGATGGGCCAATCCATCAGCTGGGCCATTACCTTCTCTAGGGATGAGCTTGAAGGAGACTAAAGCCATATTGATCATAGACAGATTTCTGATCCTCTCAGCCCAAGGTTTCCAGCGCCAGGAGCACTTGGACTTCTGCTTTAGGAGGTCAATAATGACCTGGGAATCTGATTCCACTTCAACTGAATGAAGCCCCTTCTCCATACACAAGGCCAGCCCATAATGAAGTGCTCGAGTTTAGCTTCATTCTTAGTACCCACTCCGTACCCTGTCGAGAAAGCAAAGAGGAAAGAACCTCTATCATTTCTGCACAGCCCCCCACCCCACAAGAGACTGGATTCCCTCTCACCGAGCCATCCACATTAAGTTTGACACAACCCAAATTTGGTCTCTTTCAAACAATGATGTCATACCTGAGAGGATCCTTCCTGGAAGAGCCCTGACCGTCCGAGGAGGGCAAGCGAGGGGGGGCTCCAAAAAGCTGGCTGAAAGCTTGACTCGGGAGGTGGCTGATGATGCAATCAATGATTTTGCCGGACTTCATGGGGAACCCATCGAAGCGAGCCAAGTTCCTGACTAACCAAATCTCCCATACAATCAGCATAGGGAGGGTGGAGTGAAGGAGGGGAGAGGCCATGCCAGGGGCATCCGTAACACTCCATGGGCCTTGAGCTTTTTATTGTGTTCTCCTTTTATAGCTTTTGGAGGCAGCAAAACATTTGCTGGGTTTCCTTTCTGATTTAATTAGAATCATTCGCATGACATTTTTATGTGCTCTTCCTATAAGAGATCTTTGTAAATTTGAAACCATTTTCAGATCTCTTACTAGGGTGGTTGTAGAGATTCGTGGATCTTTAGGGATTGGTTTCACTGAGTTTGATTTGGTCACAATTTTTTATTTTTTTTAAAAATTTGTCCTATCGTGACCATGAAAATTCATAGAATTAGGGTTGAGACGATTTTACTAGATCCGGATTAGGACTCGATCCATTAATTCTCATCTGCTCAAATATTGGACTGATCTTCAAATCTTTTTTTTTTTTCAACAAAGTTGATATTTTTTTCATTTGAACAAACGAAGGATGTACAGCCTAGACCGCAAGGAGCGGCAATTTCGGGACCCCTAGAGACAAAATAGCTGAGGGACCTATCATATGGGGAAACAAAAATACAGGGAGACTAGAAAAAACCACAGGAATGATTTGACTTTCGGAGGGGAAATTAGGGAGCAAGTCTGAGGGAACCTAGGCCAACTTTGTCCAGGAATATGAGACCTCAAACATGATGAGGGAGGGAGGGGAGATGGAAATACGTCATGTTGGAGCGATTTCGGCTGCCTTCTCTGGCTAAACCATCTGCCGGGGCGTTGCTTTCCCTTAACGTATGCGAGAAGGAGAAATTTGCTAGCTGATTTAGGCAGTTAATTCTAGCAAGCCATGGTTTCCATCTCTATGGAAACTTTGAGCGGCCCGTTAGGATGTCAATCGCCAATCTAGAGTCCGACTCTACCATGACATTTGAAAGCCCCATTTGGATACACATCTTCATTCTGTCATGAATAGCTCTAAGCTCCGCTAAGTTGTTAGATCCTTCGCCATAGCCAAAAGAGAAGCCAAAAATGAAGGAACCAACTTCGCTTCTACAAATTCCGCCATCGCCTGAAGGGCCGGGGTTCCCACTGGTCGATCTTCGAATCTTTGTAATCGCTGTGAGAGTTCCAAACTTCTCTAGGAAGATCTCTAATTTTGGAGGAATTGTGAGAGATGACCTTATTGAGAATATACATATTTGTAATAGGATTCTTACCTTGGTGAATCTTTTATAAACGTTCTAGGCATATTATAATGTACCACACATATTAAGGCTACTTGTCATTTATTGATTCGTCTTCTCCATAGGCACACATACGATTTTGTGTCACCTTAATTATGACAAGAGACACACCCTTGAATGTTGAATGATAAAGGGAAAAAAGATATACTCGGCGCGAGTACAATTCTGTCATTATTAGGATAACAACACGTGGTGCCGACAGATGGAGGTATCTTATTGGTCCACGAGGGTATGTCAAAAATGGGTATCAATAGACTCCACATTGTTGCATGTGTTTTATGTCGATCGTCCAGCCACGTGTGCCCTTTACAAATGACATTCAAGTTGCAAATGCGTATAGGGGGCTATTGGTCCATTGGTTACAATTCCATAGTCCACCAAAATGCAGATTTCACTTTTTTTTTTTTTTTTTGAAAAAAGATGATTTGCCATTAAAAACACCCCCAATTAATCTCGAAAGGATCTCAGGGCCCCCAATCCAGTCCTGTCCAGACAGATCAGACCCCGCATATGCCAAGGGAGGGAATTCTAATGAACATTGAAGGAGGCCTTTTGGGTCTCGCTGCCCATGCGGGCCATGGCATCCGCGGGACGATTCCCCTCCCTAAAGATATGAGAAAAAGAAACTGAACAACCCTTAAGAAGGGAAAGAGACCGCAAAACCCAATGTCTCATCTTCCACGGGGTACGGACTTTCTGGTGGATGAGATTAAGGGAGAACTCGGAGTCAGATTCGACAACAATATTCTTTAAACCCCTTGACCGACAGTAATAAATTCCATCATGCATAGCCTTCACCTCTGCGATATTATTGGAGCACACCCCGTAGCCAGCAGAGAAAGCGAAAATCAGCTTTCCATTTTCTTCCCGGCAAACTCCCCCTCCTCCGGCCAACCCCGGATTGCCTCTCGAAGAACCATCCACTTTAAGCTTAACCCACCCTTCTGGTGGTTTGTTCCACCTAATTATACAACAATTCAAAAGTCTAGTCCTGGGTGGAGGAGAATCCAAAATTTGACTGCACCGCCAATTTGTCCCCCTCAAATTATCGGCCTCTTCCATATGCAGAATAGAAACAACCCACCATTTTATCCGGGCTATGGAAGAGGCTAACCTCATCTTTTGACCCTCAAATTTTGCTACATTTCTCGTTCGCCAAATTTTCCAGCAAATTAGAATAGGGAGAAGGTACCTGATTTCACTTAATAGTACTGTATTTTTTTCAAATGAAGAATTTAATATTCCCAAACGTGAGATTGGACGGTCCAAATACCACCATATTTCTAGAGATGCAATCATCATGCAACAATGGTGTAATTCCTTCTAATGAAATTTCATATACCATTTAATCCTTTGTTCCAAAAAGTTAAGCACATCTAGTTTTCTACCGCCCTTAATCTTAGTGTCAAAATCAAAGCATCTTATCCATTTGGAGTTTTAGTGTGCCAGAGTCACCGGACCGAAATACAATGATCTAGAATGAGTAGGTATATGATATCGATAGTCGGCCACGACATCCCACTTTTTAATGGGGCAGAAAAATCAAGACTCGTGTGGTCTGTTTAGTCACTGGTCCTTTAATTTCAGGCCACATGCAGCCGAATCCACTAAGTTCTGTTAATTAGGTGGAGGTCTAGCTGCTTGCTCCTTCCTTCCCCAGTTTTGAGGAGGGCAACTTTTAAGTGGGCTGCAGGTTGGGAGATTTCTGGAATCTGCTTGGGGCGGTGGTTTTCTGAGGCTGCTGCGTCTACTTACTTTTGCTCCTGTTTTCTTTACCGTAAATGATAGGTGGGCCCGCCATGTGTGGGGGTTACACCCGAAAAGCTGTACATTTGTTGTGATTAATGGAATTGTGGTTAGAGTCCACTTTCAAAAAAAAAAAAAAAAAAACATTGATATATCATTTTCTAATTAGCTGTTTCAGCTTTTAGAGAAAGTGGCTAGTTGATATGTTGATATACATCTCTCTCTCTCTCTCTCTCTCTCTCTCTCTCTCTCATATGCATCTTTCTCTTGGGTCATTTGTGATGGACGGTCTGGTTTCATGGGCTGGTGATTCGTCAGCATCCATCCTCTCTTTTATCACCAATTCAACCTTAAAGGATTTACTGTAATCATTTTCCTTTACTTGCAATATTTACTCTAACTTGGAAGTTAGTCACTCAGTATTAGGGCTGCTATTGCCACACCGAGAGTAGTCATCTGAATCATATGCACGTGTGTGCAAGATCCAAGCCATTCTCATCAGATCGGTCACTCGATCCCTGTATGTTTTGTGGCCCCTAAATCAGGCTGGTGAAATTTGGACACTCTTTTAAATAAACTTTGGTGTCTGTCATACACATGTGACCCATCTGATGATGATTTTATTTTATTTTATTTTCCTTCATTGCACGGAACATTCATGGTTGTGACCACCAGATGAACGGCTTCGATCTCACACATGTGACAAAGTGAACGTTCAGATCGAGATGCCTACTCTCTCAACATGATCATGATTATGAACTAATTAAGGTTGGGATTCATCAACTAACAGCAACGGATAAGAAACTTGGGACAAAAGAGAAATACACCACAGGTCCACAGGAAAATGAGGTCAACTCTCAAAGAGAAAAGATCTAATGAGCTCAATGTATGGAAACCTTCTCATGCACCTTAGTTATATTTGGACTAGTTAGACATCAACATCAACTATCTCTGCCGTCCATTACGTCTAGTATACTCTTTATAGGCTTCCTTGAATAAATAATACTGATCAAGTGATATAAATATTCGAATCCGTTGCAAGAAATATGAATGTACAAATTTGTAGAAGGTAGGTCCAGCCATTGATATTCAGGATCATTAAACTGCTGTGGTTTTTGTATAGAATTGAAATAAGGCTGAAATGGAGATAATGGACGGTTCAGATAGAAGATGTGGAAATCATCAAGTTCAATATCAAGTGAGTGCTTGGGAAGGTTCTGATACACACCCTACCATGTTTTTTCTCTCCGAAAAAAATTAGGAATAATTAAAACTAAAGACGAGTCTGCGTACGATGCGTTTTTTATTTTCTCCCCCTGATAACTTATTTTGCGAAAAGCAACCTTTAAGGGTTTTGACTAAAAGCAAAGATTCGGTCTTTTTAGGTTGAATCGTACAACCTGAGGTCTAGTTTCGTAATTAACATTTCTTTTCGGCAAATGAAATTGATAGGTAATACGTTGGGTCTATACGGCTCAAAATTAGCACTGTAGACGCTTGCCTTTTATGCCTGGCTAATCTATTCCAAGACCCTCCTGTTTGTGTTTAGCACCGTATAAAGCTTGGTGATGACTCTTCAACCGTACAAAGGACATTATTGTAAGGAAATCCAAACCGTTGAAATATCTGACTCATCCACGACTGATTCGCAGTTTGAATGGCTTGGGTAGTTGTACATCAGTGCCACGTCTGAGCTGGATAATCACCACCAATTATAAAATGGTGCTAAACTAACATAGAAGTCTATTCCGTATTTCTAGAGGTGGGCATCGGACCGAGTCGGATCGGATTGTGCCTAACTCGATTCTGTCCCAGATCTAAATACGCTGACCTGAACTCGTTTCGATCGGGGGCCGGATCTGGGACATGCCATCCGATCAGATCCGACACCTTGTTGGCCTGACCCGAACCAATTCTGACTCAGCCAGAGAAACCGAGTCGAATCGGATTAGGTACGATACTGATCAGATTTTTTAACAGTGAAAATTATTATCCTCGTTGTTATTTTCAGTGTGGTCCATTTGAGCTTCGGATATGATTCATTTTTTTACCGAATGCTCTAAAATGATCATGAAAAACGGTTAAACGGTATGGATATAATAAATACATCATTGTGGGGCCCATGTTGAATTTGTTTGAACCATTCGTACAACGCTCGACGTTTAAAAGTTACAGCTGTGAATGGCGTCAGTGGGACTGTCCCATGCGTTGGTGGTACACGGTATTGACATCACGTTAAGAAGTTAGGTGGGTTTGATCATGGTACCTGTGTTATATCAAAACCGTCTATCCATTTGTCGAGCTTATTTTATGACTTGAGATGAAAAATAAGATAGATCTAACTATTAAGTGAGCCACACTGAAAGAAGCAGTGAATATTAACGTCTATCATTGAAACCTTTTTTGGGTCGCCCTCTTTTGTATAATGCTCTAAATTAATCTATAAATATATGTGAACGGTGTAGATATAATAAAAACATCACTATGGGGCCATGTAATGTTGATCTCTTTTGAATAGAGTAGCATCGTCTTGGCATGACACGTACCTACACCTAGGTTGAAAGCCAGCTATGTAGTAGCTGTGTGCAGTGTGCGGTACACAGTAAATCATTTTGCTATTGTACACAACAATCTCAGTTGGGGCCCACCTTGAATGCATGTGATGTATCCACGTCGTCCATTCGTTTTTGCATATCATTTTAGTGGTTGAACCCAAAATCAATGTATATCCAAAGCTCAAGCGGACCATACCATAGGAAAAAGGTAGAAGTATCAAAAGAACTACTCCAGATCGGGTAGGATCGGATCTGTCCGGATCCATTTGGATTGGTTTTCGGGAAGGGGCGGGTCGGATCAGGGCCAATCCAAATTTGACCCGAAAAGATTTTGGATCTGGATGGGGCTACCCGATCAGCACTGATCCAGACCGTCGAATCGGTTCTGATTGGGTCGGATCGAGTCTGATCAGGTCAGATCCACCGGATCGGGTTTATTTTGCCCAGCTCTACGTATTTCAAAGTGGAGAAATTAACTAGCACATCAATTGCACGTGGATAACTTTCCATGCAGCCACTTGCATTTAGCCTCATTAGCATATACATCACGTATCCAGCCAGTCCATTAGATCCAGTCCAATCTTCATAATCTGCTTTGAGAAAGTCATACAGAGTGGATGATCCAAACCGTAGAGTGAGTGGCAAGGAAAAATGGATGGGGAAGCTCATCCATCCAAGATAGGTCCATTCATTGATGTTTAGGACCATCAGAATGCTGTGTTTTCTGCAAAATATGGTATGAATAGTGTGCTAAACTAATGGACTGTCCAGATAGATGACCTAGATGCCAATGAGTCCAAATCCATCTAGGTGTATGGAAAGGTTTCATACACGGAGCCCATTGGATTATTTCCCTCGATCTAATGATAATTGACAAAATAAAAAATAAAAAAATGCAAACGATATCCATTGAACATTTGTTGGACAGCTTAGATATGACCAAACTACCTACTGATCAACGACAACGACGTATAGACGGCTAACAAATGCTTATTTAAAGTACTAATTGTTGATATTTATATCATGTAATGGGACCCAGTGATGACGGGATGGTGTGCCATAGTAAACTGATGAGTTTGAACATCTTAGATCTTCATAAAAATCACAAAAGGATAACATTATCAAATCAATCTATCTTATCTTATAACAGAGTAGTTGATCTTTTCTAGATTCAGTGTTTATGCCGTCGCCTTCACCAGTTTCTGCGAAGTGCACGTGCACAAAATCTACGGCCCACATCATGAATGAGTGGGCCATAGCTAAAAGTTTCACGGATGTGATGATCTTATCCATCTAATCAATGTATGTATTTGGGAATGGTCACCCAAATCCTTTAACTATTTGCCAAATGTAGAGAAGAAAAAAAAAATTAATAAAAATAAAGAAATATATTTATTGATCGGACGGTTAGGAACATAGCATGCAATTTTTAGTCTATGGCCCGTCCAAGATGGCCCACTTGTGAACGGCCAATAATAGGCATGCGGAAACTGTGTGGTAGATATCACCTGTAATGTATTCCTAAAATATCTAACTTGCCTTTAACAAGGTAATTGCACAGGGCTGTCGATGGGCTGGGCTAGTACAGTAAGCCAGGCTAGTTCTGGGTCTAAAAGCCTCAGGGTGGCAATGGATCATGTTACAGCTTTTCTAGGGATGGACCTGGGTGCATAACAACCGAGGTTGGGCAGAGGCCTCGGTTTAGTATGTGGGCCGGGCTTGGACTGACCTTAACGGGCCTATCGAAAGCTCTGCAGTTGTAAAGTCCAATGTTTATGGAAAATGATGAGATAAAAGGGAAGCAAGTAGGTTATGAGATAACATGTGACGTCGGAAGCAGTTGGGAGAAGGTACAAGTCATTGAATGGGAAGTATTAGTTTTCAAATCCAACCGGTTGGACCGTCATTTACTGTCCGTCTAGCAAATAATTTCCAACCTTTCATGTGTGCGTGACATCCAACCCATCGAATAGGTTGGCCAACCATTGAAATTATTTTGTGCAGAAATCAGCCTCATCCACTAGCCGAGTGGACCCCACTTGTACTTTGTTATTCATCAATGGTTAAAAGTTGTTTCTATGGTATGGACAGTAGCAATTTATATTAATCTAAACCTCAGACATTCCGCAACATAACTAGACAGATGTAAGGGAAACTAAAACTAAGCTAGGCTAAGATAAAAGATAGACACTATAAGATAGATTGTATTTAGCATGGGCCTTGAGCTTTTTATCGTGTTCTCCTTTTATAGCTTTTTGAGGCAGCAAAACATTTGCTGGGTTTCCTTTCTGATTTAGAATAATTCGCATGACATTTTTATGTACTCTTTCTATAAGAGATCTTTGTAAATTTGAAACCATTTTCAGATCTCTTACTAGCGTGGCTGTAGAGATTCGTGGATCTTTAGGAATTAGTTTCACAGAGTTTGATTTGGTCATATATATATATATATATATATATATATATATATATATATATATATATATATATATATATATATATATATATTTCAATTTCTCCCCTCTTGACCATGAAAATTCGTAAAATTGGGGTTGAGACGATTTTACTAAATCCGAATTAGGACTCGATCCATTAATTCTCATCCGCTCAAATCGCAGACTAATCTTCGAACCCTCATAATTGCCGTGAGAGTTCGAAACTTTTCTAGGAAGATCTCTAATTTTAGAGGAATTGTGAGAGATAACCTTATCGAGAATATACATATTTGTAAGAGGATTCTTGCCTCGGTGGATCTTTTATAAACGTTCTAGGCACATTATAACGTACCACACAGATTAAGGCTACGTGTCATTTATTGATTCGTCTTCTCTATAGGCACACATACAATTTTGTGCCACCCTAATTATGACAAGAGACGCCCTTGAATGTTGAATGATAAAGGAAAAAAAGATATACTACGCACAACTACAATTCTGCCATTATTAGGATAACAACACGTGGTGCCGACACATGGAGGCATCTTATTGGTCCACAAAGGTATGTCAAAAATGGGTATAAAAAGACCCCACATTATTGCATGTGTTTTATGTCGATTGTCCAGCCACGTGTGCCCTTTACAAATGACATTCAAGTTGCAAATGTGTATAGGGGACTGTTGGTCCATTGGTTACAATTCCATAGTCCACCAAAATGCGATTTCACTTTTTATTCAAATGAAGAATTTAATATTTTCAAACGTGAGATTGGACGGTCCAAATGCCACCATATTTCTAGAGATGCAATCATCATGCAACAATGGTGTAATTCCTTCTAATGAAATTCCATACCATTTAATCCTTTGTTCCAAACAGTTAAGCACATCTAGTTTTCCACCGCCCTTAATCTTGTCCATTCGGAGTTTTAGTGTGCCAGAGTCACTGGACCGAAGTACAATGATCTAGAATGAGTAGGTATATGATATCCATAGTCAGCTACGACATCCCACTTTTTAATGGGGCAGAAAAATCAAGACTCGTCTGGTCTGTTTAGTTACTGGCCTTTAATTTCAGCCGAATCCACTAACATCATCAACGGTCCATAAGTGTTTCTAGTGACAAGGATATAAATCTACTCAATGAAAAACTAGTGCACCATTCTGGCCGGGAGTGAAAAAATCTACACTAAAAATTAAAAAAGAAAAAGAAAAACTAATGCTTCGTTGGGCCCAGATGTGATTTATTAAGCCCAACACGTGATTGTTGACCGTCTAAGTTTGAAAGAAAACGTCAATGATCAAGTTACTGAAAAGGATGGATCGGACAGGGATGACTCTTTTTTTCCTTAGTGGGGCACACCTGATGAATGGATTGGATGGATTTGCTTGATCAATGTGGTTTTCATCCATGCATTACGTGATTTGGATGGTTGGTATCGGTCTAGACTACCATTCTCTTAAACAGTGATAAACTATCACCATAGCTGCTTCCGGTAAATTAAGGTGCAGCTGACCCCTTGCCTATCCCTACTGTACTACAACTTGAGACAGTGTTTGGGTGATCCTGACCGTTGATCTGATAGTCCGATCCCTTGTGTAGATGGACAATGCTACCAAAATAACCTAATTGAAAATCACAACTCTCCATTTTTGGCCTGCGACTATATCGCTAAGAGATAATACAGCCAGGATCTTGATCATATCGGAGTATTTTGGGCATGGCACAACAAATCAACGGTAAGGATCACTGAAAACTGCATGGGCCCCACTTTCAGGGACTCAATAAGCCATAGTGAACCTAGCTAGTATGTGTTACTTGCACTGATGAGGATTCGACCGCTGGAGTTACCATGCAAAAATCGCACTGATTGGATGATCCAATCCATCTGTGTACTTAGCCTCACTTTTTTTTTTTTTTTTTTTTTTTAAAATTTTAAATCTTCTTTTGGCCATCCTCCAAGAGAAAAAGTGATTCTGTATAATCATAACCAATCTATGTTAGACGGAGGTAATTGTTGATTGGATTTAACAATCTTAACCGTTCATATAAAATATTATTGATTGAATGGTTAATATTTGTCGGATCAGTGTGATGCTTGCAGTGTAGATCATGAAATGTAAGCTAAACCTAATGAACAGCCTAGATCATTGGATTAAACCGTCTAAGTGCTCCAATGGAAGTGGATGCACTATAACTTATAGTGCTCTCAAGCATTTCTCCCAAAATAATGCTATTCCAAATTTATTTATTTATTTATTTTAAATGCAACCCTTCATCTAGAATGTTACAGTATGTGGACTTTAAATAAAAATAAAAAAAAAAAATATATTTATTTTTAAGAGAGAGAGAGAGAGAGAGAGAGAGAGAGAGAGAGAGAGAGAGAGAGAGAGAGAGGCAACCATACAAAATAAAAAGAGAGAGAGAAAGAAAAATGAAGAAGAAAAAAAGAAACCATCATTGAACCATTCATCTAGAAGGTTACATTGTACGTAGCCTCTATAGAAAAATAAAATAAAATAATTCCTCACCATTGAAGATCGTACGTTGCTGTCCATTATTATTATTATTATTATTATTATTATTATTATTATTATTTTATTTATTTAACACATGCACACACACCCCCACACACTCACGCGCCGTTGCTGTCCATATGAAAGAGAGTTGGAAACTGCTTTCCATATTGACTGTGGGGCCCACTTTGATGTATTTCACTACATCTACACCGTCCATACAGATGAAAGCTCATTTTAGAGTATGATCGAAAAATTGAACATGATTCCCCAGATGGATAGTACAGGAAACTGTGGTGACTGACAAATAATTTTTTTTTGTAGGCCATAAAATCTTTGGATCAAGATGATATATGTGTGGTCTTTTTATCTAGGTGTTTTTGACCTTATCAACAGGTTGGATGGAAAATAAATATTATGATGGAATCCATCAAGTTTTTAATAGTGAGGATTCAATCAATGACTGTTTCCTGTGGTGTGGTCCACCTAATATTTGATTCAGTTTCCTTCTTGGGATCAACACTAGAATGAGCTGTTAAACTTATTGGACGGTGTGGATTTAAGGCACATACATCTCTGTGAGTCCCACAGCAATGGGTCTCACCTAATTGGCTCACTAAAAAATGCCAAATGTATGAAAAATATAAAATGCACGTATCGTTTTCAATCATTATTCTACTATTTTTAATAGAGTGGGGCTCGGATTTCACTACAAGAGGAAGCATATCTAGCGGCGCTAATACAACCACATAAAAGCGCCGCGTTACTTCGCAGCGCTAGCCAAGCACGGAAAAATGGGGGTGTCGCTAACCGGTACTAGTATACTTTTCGCGGGTACAACTTTGCGGCGCTCATAATAGCGGCGCTTTGTGGGCGCTGCTATATCAGAAAAGCGCCGCTAGATGTACAAAAAGCGCTTCTAAAATTACTAAGCGCCGCTAATAATAGTGTTGCTGAACACTTCTTTCACGAAAAAGTGCTGATTATATATAATTCAATTGAAAAACCTGCATTTTTTTTTTAATATTTGAAACAAAAAAGAGATGCAATACAATTAAAACTGAATATTAAACAAAATTTATATTAATTCACAATTAAAAAAAATATAATATTTATTACAAAAAATTAAAAATGGTCTCGAATAAATAAATAAAAACAAATGATCCCCTATATGGTCTACTCGTATCACGAGTGGCATCAAAAGGCTGAAGTGCTTGTAGGACTAAATTCAGGCACAATTGATTAAAATCCTGCACACAAGAAAAAAAAACACAAAAATCAAATAGTAGCATTTAACAAATTGATGCATGGAAAATAATCAATCCTTTGATCCTATCCTTAAAAAGTCAAAAACTATCAAGGCAACAAATGTTGTAACTTGAATTCCATTACATCTATTAAAATCTTGAACACAAGAAAAAAAAAAAGAGTAAAGGGATGCTTACAAAGATGCTTAACTTCTTGACGCCTCTCTGCATTGGATTCCTTTGTAAGTAGAACTACATGAGATTCTTACCCTCAGGGGCCAATGTATCTGGTATAGTAGGGGATTCATTCTTCATAACCTTGAACATGGCAGCAGCCTGCACCAACATAGCAGAGAATTCTAACCATTTTAATTCATAGGAACAAAAAATATAAGATACGCATAAAAGAAAAACACGAAAACATGAACAAAATAGCAAAGGAATTTAATGCAACATGACAGAATCTGATCATTAAATACATGGTAGGAAGGCAGATTATGAAATAAATGCAATCATTTGAACTTGGAAACATGTTAGAATTGGATATGCAACTCACCACATGAAACAGTAACTCTGCCCCAACTTATACATCAGGTACTAACTATGCCCCAACCAAAAGTCTGACCTAAAGAAAACTAATGCTCTACAGATACCTGATACCAGCGACCTTTTGTTCCAACATACAGTACCCATTCCTTCATCTACACATGAAAACAAAAGAACATCGAGAAAATAGCATCTCACATGCATGCTACTAAGCAGACCACTCACAACAACTTAGTAAAAGCTATGAACTACCTAGCATAAATTAACTCAAGAAATTTAGCCAAATTTATAGTTTTGCATCAACAAAAAATCCATATGATGTCTAATAGCTTCAGTCAAGTTACAAGTCATACTCCCTTCCTGTTGAAATGTCTTAAGATAATAATCTTGGAAACTACCTGCACATTAACTTTTAGATAAGAGACCTTCATTGTGAAACTAAATAAACTTCTGAATGAGAAATTGGCATTAGAGAATATCCTTATTTCTCTTTACAGGGTGTGACAGTATGTATTTGGGGTGTTGCCCCTGCTTTTTGTTGTATTCTTCATTGTTTCTTCTTTCAAAATAAAAGTTCAGCTTACCCATCAAAATTTTTGATTAAACACTAAAATATGACATTAAAATAAGAAATGCAAGTGAATGAATCCCATCCCCTAGTGAGTGAAGTGCAGATAAAAGTTTAGCATATCCATCAAAATTTTCCATTAAAAACTAAAACATGACATTAAAATAAGATGGATATAAAGTTTAGCTTACCCATCACAAATAATAGATTACAGTAGTAGTTCAAATAAGATATTCATTGCTTGTCATTAAGGATATTTGTTGAGAATAGGATGCACATAAATGAGTTAAAATTATATGACAATTACTTACAAATTACAAAAGGTTGCTTATGCACACTTTCAACTGCTGAGGTCGTTGGTTGCTTGACCTCTGAATTTAAGCTAGCAAATGAATAAAGAGAGTGTCAATCTTGATATGAAGGCTCCCATTTTTCCAATTTATAATCTATTCCTCGTATATATGTCATAGAAAACAACACAAGCTCTCTCTGTCATGAAACATTTTCAAAGAAATGTGCTGATTTAGGAACTCTACACCATTGCCAATGGATTTTGACAGAGTAGGCTGAGGAAAAGAGAATCAGTGAAGGGCAAAAAGTCCAGCTCAAGCACAAAGTTATTATTGGAGTTGTGCATAAAAGAAAGCAACTTTATTAGAAAACCAAAAAATGCCTACAAAAATCAAGAAAGAAAGAAAATATAGAAATAATAGAAACAGGAGCAATTAGAATTCTTCTTGCCTTATTATCATGATGCAAATCCCTACATGGGGCCCAAGGGCTCACCAATGATCATAAGCCATTCAAGTCCTGAAAAATGCTCATTATTTCCATTTTACAGTTCCATATTCAAATGGACATAATCATCCAGTAAGGGTACATCTTGGGCCATTTACGATTGACAGTGGAACCATCCGATCCAACAGTCATTGTGACCACTTGGGCCCCACATAGGAAATCCATTGGCTGATCTGATAAATGTATCAGAGGATAATGCAACAGGGGATTTATTGGTTAACTTAGCAGAAGAATCGATGGCTAACATGACCAAGGAACCAAACCTCGTAGTGCATGTAGCAGGAAGCAATATAAGAGTTGTAAACAATGAGAACTGGATAAGTGTGGAAGATGCTAGGATCCCAATTAGCCATGGAGGTCCTGTTCTAGTTCCTGGCTTGACCCCTACTCCTGCTCCAAAGTCATCAACTGAGGAAGCATTTTTTAAAGAAGTCACAAATGGCATGGTCACCGACCCTTCTATTGCAGCTGATGAAGCTACCAACCGTGAAATATGAATACCCGAGGTAACCGTCTGAAGAGGCAAAGTTTTTCATTTTTGAGTTCATTTCCTTAACAAGTAATTGACTTCCCATGGCGCTCCCTTTAGCACAACTGAGCTAGATATGGCAGAGCTTTGTTTTTGTGTGTGTGTTTGTTTCTTTCAATCTTTCCTACCATTGATAAAACAGATACATCTCTGGTCATTGTCGGAACTATAGTTTTCATCAATATCTACAATGTGCAAATGATAATGGCCAGGGATCAACCATCTGACAATCTGCTTGGGTCCTAAGGATCAACCATCTGACATTGCGGGGACAAATTAACTTTGTGCATGTTTTGAGGGAAGGAAACGCACCGGCAGATTTTATGGCCCGACGTGGGAGCGGTTCGCAATCCTTTTCCTGCTTCGACACTCTTGCAGATCTTCCCCACCAGGTTAGAGGTGCTATCTTCCTTGATAAGGTTGGCCTTGGATCGATTAAGACGTTGTAAAGGTTTTGTTTTGTGCACTTTTGTCTTCTCTCATGATAGGCCCCTGTTTTATACTTTGGGGTGCCCGAATGTACAGGACATTATTTTATGAAAGGAATACGTTTTGAAAAAAAAAAAAAAAAAAAAAAAAAAAAGCTTATTAGCTTCAAAAAAAAAAAAAAAAATGATAATGGCCAGGGTGTTTCATGTTGTAATGCAACATGTGAATACAATAGTGGTCTTGGGTCCTGCATCTTTGTTGAAATGAAATGTCAAGTTATCATAGATTGTCGAAGTACACTTTTTAACAGACTATAAAGCTCAGCTATCTTTTTTTCTCAACAAGATTGAAATTGATGTGGGCATTATAAATTGGAGAATTGACACTATTTCATAACATATATAACCGTACAACCTATATGGTCCATATGGTTGTATAAAATTGCCTACAATACTATTATTTTAGTAATTTTTAAGGCTATCGCAAACTACCTGAATGGTTTAAGTTGTACCAATTTTCTGTTGTACAGGAATAGGTAACCATTACCCATTTACAGCCATTTACCGATGTAATTAGAAAACCAAACACCCCTTAGTGAAGTGATGTGAGCAACACTAGTAAATCATTTATGCTACTGTTTTTATCTTTTCCTATTATTGTAATTAAAAATCTAAAAGTTACCATACATGTTGACCAATAAAAAAATATCTAACCTGTAAAAACATATGTAGCTGTAAGTGTCTAACCTGCAAATCAGAACTCTTGGCATATCTAACAAGGTGAACAAGACAGAAACAAGTAACAGATGAGCTCTACAAAACCAACATGCCAAGCACAAAGGAATCCAAACATATAAGAAACTGTTAACCACGACACATTAACTCAACAGAAAAATTTAGAAACCACAAACATTACCTAACCAGGAAACCAACATAATCAGAAACCTCTGATACTCAGATCTATAACAACATACCGTCATTAAGATAGATTTGTTGTCATTATCATAGCTTTGTCCTAGCTATTTGGTTCTGACATTTCAGATTGTGTTTACCAATAATCCCTCTCTAAAGGTCCTATATCCACCTGTAGCTTGAATAAGATTCTGAACAAGCATCCTTGTGCTTGGTTGGCAAAGTTTCTATGAGCAGCTACTTGCCTAAAATTGACCCTCTTTTGTCAAATTTATTTACAAAAATTCAAACTAAAATGGCTGAACATAAGGTTAATATTTTTCCCCAAGAACAATGAAATCATAGAGAAGACACTTTTAACTAGAGAGTGGTAAGCTCTTGTCCACATAGAGAAAACATAGGCCTAGACAAACTCGGTGTCTTGTTATTTTCCCCATTTTAGTCAAATGTATAAATAGGAAAGGTTGGCCTGACAGACTTTTCAGCCCTGGCATGCTTCTAGTTGAGATGGTGCTTTGCCTACTGGCTTAGACACTCAGGTGGGCATGTGCCTAACTTTGGTTAAAGGCCGGTGCATGATGCACCCTAAGTGCCGTTTTTACACCATTTTGTTGTAGTGGCTGAACAGAATCAAATAGCTTTATTCTAGCAAATGGCCTTCTACCACCAACCGAACCATCTGATCCCAACCTCTAACTACACAAAATATCATAGGCCCCACTCGTACAAACTAAACCCAAGGAGAAACCATTTACATCTTATAGTCCACAAAATGGAATGGGTTAAACAGGAAGAAAAACCCATACTAAAATCAGACCGTAGAATTTTGAGTGGACCTTTATCACCAACTTGAGCAGAGTCAGCTGGTGTCACTGAGCCCATAAAAGTCCAAATTCAAATCAAAGTAAAAAACAATGCCTGAAACCAATTTTCATTGGAAGGTAACCTAAATTACCTTCAAACTGACACGAAACCAAAACATAACATATCAACCGAAAAAAAAGGTCCCATGATATGCCATCCCAAACACCATTTTGCATGTTCCAGTTTAAGATGCAAGAAATGAAGTTGGAAAACTGTGATAGCCATTAAAAATCCAAACTGATAATTAAAAATAAAAATAAATAAATAAATAAAGCAGCTAGGAATATAATTTAACCAAACCTCCCCATATGAGAATCTAACCATAACGACATTGAATCAAAATTCCACTAGAACTCAGTCATACCGAATTCGGTCAACCACCAATTCACACTCTACAAAACATCAGATAGAAACCCAAAATTTAAATCTTCTCTTAAAGAAAATCCAAATCTTACAATTCACAGTTTTGATTAGAACACAAAAATGAAAATCAACATATCACCCCATAATTACAACAAATGACATGCACCCTATCCAAAAAGGGGTGTATCTTTTAAAAAACAAGGGTATAAACATCTACTACTATAGCACAGAAGAATTGAATTCCACACACACCAACAACAAAAACCGACCTCGGAAAATCCTCATTCATATAAAAGAAATAAAGGAATTCACAAATAATTAGAATTTCGACCCTACATTCTGATGCAGACGAATTGCCATGACATGCATAGTATTGGAAAAGGGGGTGTACATATTGAAAACAAGGGTGCAAATATTCATTCCCAGAACAGAGAAAAATTCAATTTCATTATAGAGACACCAAGAACAAGTAAGAACAACCTCAAAAAAAAAATCCATATTCTCAAGGAATGAGACCGATTCGGAAGAGAAACATCCCTGTTTTATACTATTCCTGGTAAGAAATAAGTCAGAATAGAAAAATCCTAAAACAGTTTCAACAAAAACGATGGACAAGATACAGACAGGAACAATCTATGAAGGTTTTAGCTAATACCTTCGAACTTGTGAATCAGATCAACACCATCAACAACCTTGATTCGAGAATCTGCAGATGTAATAAGCACTTCTAAATTAGGGATTCAACCATGCAAATCCCTAAAAATGGATTCGATAATGCAAATTCCTAAAAATGGATTCGACAACGTAAATCCCTAATTAGGGATTTGTATTCAACAAAGCATATTTGTAAGACTCGTATCCTAGACCGTACCGTTTCGTAGGTTCCTGCGGTCTTTTCGATCGAATTTCGGCAACCTTCGACCCTTAACCGGTGTTACGCGCAACCTTGATTCATACGTCGTTAATCTAATTCGACTCAACCCGAGACTTGTACGACCGCACTGTCGCCGCGGTTCCGATGCCGTGGCTCGAGCGCTGAGGCGATACTCTGGCCAAGAGATGTGGGCTAGCGTTCGGTGCGAGGAAAATGCCGCACGTGCGAAACCCAAGAGAATCTCTACGAGATGTCATATCAATCATCCATTAATCAATCCCATCATGTCAAGTACACGTCACCTCACACTCTTCCCCAAGCAACCCCAAAAGTCAAAAAGTTCTTACACAAGCCCATACCTCTCTTACAACATGTGTCACAAAAGTCAAAAAAGTGACTCTTACACCCATCACCACCACATCAAACATCACCCATCTCTCTCTCCCTTTTATAAACCTCTCTCTCATTTTCAAAATACTATTCCCAAGCAAGCAAGAACCCCATACGTCCAACCTTCCCCATCTCTCCAAGAGAGCTACAAGTGTGGCCCACCCTCTCATCTCCCATCTCCACCATCCATTCCTCATCTCCTCCATTGGAATCGAAGCTAAGGAGCTAAGGAACCCATAGGAGCAAGAAGATTGAACGGTGAGTGCTTGATAAGAGTAATTTTTCATATTTTTAAGATGGGCCAAGTGAGGCCAATCGATTAATGGTTTGGATCTCACTTGGGACCCTAAGATGTGGTCGATGGCCCGCTTTGATCATCATGATCATTCCATGATGGGGCCATTCTCCATGGCCCTCATCATGATATTTATTTCCTTGATTTAGATAGGTCATCTAGACCGTCCATATTGGTGAGGAAAGGATCTCCATCGTTGAGTTTCGATTTTGATGGGCCCACATGCTTTAGGGCCCATTTGATGTATGATTTATTGCAAGGGAGGGCCCATAATGTCGGGGTCCCTCCATCAGAAGCGTGTCCTACTCTCTCTCTCTCTCTCTCTCTTCTTTTTTTATATTGTTGTGTGATGATTTGGCTGTGTGGCCCACTTGAATGGAACCTATCATGAAGTGAGTATTTTATCCAAGCCGTTTATGAGTGGGGTCCATCTTATGTGTGTTGTACCCACACCATTCATCATGTGGTGACCCACTTGAATAAAGCCCACCTCTACTGTGAGGACCGTCCAGCGTCCAGGGACACTGGACATCTCTATGAAAAACACAAATAATAGCTTGGTTACAAGCTCATGGGGTGGCCCACTCATATACACCCTTCCTTGATTTATATGTTCAATCCACGTTGTCCATCTCTTTCCTTACCACCTTTTAGGCATTGAACTGGAAAACATAATCAATCCGAGGTTCTGGCAGGCCATAGCATAGCAAATGATGGTCTTCACAGTTGAAACCTTCCCTGAAATTTCTATACATAAAAAATATACTCAATATTAGGCTCGTTGAATTTATTACGAGCTGTGGAATCCTATGGCTGGAGTGGATTCACTTGGAGCGGGCCCCACATGCGATTTTTCACAGGAAAAAAAAATGAGGAAAAGAAGCAGCTGCTTTTGCAGCGCTGCTGCTATTAGAAAGGGTAGGCACTACCTGCACCTGCTACCTGCAGACGACGAACGGTATGGCAGCCACCCACGACTCCAGCCGTGGGCCCCACCATGATTTATATGTGTCATCCATCCGTTCATTGGGTGGGCCCCTCCCTGGAGTGGGCCCCCTCCAAAAATTAGGCCCATCCAGTGCTCTGGAGGCCCACACCAAAGGAAACAGTGTGAATTGAAGGTCTGCCATTGAAACCCTTTTTGGGCCCACAGAAGTTTCGGATCAAGCTGAAATTTATTTTTACCTTTCATCTAGGTTTGCGTGACCTTATGAACGGGTTGGATGGGAGGTTGACATTAAGGTGGGCCCCACGTGGGACCCACAGTGATTTATGTATTTTGCTCCACTATCCGCCTGGACGGTGGAGCCCGCTGTGATGCATGTGCTCTATCCCCACCGTCCAGGGGACGGTGTGGGTGTGTGCGTGGGTGCGTGTGTGTGTGGGTGCATGCGTGTGTGTGCATGTGGTGTATGTGCACGTGTGGCTATATATATATTATATTATATTGTATATATTATATTATGTAATATAATACACATTATGGTGGGCCCTCAAATGGACCCCCACCATGATGCTTATGTTGCATCCAATCCATCTATCCATTTTAAAAGATCATTTCATGGCATGAGCTAAAGATGAGCCAGATCCATAGTCTAAGTGGACCCTATCTTGGCATGTTTTGAGGTCCATCTTAATGTATTTGTGGTAGATCATTGGGGCCCACTTTGATGTGGATGTAAGGCCCATGTCATTAGACCATTTGATGTATTCTAAGGCCCATGGGACTAGGCCGATTTGATGTTTTAGAGGCTCATGGGTTAAGGCCCATTGAGATGTATTAGGGCCTATGGGTTGAGGCCCATTTGATGTACATATGCGGCCTAATTGGTGTTGCCTATTTGTTACATATAAGACCCATGAGAGTAGACTCATTTGATGTATCTAAGGCCCACGGGTTATGACCCATTGCAATGAGCATAAGGCCCATTAGTGCGGCCCATTGATGTGGCCCACTTGACGAATGAAAGGCCCATATGGTATGGCCCATTTGATGTATCTAAGGCCCAATGGGATGAACCTAAGGCCCATTGCAATGTGTAACCCCAACCTGGTTCATGTAATGATATTCACTACAGGCTACGCCTTGGGAGCAATGTTGGTTTGACGTCCACATTACAAGGTTAATGTTGGTTAAATGTCCACATTACGACTCTCCCTAGGGCCCATTAATAGACCTGTACTCGTTTCGGTAGGCCGTCTAGACCCATCTGCGTTGTGAGGATAGTTCATTACTTTATTACATGTTTTGTATAGTTCCATGACTCATGATTATACGCATTATATGTATGCTTGATATGAGAGGTGACTGATCATAGCATATGCCTTCGGGCAGGTTGTTTATGGGTTCCCGGTTAGGCAGTGTTGCCCTACATGAGCGCACGATACGCGTAGAACTGCTGCATGACTGGATAGTGTGATTCATGCATTTGCATTGTATGATATGGTTACTATACACCCTAGCGACATCAGGGCCGTAGCCTCCATAGGCGTATCATGGTTGGTAGGATTGGATATCGAAAATCTTGTTCTACATGGGGTGCTATAGATATCCTTGGGTGAAAGTCCCTAAACCCTTATGGTACCAAGAGGTTGCTCTAACGTCTAGACCGAGTGGGTGCATGAGCGCTGAGGGCCGATTACCAGAAGGCCCCGCTTTTCACTGTGTCATGGTCGGTTGGAAGGGGGTGAGGCCTTACCCGCCCGAGAGGAGGGGGCAATGCTAGGCTGAGTTTGACCAGTTCGAGGAATGGGTCCGCTATCGATAAGCCGAACCCAATATTAGCAGGCGGGTAGTGAGGTCTCTTCCACTTACCTTATTGCTCGTGATGGGGTGACAATCTAGTTTAGAGTGTACTAGACCCCGGTGATATTCCAGATTTGAGCTGTACTGATATGTAGACTTAGATGAGGATTTGTATGCTTGAGTTGCATTTCATACCGCATGGCCTTGGTACGGCCAACATCATTCATGTCTTGCATCGTATAGCCTTGGTATGGCTAACGGTATTCATGGACTCATCAGCATGTTCCGTATTACTCTGATACTGCATATTTACATTTCTACCTTGCGCACACACTTTCACCACCCTCTAAGCTTTCTTTAAGCTTATGCACGACCGTTGCGTGCAGGTGATGTTGGAATGCAGCAGCGTTGAGGTTGGAGCACATAGCAAATCATTTTGGAGCTTTTCATCTATCATCATTGTATTTTCCTTTATGCTCATTGTACTTGTAAAGTTTTTGATCATAGTGAAAATGTGATGGAGTTTTTGGTTGTTGATTGTGGGTTATGCCTTTGTTTATGCTTATGACGAATTAAACTGATGTTAAAAATCCTCTTTATAGCATCCCGGGATCGGAACCTGGCGTATGGGCGCTGGGAGCCGAGAATGGGGTTTTACGGAGGCCGTCAGCACTGAATTCTGCGATCGAAAATTTTATGAGCCCGGTTTCCGAGTTTGGGGCATGACAATATTCCTAATCAATTATTCTAAATTTTAGAAAACAACAACAAGAAGAGAAAAGCATTACATTATACCTGAGAATCTGAGATTCACGAGCAGCAGAAGACAGAACTGCAGCAGAGGGTCGAGGAATAGGGTTTTGAGAGAGATAGATAGGGAGAAAGTCCTGCAAAATACACAAGAAATCCACAAATGAAAAATGGAAAAAGAAAAAGTATCTTCTCACTTGAATTTTCTAAAATCCAAACCCTAGTTATAGATCTAGTAAATTCCCACTATAACCAGTCAAAAAACCTTGCAAAGTGTAGAAAATAGATCTAAAACCCTAGGAAATAAGACAGTAGCAGATCCCAAAGCAGGTTGCTGCAGCTGAAGAGATCCCAGAGCAGCCGTGAGAGAGAAAGAGAAGAGATCCCAGGTCGCTGCATCCATGAGAGAGAAAGATGAGAGATCGAGAGAGAGAGAGAGAGAGAGAGAGAGAGAGAGGGGGGTAGGAAATAGGAAGAGTCGTGCGGGGGCCGGTAGTTTTTTTTTTATATGGTACAATATCCGTCGCGTAGGTCTTACTTAGCGCTGATGAAAGAGACGCACAAATGCCGTGGATACAGGTTTTTGTTGTAGTGTTTCGTGGCCTAATTCAAACGAATCCCGATCCTCTCCCAATCCTCTGGAAGCAAAGATTTTTCATTTCCTCATTTTCACCGGGCCATGTCATTCTGACAACATCATTGCAATAAAGCTGATGTCATCAATTAAAACTTGGCTAAAGATAATACGGAAATATCTTTGTTTCCCTGCGACAGAGGATCAAATTAAATTTAAACATAGTGCCAATATAACCTTTTGAATTGAGGAATCTTGGTAGCCAATATTTATTTTAAAAAAACTTGTGAGAACTTTTTAAGAACGCATTTCTCTTGATACGAGCTTAAAATCTCAACCGCCCATGTGATACAGCAACCCATGTACTATTATTTAATTTTCAACCAATCATTCCGTGGCAGCAAAAATGGGTAGCCGATCAGGTGCGGCCCTGGCCTCCCCCAACAAACTGCGGCCTAACTGTGGAGCCCATCTTGATGTATGTATTACATATCCATGTCATCCACTCATTTGTTTAGCTAATTTTAGGGCATGAGCCCAAAAATGAAGTAGATCAAAATCTCAGGTGGACCACAACATATGAAATAATAGGGATCAAACACATGCCATTTAAAACTTCCTAGGACCCACTGTAATGTTCACCTAATGTTTATTTTCCATCCAACATATTGATAAGGTCACACATAATTGGATGAAAGGGAAAAAAAAAAAAACAATCAACTTGATTCACAACTTGATTCAGAAAAATCAAAACTTTTACAGTCCAACAAAAGTTTTTAATGGTTAATAATCACAATTTCTTATGAGGTGGTCTACCTAAGATTTAGATCTATTTTATTTTTTTAGTCACATGCCCTAAAATTATCTAGAAAAACAAATGACCAATGTGGATATACAATAAATACATTAAAGCGGCCCCAAATCGGGGTAACGATCCTTGAGGGGCTCATTTCCTTAGTGGCCCATCTAATACTGTGCTCGATGCTGGTAGATGTTGGTCGAAGCGCTTTGGGCCCTACTATGATGTATGTGTTTTATCCAGTGTCCATTCATTTTGGCAATTCATTTTAAAGTATCATTTAAAATTTGAGGATGATCCAAAGTTCAAGTGAACTACACGAGTTCATTATGTTGAAAACTTGTGGGCTACTTTAGTTTTGAATCAAGTTGATTTTTATGTTTTCCCTTCGTTTAGGCAGATATAACTTATGAACAAGTTAGATGGCAAATAAACATCATGGTGGGCCCTAAGAAGATTTCAATGGTCACTACCAGAAAAAACAGGTAAAGGCTACGGATAAAATCTGTAGCCATAGACCTATGGCTACGGTTTTAGTCCGTATCACAACCGTAGTCATAGGTGCCGTAACAATAGGTCTGGAACCTATAGCTACAGATTTAATCCATAGCTATAGGTTACAACAACTACGGATATAATTCGTAACAATTATATCTATAGCGATAAGCATAAACAGTTACGGATATTATTTGTAGCAAAAAATCTGTAGCAATATGTTAAATTTAATAATGGCTACAGCTGTCAGATTATCGGCTTCGATCAATATCTGTAGCTATTTTGTACGTTTAAAAAACAAAGGTTACGGATTTAATCCGTAGACATAAACCTATAACTATGGTCAATATCCGTGCTATAATCATTCATTTATTCAATTACCACCTGTATAATCATTCATTCATTTAATTACAATCGTTCATTCTTTCAATCAATCCGTAGCTATAGACCTATAGCTATGGTCAATATCCGTGCTATAATCGTTCATTCATTCAATTACCACCTGCATAGTCATTCATTCATTCAATTAAATCATTCATTCAGTCAATCAATTACAATTATAATTACAATAATGCTAAAAATATAAATCTCGGTGAGTCTGTGTGCACTCGCATATGACCAGGTGCATCCTTCATCCACCATAGATAGAAAATGAATGTGAGTATCAGTACTCCACTTGCACATCTGACAGCTATACCAATAGCTTCTCCTGTGTGTCTTCTGTAATTATTCGAGGGCGAACCACCACTAGAGGACTCTACAACATAAAAACAAAGAATCAATCAATTGAAGAAGGATGAAAACTAAATGCAAGGAAAATATAGAAATAGGATAGTTGAGAACCTAGAGAATTGGTTATATGTTATATGTTATAGATTATAAGTTATATGTTATATGTTATAGTTTTTAGGAATTGAGAATTGGTTAAGGTTTAGGTTTAGGAAATCGGGTTCGGGTTCGGGATCGGGTTTAAGTTTGGGTTTTCAAGTTTAGGTTTAGGTTTAGGTTAGGGAGTTGAGATTAGGATTAGGTGTAGGTTTAGGTTTAGGGATTTGAGAATACATTTAGGTTTTAGGTTTAGGTTTAGGTTTTGGTTTAGGTTATAGGTTAAAGTATATGTTATAGGTTAAGGTTTAGGTTTAGGAAATCGGGTTCGGGTTCGGGATCGGGTTTAGGTTTGGGTTTAGGTTATAGGTTATAGGTTATAGGTTTAGTTTATAGATTAAGGTTTGGGTTATAGGTTTAGGTTTAGGTTATAGGTTATATGTTATAGGTTATAGTTTTGGGGAATTGAGAATTGGTTAAGGTTTAGGTTTAGAAATCGAGTTCGGGTTCGGGATCGGGTTTAAGTTTGGGTTTTCAAGTTTAGGTTCGTGTTTAGGTTAGGAGTTGAGATTAGGATTAGGTGTAGGTTTAGGTTTAGGGATTTGAGAATACATTTAGGTTTTATGTTTAGGTTTTAGTTTTGGTTTATGTTATAGGTTATAGGTTTAGGTTTAGGTTATGAGTTTTGGGATTTGAAAATAGGTTTAGGTTATAAGTATAGATTTAGGTTGGGTTATAGGTTAAGGTTTAGGTTTAGGTTATAGGTTTTGGGATTTGAGAATAGGTTTAGGTTATAAGTATAGGTTTAGGTTAAGGTTATAGGGTTTAGGTTAGGGTTTAGGTTATAGGTTATAGGTTTAGGTTTAAGTTATAGGTTTAGGTTTAGGTTTTAGGTTTAGGCAATGGCTTAGGTTATAGGTTATAGGTTATATGTTTAGTTAAGGTTTAGGGATTCGGGTTCGGGTTTGGGTTCGGGTTTAGGTTATAGGTTTAGGTTTAGGAAATCGGGTTCGTGAGTTTGGGATCAAGTTTAGGTTTGGGTTTACGTTTTAGGTTATAGGTTTAGTTTATAGGTTAAGGTTTGGGTTATAGGTTTAGGTTATGTTAGGTTTAGGTTATAGGTTATATGATACAGTTATAGTTTTGGGAATTGAGAATTGGTTAAGGTTTCGGTTTAGGAAATCGGGTTCGGGTTCGGGATTGGGTTTAAGTTTGGGTTTTCAAGTTTAAGTTTAGGTTTAGGTTGAGAGTTGAGATTAGGATTAGGTGTAGGTTTAGGTTTAGGGATTTGAGAATATATTTAGGTTTTAGGTTTAGGTTTTGGTTTGGGTTATAGGTTTTGGTTTAGGTTATAGGTTATAAGTATAGGTTATAGGTTAAGGTTTAGGTTAGGTTTAGGTTTAGATTATAGGTTATAGTTTTTGGGAATTGAGAATTGGTTAAGGTTTCGGTTTAGGAAATCGGGTTCGGGTTTAAGTTTGGTTTTTCAAGTTTAAGTTTAGGTTTAGGTTGGGGAGTTGAGATTAGGATTAGGTGTAGGTTTAGGTTTAGGGATTTGAGAATACATTTAGGTTTTAGGTTTAGGTTTTGGTTTTAGTTTAGGTTATAGGTTATAAGTTATAAGTATGGGTTATAGGTTATGGTTTAGGTTTAGGAAATTGGGTTCGGGTTCGGGATCGGGTTTAGGTTTGGGTTTAGGTTATAGGTTATAGATTATAGGTTTAGTTTATAGGTTAAGGTTTGGGTTACAAGTTTAGGTTAAGTTTAAGTTTAGGTTATAGGTTATATGTTATAGTTTATAGTTTTGGGGAATTAAGAATTGGTTAATGTTTAGGTTTAGGAAATCGGGTTCGTGTTCGGGATCGGGTTTAAGTTTGGATTTTCAAGTTTAGGTTTAGGTTTAGGTTAGGGAGTTGAGATTAGGATTAGGTGTAGGTTTGGTTTAGGTATTTGAGAATACATTTAGGTTTTAGGTTTAGGTTTAGGTTTGGGTTTTGGTTTTGGTTATAGGTTTTGGTTTAGGTTATAAGTTATAGGTTTAGGTTAAGGTTTAGGTTTAGGTTATGGCTTTTGGGATTTAAGAATATGTTTAGGTTATAAGTATAGGTTTAGGTTGGGTTATAGGTTAAGGTTTAGGTTTAGGTTGTAGGTTTTGGGATTTGAGAATAGGTTTAGGTTATAAGTATAGGTTTATGTTTCGGTTATAGGTTTTGGTTAAGGTTATAGGGTTTAGGTTAGGGTTTAGGTTATAGGTTATAGGTTTAGGTTTAAGTTATAGGTTTAGGTTTAGGTTTAGGTTGTAGGTTTAGGTATAAGCTTAGGTTATAGGTTATAGGTTATATGTTTAGGTTAAGGTTTAGGGATTCGGGTTCGGGTTCGGGTTCGGGTTCGGGTTTAAGTTTTAGGTTTAGGTTTAGAAATGGATTCGGGTTCGGGTTTGGGATCGGGTTTTAGTTTGGGTTTAGGTTTTAGGTTATAGGTTATAGGTTTAGTTTATAGGTTAAGGTTTGGGTTATAGGTTTAGGTTAGGTTTAGGTTTAGGTTATAGGTTATATGTTATATGTTATAGGTTATAGTTTTTGGGAATTGAGAATTGGTTAAGGTTAAGGTTTAAGAAATCGGGTCCGAGTTTGAGATCCGGTTTAAGTTTGGGTTTTCAAGTTTAGGTTTAGGTTTAGGTTAGGGAGTTGAGATTAGGATTAGGTGTAGGTTTAGGTTTAAGGATTTGAGAATACATTTAGGTTTTAGGTTTAGGTTATAGGTTTTGGTTTAGGTTATAGGTTATAAGTATAGGTTATAGGTTAAGGTTTAGGTTTAAGAAATCGGGTTCGGGTTTAGGTTTAGGTTTAGGTTATAGGTTATAGGTTATAGGTTTAATTTATAGGTTAAGGTTTGGGTTATAGGTTTAGGTTAGGTTTAGGTTTAGGTTATCGCTATATGTTATAGGTTATAGTTTTGGGGAATTGAGAATTGGTTAAGGTTTATGTTTAGGAAATCGGGTTCGGGTTCAAGATCGGGTTTAAGTTTAGGTTTTCAAGTTTAGGTTTAGGTTTAGGTTAGGGAGTTGAGATTAGGATTAGGTGTAGGTTTAGGTTTAGGGATTTGATAATACATTTAGGTTTTCGATTTAGGTTTTGGTTTTGGTTTAGGTTATAGGGTTTGGTTTAGGTTATAGGTTATAGGTTAAGGTTTAGGTTTA
This sequence comes from Magnolia changhungtana, assembly GCA_030180095.1. NCBI lineage: Eukaryota > Viridiplantae > Streptophyta > Magnoliopsida > Magnoliales > Magnoliaceae > Magnolia > Magnolia changhungtana. The sequence goes on along the minus strand of JASAUF010000182.1, from coordinate 6,278,537 downwards.
GGAAATCGGGTTATTTCGGGATCGTTTGGGTTTAGGTTATAGGTTATAGGTTTAGTTTATAGGTTAAGGTTTGGGTTATAGGTTTAGGTTAGGTTTAGGTTTAGATTATAGGTTATATGTTATAGGTTATAGTTTTTAGGAATTGAGAATTGGTTTAGGTTTAGGTTTAGGAAATCGGGTTCGGGTTCGGGATCAGGTTTAAGTTTGGGTTTTCAAGTTTAGGTTTAGGTTAGGGAGTTGAGATTAGGATTAGGTGTAGGTTTAGGTTTAGGTGTTCACTCCCCAAGTATAGGGTTGTGATGTAGTAATAAACTCGGTAAGACCGAGGTCGAATCCACAGGGACTGAAACTCATACGTATTCTGAAACCAACTAGAACTAGAACTAGAATGAGATGAAATCTAAAACGAGTGTGATTTGATGAATAATGGTGAAATATTAATCTAAACTTAAAGAATTCAGGAAAAGAAAACTAGGGATTTAGAGGATCCACTTGTAGAGATCAGGGAGATCTTATGCTTGCTTCATGGATATTAAACTGAACTTACTTGATGTAGTTTTCAAGAGATGAAAGGTATATGAATTAGAATGGATTCCATCACCAAACCATACCCAGGAGACAAAGCAAACAATAGAATTAAACTAATTACCAACCAATCACATGTATGAAGGTTAGGAAGTATAAAGGCCGTGAAAAATTTACTAATAAGAATGAAAGAGTTCTAGTTAAATGTAAATATTCATCTCCGCATCTCTTAAGAGTAAAAGAGTTTTAGTTAAATTTAAATATCTCTCTCCGCATCTCTTAAGAATAAAAGAATTTTAGTTAAATTTAAATATCTCTCTCCGCATCTCTTAAGAATAAAAGAGTTCCAGTCAAATTTAAATATATAAAAAAAGGGGCTTCATGCGACAACAGAGAAAGGGAGAAAGAGAATTTTGGAGTACTTAGATCGGGTATATATATTGTCCTCCTTTTAGTATTTTTATATATTTAATTTAATTTGATTTGCTGAATTCAGTGAACGGTGTGGATTGGTCACACGTTCATTATATAGAATTATAGGTAAAAGTCATTTATAGGGGAGGGGAATCTAAAATTTTATAATTATAGTTGGTGTGCATCTGATCAAATTAGATTAGATCTGTATGGATCACATGATCCTTAAAGCTAAAATAAACAAGGGCCCTAATATTCAGATCAATCTAACCATCAGATGGATCACATTATTTAGACCTAGAAGTGTTTGATAAAAGAATCTTAGATATTTTGCGTAAGTGTTGTTATCACTTGGTATAGAAGGTTGAGATGTGCCATTGGTGAAAATGTGGTTAGATCCACACCACTCCTCAAATGCATAGAGTTAAAATATGACAAGACCTCAAGAATCTGAATGATCTGACCATCAGATGGACCACCTCGATCAAGTGATTATCATTCAATTTTATAACCTTATAAAGGAGAAAAAAAAGAATAGAAATTTGAATTATTTAATTATTTTAGATCTGGCCACCGAGGATCTTAATCAAAGGTGGGCCCCACTATGTAATACAAATAAATGAAAAATAATACCATTGATATAATTGATAGGACCCCGACATTCAAATCAACCCAATTACATTGCAGAGCCAATACTACCAAACTTAGGTGAGTGACCCAACTTGTCTCATAATTCATTAAAATTAAAATAGATCATTGTGATTGTTTGATTGATTTACTGGTTTGAATATTTTGATATGATAATTGTACAATAAATTTATATGTGAATATTTTAATTAAGACAATTATGCCAAATATGAAAAATATGTATTATATATCATCCCTTATTCAATGTATTGCATGATGCATGGTCGATCCTAGGGGCCATCCCTGGAAGAAATGTCGATCCTGGTAGAACGTTACCAGATGCGGGCTATGCCCAAGCCTACCGAAAGGTGGAAGCCTACCCAACGGGTGGATGCGGGTTGACGACCTCCAATCCAGGCAGATGGACGATCACCCCATCTGATGCATTCATACCCCATTTTACATTCATATTTTTGAACATGTATTTTTGTATTATTTTAATTACTATGATTATGAACCATGCTAAGTTATATCACTAAGCCTAGCCAGCTTATATTTTTATTGATGGAAAAACCATACAGAGGAGCCATTAGTAGATGATGTGGCGAAAGAACCAGAAGGATCTACTGTACCTGAGCACCCACCTGAAACATGGCCATACTTATCTGAGGATGAAGTGGCAGTATTGGAAAATTTTTAATTATATGTTTTACTTGGTTAGCACAGTTTAATTAATGAATAATGCATACTGGTATTTATTTTGAGACTTTAAGAAATTATTTAGCTTTATTCCTTTGGATCAATGTTAGCATGGAATAAATATCATTATAGTATAATGGTATAATAAATGAATGATTTTAAGGTTTATTTTATTTTAAGGGTTATTAAATTTTATAAGTGCTTAGTTGATTGGTGTTATGTATTATGTATGTGTGATTGAGATTATGATAAACTTTATATTGAATGTAAATATCACATGCGATTAAACTGATTAAAGAATTAATTTAGTATACTTTGTGTCTAAGTTACGAACCGAAACTCGAGTCTGAGGGTGCACACTCTGTACCCAGATTTTGGGGCGTGACAGGAAGGGTACTGACATCCAACCATGCCCAGGAGACGATGGTGAACAACAAGGCTTTCCGACGTCATAAACATAACAAAGCAAAAGAAATACTTAAAGCCTTCGCAGACCCATTGTAATTTTAGTCACAACAGACCATTAAAAACTAAGAACATTCCATTAATAATCAACTAAAATCAAACTTAGTTTAGTGTAAATAAAAAGCACAAGCAAAGAGTTTCCCATCAAGCTACAGGCTTCACCTCTTAGCCCTAGCTAAGAAGTTCAGCCAGACATGGATGGGCTGGATCTCTAATAATAAAATAAACAAATAAAAATAAAAAGAAAAAAAGAAAACAAACTTTTATCCTTCTCTCGCCGTTCCTGAATGCCCCACGACTGCTCCCCCTTTTCTCTCTCTGCTCTCTTCTCTTTGTAGGCAACCTAAGAGTCGGTTGGAGTGGAGAAACTTCATGTAGAAGTTCTCCTTACGCAACAATCAGGTGATGAGTTTCTAACGCAGCAGCGTGCGAAACAAGAACGCGCCAGCTTCTAGTAGGATGAATCTCAGCAAAACAGAGCTTGTTGCATGATCTGATCCGACCAGACCTCTTGGCAGCGGTCGGACCCACATTTAGAAGGTTTCGAATGGTCAGGATCGTTGGACCGATCCTGGCCATATGCACAAAATGGATTGGATTGCCCAGATTTTCAGACGTGCGTAAACAGGGGCTGCGAAGTCTCTTACGCTGACTGATGGTGGGGCCCATTATCAGCGTTGGTTGAAGAATCCATACCGTCCATTGAGTTGTCCTCGAAAAACCGTCCAGATATGCTGAGATAGAGCTGATTTCAGTGTGGCCCATAGAATATTGTACTCCACCGTCTGTCCTGAGTTTGATCACGATTTACCTGTGCGTACGTGCATGGGAACCAAAAGAGACCTTGGAAAGGGTCTTAGCCTCCCTCTAGATGTGATGAACGGTCCAGATCATCATAATGGATGATGGGTGGGCCCCACTACTCGAAACCGTCGGTCGCAGTGCATCCGCTATTTGAAACAGAGAAGGAGAAGGAGAGACGGGTCAGCCCGTCTTTGACTTGGCTGACTGTCCAGTGCAGCTCACTTGTGCGTGCATACAATGCACGCACACCCTCATGTGGGGTCCACTGTGACGTTCGTGAGAAATCTGTTCTGTCCATCCTTTTCCCCATCCACTTAAGGCATTGACAATGAAATTGAAGTATATTTAGATATCAGGCGGGCTCCACTTAAGGATTTAAGGGGCTGATCTATCCGTTGGGCCACTTCTGGAGTGATTTGAGGGCTGAAATTCGACATGTACGGTTAATATACGGTCTTCGGGCCGTATATGAATTTTCGAGTTGAACAGATGGTGGGAACCCTATGATCTTGCATTCTGGATCAATTTTGGGCCGCTCGAGCTTCATTTTCTCGGTTTTCTTGGATCCCTGGCATCGATCTTGGTCCCCTAGAGTCCGTCCCTTACCTTGGTGATATCAGCGCCTTAAATCCACGCTCTTAGCATTCTTTTCAGTCATATGCTCGTAAATTTGCCCTGCAACACAAACATGATTTAAACAGGCCTTTAAACATTTTCATGGTCATAAATCCGTATAATAATTGGGGTCTAATATGCAATATTTGACCCTCAACATTAGGGATTTGAGAATACATTTAGGTTTTAGGTTTAGGTTTAGGTTTTAGGTTTTAGTTTAGGTTATAGGTTATAAGTATAGGTTATAGGTTAAGGTTTAGGTTTAGGAAATCGGGTTCGGGTTCGGGATTGGGTTTAGGTTTAGGTTTAGGTTATAGGTTATAGGTTATAGGTTTAGTTTATAGGTTAAGGTTTGGGTTATACGTTTAGGTTAGGTTTAGGTTTAGGTTATAGTTTTTGGGAATTGAGAATTGGTTAAGGTTTAGGTTTACTAAAATCGGGTTCGGGTTGGATCGGGTTTAAGTTTGGGTTTTCAAGTTTATGTTTAGGTTTAGGTTAGGAGTTGAGATTAGGATTAGGTGTAGGTTTAGGTTTAAGGATTTGAGAATACATTTAGGTTTTAGGTTTAGGTTTTGGTTTTGGTTAATGTTATAGGTTATAGGTTTTGGTTTTGGTTAATGTTATAGGTTATAGGTTTAGGTTTAGGTTATGGGTTTTGGGATTTGAGAATAGGTTTAAGTTATAAGTATAGATTTAGGTTGGGTTATAGGTTAAGGTTTAGGTTTAGGTTATAGGTTTTGGGATTTGAGAAAAGGTTTAGGTTATAAGTATAGGTTTAGGTTTAGGTTTAGGTTATAGGTTTAGGTTAAGGTTATAGGGTTTAGGTTAGGGTTTAGGTTATAGATTATAGGTTTAGGTTTAGGTTTAGGTTTAGGTTTTAGGTTTAGGTAATGGCTTAGGTTATAAGTTATAGGTTATATGTTTAGGTTAAGGTTTAGGGATTAGGGTTCGGGTTTGGGTTTAGGTTATAGGTTTAGGTTTAGGAAATCGTGTTCGTGTTCGGGATTGGGTTTAGGTTTGGGTTTAGGTTTTAGGTTATAGGTTTAGTTTATAGGTTAAGGTTTAGGTTATGTTAGGTTTAGGTTATAGGTTATATGTTATAGGTTATAGTTTTTGGGAATTGAGAATTGGTTAAGGTTTCGGTTTAGGAAATCGGGTTCGGCTTCGGGATCGGGTTTAAGTTTGAGTTTTCAAGTTTAGGTTTAGGTTTAGGTTAAGGAGTTGAGATTAGGATTAGGTGTAGGTTTAGGTTTTGGGATTTGAGAATACATTTAGGTTTTAGGTTTAGGTTTTGGTTTTGGTTTTGGTTATAGGTTTTGGTTTAGGTTATAGGCTATAAGTATAGGTTATAAGTTAAGGTTTAGGATTAGGAAATCGGGATCGGGTTCGGGATCAGGTTTAGGTTTGGGTTTAGGTTATAGGTTATAGGTTAGAGGTATAGTTTATAGGTTAAGATTTGGGTTATAGGTTTAGGTTTAGGTTTAGGTTATAGGTTATATGTTATAGGTTATAGTTTTTGGGAATTGAGAATTGGTTAAGGTGTCGGTTTAGGAAATCGAGTTCAGGTTTGGGATCGGGTTTAAGTTTGGTTTTCAAGTTTAGGTTTAGGTTTAGGTTAGGGAGTTGAGATTAGGATTAGGTGTAGGTTTAGGTTTAGGGATTTGAGAATACATTTAAGTTTTAGGTTTAGGTTTTGGTTTTGGTTTAGGTTATAGGTTATAGGTTATAAGTATAGGTTATAGGTTAAGGTTTAGGTTTAGGAAATCGAGTTCGGGTTCGGGATCGGGTTTAGGTTTGGGTTTAGGTTATAGGTTATAGGTTATAGACAATCCACCTCAAAGGGGTTGTTGTCTGATGGATCCCAGCCCTACCTTGTCTAGGAAAACCAGCCTGCGGATCCTCACAGGAAGGTCTGAAATCCTACTGATATGTGTGTTGGTTGGTTGCCACTACCCTGACGGGCTAGACCATCAGCCGGTCCATTCCCCTCTCTGAGAACAAGGCAAAATATAACCTGGCGACCAACCTCGATCATCTGATCATCTTGATCTGAGAGACCCAATACCTCTATTTTGATTGTGATTCTTCCAAAGGCTATATATCTAGGTGTAATTGAGATTGGGAGGAAATTTCAAGGCTTTCTAATTCGTTATAGAATTTCAAGGGTGCAACTTGGGTTGATTTGAGGTTGTTTGAATGGGATAATCTATCTAATTTTTTAATATTTTGTATTCATAGTGATATATGACACTTTGTGCGGTGTTGTTTCTTTTGTTTTTTTTTTTTTTTTTTTTTTCAAAAAGGATTTTTTCCTGAAAGAGTTTTTCCATGTTAAAATTGAAAGTGTTTGCATTGTGCTTTCTTGGTGTGATTGGATTACCCTACTTCGTCATCTCCCGCGGTCCCCCAACACCAATCATGATGTGTGTATTTTATCCTTGCCGTTCATTTGTTTTTCTAGATTATTTTATGATAGACAGTGATAATGAGGTAAATCCAAAGCTCAAGTGTACCAAACCACAAGGAGTAGTGGGGATAATGATGGCCATCGTTTTCAATGGCAGGCTTTTAATCCACACTCTTTCCCGTGGTGTGGTGTACGTGGTCCACTTGAGTTTTGGATCTACTAACTTTTGGACTGTGCCCTAAAATGATATGGAAAAATGAATGGTCTATGGCATGGATCATAAAACACATCCATCATGGGCCCATAGAACTTTGCCACCTACATACAGTACCCAAGATGTTGCCGTGTTCCACACTATACAACCCGTGTCCGTAGTGATCCTCCTCGCAGAGGTCCGTGCTAGTCGGTGATTTGTGAATCCTGTGGTGCGGTTCACCTGAGATTTAATGGTGGGAGTTCAATCACCTCTGTTTTTTCCTGTGGTGTGGTCCACTTGAGAATTAGCCCTGCCTCATTTCTAGGCTCATGTCCTAAAATGAGCTGGTAAAATGGATGGACAGAGTAGATAAAACACATACATCATGGTGGGCCCACAGAACCAATTAATACTGGAGGGGTCACTACCAGAGTCCAAGTCCTCCAAACAGCCCTTAAAAATGTGTGGTCCATCGCTTCTCTCATGTTTTTTTCTCATCCATCTCTCTATTCCCTCTCAATCCACGTGTACGATCGACATACCATGCCCACTGCTATATAAAGTTTGCCACCCCAAATACACTTTCAAGTGCAGGCACCTCTCATCACCCGCTATGGATTTCTCTCTCTCATTCCAAAACATTGCTGGCCTCATTGCACTAGCCTTCCTATACAACCTCTATAAAACAACTACCAAGAGCAAAAGCAATGCAATTCCTGAACCCCCAGGTGCATGGCCCATCATAGACCATCTCTACTACGATGTATTTGTTTTATCCAAGTCGTCCATATATTTTTTCAGATCGTTTTATGACATGAGACTAAAAATTAGACTGACCCAAATCTCAAGTGGACCACATCGCAAGAAAATAGTGGTGATTGAACGATCACCATTAAAAACTTCCTAGGGCCTACTGTAATGTTGGTCAGGTAACACAAATCTGGATGAAGGGAAAACACAAATATCAGCTTCGTCTAAAACGTTTGTGAGCCCCACTGAGTTTTTAATAGTGGGTGTTCAATCACCACTGTTTCCTGTGGTATGGTCCATTTGCGATATGGATCTGCGGCATTTTTGTGCTTATTCCCTAAAAGGATCAATAAAAATTAGATTGACGGCGTGGATAAAACACATACATCATGGTTAGGCCCACGGAGCACCGTCTGACAGCGTAGTTGGCAATCCGCGTCCCAAGCATCAAAGCAGGTATACTGGTTCTTGGTGCTAAACTAGATTGGACTCAACGCAATCCATGCATGCATTCGGTTCTTCTCATTGCTAGAATTCAGCCCATCTACCACTAACCTATGATTATTCACCTCTAATATGGATGATTATTCACCTCTAATATGGATGGGGCCTACCATAGTTTTCTTATGACTCTAAATAGTTACTTTTGTTAGGCATCCTAACCAATTCATTCATGGCTCAGGAAAAGAAGGCTGGTTACAAAAGTAAGGAACAACCATGTACGGACTGGATCATCCAATCAGTGTCATTTTCAATTGGTATCCAATAAAATGTTTTCTGGACTTAACAAACGGTTCAGATGGATTGATCGGACTGTCCAAATGAACAAATGCAACTGAGAGCACTATTAATCACTATTGCTCTGACAGCCCATCGTGTGTTTCAACATTAATGTGAGTTCACACGCCTGACTTGGGCATAGGCCCCTATCTACAACCGACACCCCTAGTGTCCAAATGAACAAATGCAACTGGGAGAACTAATCTGTTTTCATTATTTTTTTTTTTTTATTGTCATTTTCTTAACACTGTATCTTTTATTCTACTTACACTACAAGAAAATGGCTCTTAGCCGACTGATTGGCCAACCCTTTGCCAGCGGCTAGTTTGAACGGCTGCTGGCAGGTCCCTATATATATATTAAAAAAAAAAAAACCTAACCTCATTCCCTCTCTGAAGGGGCGCCGCACGACCGTCTCTCTCTTACTCTCCCTCCCTCTCTCTGCCGCTCCTCTCCCTCTCGTGCGCTCTCCCTCTCTCTGCCGCTCCCTCTCCGACCCTCTCCCTCTCGCGCTCTCCCTCTCCCTCTCCCTTTCCCTCTCCGCTCTCTCTCTCTCTGTCTTTCTCTCTCCTCGGCCCTCTGCTGCAACATCAGGTATCTCTCTCCGCTTGATCTACCGCACATCAAGGAGCATTCTGCTGCAACATCAGGTATCTCCTTATCTCTCTCTCTCTCTCTCTCTCTCTATTCATATTAATTTGGGCATTTTTTGGCATTTTTTAATCCTTCAAGTAACATTGTGCAATGATTTGTGTATTGAGAATTTTTGAGTTTCGAATTCCTAATTAGGGATTTGTAGTGTCGATTCCTTAATTAGGGATTTTCTGATATTACAAATTAGGGATTTGGGGATTTTAAAATTTTGGGGATCTTGAGGATTTTTGAAATTGGGAATTTCAGGTGGTTTTGATAGCTGATTTGGTAGATTTGATGTTTATTTGTTCATATTTTATTTATTTATAGGGTTTTGATGGTGATTGGGAGGATTTGATGGTTATTTAGTCATGTTTTCTTGATTTTTACGGTTTTGACAACCGATTTGGAGGTTTTGTGTTAACTACAATATTCCCTGGTGGCCCTTTGATGATGGACTAGCCAGTGTATCTAGTAGAGATAGGTTTTGGTATATACTTTCCTTTTCACGGAGTATTAGGTCCTTCATCTTATTCTTTAATGGACGTTCCTCTCTTTTCACCAACAAATTTGGTGGCTAGCTTTCCATATTCAGAAAAAGATTGGTGAGCTTACGCATCCTTCTAATTTGCATTTTGTATTTTTGGGAATGCCAATTACGTTGCTAAGAAATGATATAAATACATGAATCTAAAATTTCATGCCTTTTTTTTTTTTTTTTTTTGGAGGGTTGTAGAATGCTTTAGAGCGAACTACCCTATTCAGGGAAAGCAAAGAGTAAGTATAAAGATCAGAACTGTGGCCTTTGTCTGTCGAAATTATATAGCCATGTAATTTTTACTCATGGTATCCGAGGAAATTTCTTTATGTTTTGACTCTACATGCAAATAAATTTGAATTCCATGCATTTGCAGACTATGAATAATTCATAAATTGTGGTAGTGAGGCACTACATTGATCGATCAAACAATGCTAACCATCGACCACAAATACAACTCATGTTTAAAAGTGAATGATAAAAAAGAGAAACAAGAAGTTTTTCTACAATTTGATTTTCATTTATTGAAGCGTGACACAAGTCTTACAATTTGTTTTATGCTTGTAAGTGGGTTTAATCATGCATCGCTTGCTTTTTCATCTCTTCTAGAACACCCATCGTTAGAAACCTTAATAGAACTCGCTATCAATGGTAGAATTCATTTCCTTACAGGATCTTGAGATGGTTGAGTAATGAAGACGAGAAACCGAAAGCAACCAATAAGCAAAATACATATCTTTTAACATTTCATTATTGAAGTTTGAAGGAGATTACCTTTCTCGCAGTTGCCATGTGACTTTGGTAATATTTTCTAGAGAAAAAACCCACCCGAATTGACTGAATTAGTTATCTTGTTTATCTTATATATTATCTACGTTTTTATTGTAACTGATGTTGTAGATGTGTGTGTATGATTGTAAGTGCCATTGATTTGACAGAGGATTTTGGTGTCTTTCTTTGCAACCATTATTTATTAATGTTTTCACCTACTAATACCTATTTGATTTGTGATTAGTGTATTTGTGTTTGGATGTATTATGCTAATTAAAGTAAAACCAATAGTTTAGAGTAGAGGCTTAAAACAAACTGATTCTCCATGTTTATTTTGCTCCTAGTCCGTCACTCTTCATCTAGAGAGGAGCTGCACTTGTAGCATTTACAATTATAAAAGGAGTTTCAGCTGTCCTTGTACAATTTACTTTAATTTTAGCTATATTCATGGGATGTTAACTATAAAAGGAAAGACTGAAGATTCAGTGACTAGGATTTTCCAAATTTGGGATTTTTGTGTTAAATATATGAAACACAACTTGATACTCACCATCAACGCATTGAAACAAATTTGGTGACAAAGAGTTGCCATACATGTTGTCTTCTCATATATCTTTTTGATGATGCTTTTCTTCCTCTTCATGTGTAATTTGTTAAATTTCATATGTGCTTTTGTTAGACTTGCACTCTTGTTCACTTAGCTATCAAATGTCGACATTTATCTTGATGATACAATCACTATAATATCCTATCAGTGAAATTTTTCTGTAATTAATGCTCCATCCAAAGTTGGGTCAGTAAAATATACCCTTGTGTTCAGTTTCTATGCAGTAAGCAAATATTTACAAGAAAAAGCTTGTGTGGTTGATAAACGGTAGGAGCAAATATCATTATGATACAAAACTTCTATCACTGCCAGGTATTCAATCCCCACTGTTTTGTGGATTTGTGCAATCTAGGCAAGGACCTAAAAATTAGGAAGATATAAAACTCTCCTAATGATATCACAAGAAATAGTGGGGATTGAAAGCCTATGCGGTGACAAGCAGTCTTGCTTGCATCGAGGAATCCAAGATAATATTTGTGCTCACTGCAGAGTAATAAACCTATCAACGCTTTGATGGCATATAAATTTCATGGTGTGCTCCAAGAAGGTTTCAATGCAGTACATTTCCATGCCTACTGTTTCCCTTGCTTTTCACCCGTGTTTTAGATCTCTGCTTTCCCTTCCTTTTCCTTATAGGATTTAATCTTATTTTATTTGAATCTCAATTCCAAGATATATTTTTATATTTGGAAATAGTGTACAGGCAATACTCACCCTCTGCCATTTGTTCAACTTATAAACCAACGTAAATGAAATCTTCCGAAATATATGCCTGAATATATTATTGGTTGTCATTTTTTGTTCTTTGGGATGTATTACTATTTGAGATTGTATTTTGTTTAAAGTGAAACCAAAGGCCCTCGTATGATTGTTTCTCAGGTGGACAATGATCTTGATGGACAATGGACAAAAGTATCCTCTGTCTCAGGGTAGATTGTTGGCACACCATACGGTAATAATCAAATCCATTCAGAAGCTTTTAGTATGGTTGCATTTGGTCATCTCGAAATGAATCTTCTGTTACAGCTTGTGAAATCTTATTCTTGCAAGCATGCTCTCACCGAAGACCGACACTAAAATTTAGCTTTGTTGTTATCTTTCCTTAGTGTTGCTTCTCTAATATTCAATATGCTATGCACTGTCTTCTTAATCCCTCTAGTGGAACATTCCCATAAGAAGAACATCTTTCCGCATCTTTTTTTGCTTCTTCTGCTTTTATTTATTTATGAACATTTGATATAAGATGTGCATGAAAAGTTTCTACGCCCTGACATAGTGCAAGTTAAAAGAATATCAGCTCCTGCATTCAGTCCTTCATGTGGCTTCCTTTTCTAGGTCCTTCTATTTCTTTAGAATAGGCTAGTCCAATCATCAAGTTGGCTATACTTTCTTTAGAATAGGTTAAGATTCATATTAGAATTTTGAGACATAAGATCTTCCCAACCTCTACATGTCAATGGGCATTAGTTTTGTTTTTGTTTTTTAAAAAGACAAAAAAAAAAGAAGAAAAAAAGCTTTAAGAAAAATCAGTCAGTTTGTGTTTGTTTGGTTATGAAATATGAATCTTGTTGTAGTGTCATTCGTAATTCTTTTTGGTTATGAAAAAAGTGTCAGCATGTTGATTTTTCCAGGGTCCCATGTGCTTAACACATTGTCTGTGAGTCTGTGTTTGACACTAGCATATCTATGTTTAGTTATAATGCTCAGATTAAGCTAGAATCACTTTAGCTATGTGAAATTTTGGATTACATCAGGCTAGAATCGATACTAGAGAGCATGGGAGCAAGAAATCCATCCTCTACTTCCACTGCCCATATTTTCTTTGTTCATTTGTGAGAGATGGAATTCTTATATTATCATGCTTGTCTTCAAATTTTCTATTTGCAAAGCATACTTTTGATTCAGAGCATAGCATGTCTGATTTTCATAATTGCACTTTATCATCCACTTTACAACTATCGCAGAAACAAACTACACTTGTTTCAATTTTGGGTCTTTGACTTCTTCAGGGTTAGTTTATAGTTTTAAAGACTTGACTCGTTAATCCATTTAATAGTAGCAAACATACGTGTTCTTCATACTCTTATGGGATAGATTGTCATGTATTTGTTCATGTTGTTACATGTGATTGAACAGGCAGGAATCCATCATCCATGTGGGACAAATTGGTTTTCAATAAAATAAGAGAAAAACTTGGAGGACGGGTCCTTTCTATTTGCTTGTTGGAAATTATAATGGTAACAATTTTCCGGATGAATTGCATGAACAGGTTTACTCCACTAAGGTTTGTCCATGTGTCCTTGATGGTGATTCATTTCTTGATGAAACCCGTGAAGGTGTTTATATAAATTCGTCTCTCCATCTTTGGTTATGTTTTCTTACCTATGCATGATTGTGTTTTAGTAGATGATCCTAGTCGTTGATTGGACTTTTCCCCGCTGTTTGTTTAGCGTTGGTTGGAAAAAATCTGTGAGTGCTAAATCAATTGCTGGTAAATGGATTACAGGGCCTGTTTGGATGCTGAAAATTCCTGTAAATGCAGGCTGTAATTGATTTACAGCTTTTACCTGCATTTGAAAATCTGCCATTGGTGGGCCCACATGCTGTGCTGGTCTGATGATCGAAACCATCTATGTTCTGGGTCCTATGTTATAAGTGAAACTGTCAGCAGTTTACACTGAATGCATGATCCTTAACATCACTACGTGTACATTGAGAGCATTGTTGTAGCATAATTGGCACATACTTCACCATGTTTTTTCTATTCCTTTTGTGTGTACTGTTCAAATTGCTCCAGATTACTTCTTGTCTATGCAGGATATGGGTATGACTTCATTTAAAAAAAAAAAAAGTTTGTATTAGCCATATAACCACTTTTTTTTTAAAAAGCATGGGGTCTGGTTCATTTGCATATGTAATTGACGATGAATGCTTCTTTTTGTTTTTGTTCATTTTTTTTTTCGTAAACTTTTCAATGCAGAGAATGACAGCAAAAGTTGCTCTGAACCATGAGTGGTTTAGTGAGGTCTCTCTCGCCTAAATCAAAAGATTTTATGCCGACATTTCTGCTCAACATGCCCAAAACAGATATTTGGATGAACACCATAGATTTTGAACATAAACGCTTCAAATGATTGATTTCTTGTGCCTCCTCTCTCAATACAAATATAGAAAATTATGATTTCAATGGAGAATCTGGTGTTATTTTTTAATTAGTGAATTGGATTTTTGTTATATGCCACATATTTTCATCTGGGTTTGTTTTATTTGAATTTCTATAGAAAATGTTCTTTTTTAAAAAATGATTTGATTTAATTAAAGTTGGGTTTTTTTGGAAATTGGTTTGTTGCCAGATGGTTAATTTCAAGAGTTTTCCTATAAAACGTATCAGTAATGGCTTCTTCTACTACCATCTGAGGACCTCAAAGGCCCAACTAACTTGAGATTTTTATATGCAAGGTGATGTATTTTTAGCCCCACAGATCAATGTTGCCAATTGCAAGGTTCAATATTGAAATGGTAAAGTTTTTAACTATTTATTTTATCTTTGTTTATTCCTATTCTTCATAAATAGTTTGATGTTTACACTATTCAAGTACTTCTATGCTTTTCATTTAGTCTCTATTCAGGCTTCTTTCTTTTGCTTTGCATTACTAACTGTTCAGTTGGAGAGTCTATAAAATTAGTTGAAGCTGATATTAGTTTGTGCTTACAACTGTTCAAAGATTTACAACCTGGACTTAGGTTCTATTGCAAGCGGTGGTTTGGACGGTAGCAGTTGCAACTCTCATCTGTTTTTCATCTGAGACAAACATCTTAGTTATGGTGTATAGTCATTTTTTACTGAATCTAAGCGAATTGTTTGATCCCTAGCTAGGACAGATCTTAGTGCTAACAATGAATTTTTCTCTTGCAGGCCCATTTTATGAACACCGGTTGTATACTAACACACCCAAAGGTCTGAGGTTAAAATCGGTGTCTGAGTTGCCTGAGTTCTGTTCTATTTTACCAGCTATCTTAGCAGGTGTGTTCGGAATGGGAGTGCTAGAAATGTCTCATGCAGATGCCCGTGAGGTACTTATGAAAATTTTATTTATTTATTTATTATTATTATTATTATTATTTTGTGGGAGTTCTGCTGGATACTTAACTTTCTGTCGTTCTATTTACCCTTGCTTGATTAATTCTACCACCTAAACATCATTAGTTACTTGACCAATGAAATGCATGAATGAACACCTTTTAACATGAATACTAACTCTATATGCTTCATGAGGATAGTGATTTATTGTGGATGTTGCTTTCTGCAGGCTGATCCCCAGAGTCAATCAGCATCGGAACTGCCATCAAACTATGGTGGCATCGACAAATTTGGTAGTCAAGAACGAAAACAATTGGAAGAGTTACTTCGAAATAGAGGAATGCAACGTGGCTCTTATCCACCTTTCTCTGTTGCTGTTTAGGGCCAACAGGTGAAAAGTACCACTGTTATTTATTTGAAATGTTTGTGGAATCTGTCAAGCAGTATACTTCTAAATTGGTTTATCTATTAGCTGTCTTTACTTGTATTGTAATGTGCACCGATTTTATGAAGGAGTTTGATGCTATTTTGATGTACTGCTTGTGAGCTGATTTCACATAAATAATATACAAATTTTACTGGTAAAAGTAATGTACAAATTTTACTGGTAAAAGTTTCTAAGTTATAACTGATAGGAAAAGTAGCATCCAGCTGTCCACATGTGTGATTATGTGCGGCGCACCCTTGCTGTCCTTTGCTTTTCTGCTTGCGGCTGTGAAAGCTTGGGTGCATCACCTCTTAAATCTTTAATATGACTGCCATCATCTACAAATCACCTTTTGGCATCTACGAAATTGCAGGAATACTACAATGAAAATCTCTATGCCATTTCTAAAGACTTAAGCTAAACTTATTTTCTCTTACACAAGACACAATACACGAAGGGGAGCCGAAGTCTCAAACTCTAGAAGTCTCATGCTTTAATCAAAATTTCATCTCCAATAATAACATAAAGCTCATCTACTGAAACAAGGTGTCGTCTTTTTTGAAAATTTCCATCTTTTTTTTAAACATGCAAGAACTACAAAAGGAGAAGATAGGCATGGTTGTCAATGCTTTCTTTCAGCTCTTCTTTTGGTTATTGTCTATAGCCACAGTAATTGCCTGTATTACTGATGACTTTTCTACCATGTATCTCCCAATTTATCTGCTTGACCACTTCAATTGTAACTAATCCCGTATTAGCTCTTGAAGAATAAATTAATGTTTGTCTTTAAAATTATCATTGTATTGTCTTCTTGTTTTTTTTTTTTTTGTTTTTTTTTTTCTTTTATTTTTTCCTTTCTTTTTGTGCAGCAAGTGAACTTGTTTGTTTTAACTCTACAGCTTCTTAATTCTAGAATTCCCATTCTCAGGCCTAACTGCTAGTGATGGATTTATCTGTGGCCTACTGTTGGATTCAAAACAACCTTAATGTTGGGGCAATAACATATACATTCAAAACAACCCTACTTTTATTTAGCTGGTTGTTTATTCAAGTCACAATGAATGGCCTAGATGTATAAACCACATCTCGTTGGGTCCACTGTACAAAAAAAAAGAAAGGTTTCAATGGATGTGCATCTACCCTTAACCATTATTTATGTTGTTACTCACCTAAGTTGTGGATTGGCCTCATTTTTAAGCCCATGGCTCACCATGAAAGGGTATATCTAATTCATGGGATAGATGTCTTCAAATTTTGAGGATGTGTTGCAAGAAGAAAACCTTTACTTGATTATTGAGGTAAGTTGCTGATTTTTTTTATTTTTTTTCTTGTTGATGAAGTATATTAAATAGCATGATTTAGGTCTTCATCAAGTTTTTGATACAGTTACATTTGTTTTCAGTCTATTAAAATTTTGCAGAAATATTTTAGACCAATGAAATTTTAATATGATTGAAATGGACTGGACAACTGAAGGAAGCTGGTTGTCTTTGTTTTCATTTTCTAAAATTTTGTTTGTCTTTTGCTTTTTAAACATGCATAGAATCTTATAAGGAATTGGGAAAATACGACCAATCTTAGACTTCTTAGTGACATTTTATCTGGTTGTAAATAGGGGCACCTTCTGTGATTTGAGGCTTCAACTCATCATCAATAATGCCAGGTTTGCTCTTTTAAGTCACTAGATAAAACTCAAGATTTACTGCACCCATATTCATTCTACAACCGTCATTACTATTTGACTGCTTTGCACCCTTCGTGTATTCAAGATCATATAAATGATGGGCCACATTCAAATATTGCATCAATTGCAAAAGTAGATATAACATTTACATACCAATTCATGCATTAATTTTGAATTCTTTCCTCTCTAGCTTTTCTTAATATATTGATGAAGGCATTGCCTTCTTTTATTGTGATTGGTTCATATTTAAAGATCCTTCAAATGTTGTTGTTACAACCCAAATGAAAATGTAAAGATTCTTCTTTTGTGGGTCACAAATATTTGATGCGGTTGATGAGGAAGTCTCATGAAATCGGATGAAAAGTTCAAGGAAGGGAGTCATGTTCGAGTTCGTGTTCTTGTGGCGCATCTATAAGGATTGACAATGGATGTTTTAAAGGTAACCTAGTTTATTTTTCCCTAAAATAGCAAAAAGTGAGTTTGGTCCAAATCCCATCCACTATTGGTCCATTAGATCAAGCCATTTGGATTATCTACTGGACCCCACTTCTCCAAAATCAATGGTCATAGTATTACTCTAGAAAAAAGTTATATTTTTGTTTTATTTTTTTGTCTATTTTCTGACTTAGACCTCAAATCTCTCTCTCTCTCTCTCTCTCTCTCTCTCTCTCTCTCTCTTTGTTATTTCTGAAAACAAAAATAATTGATTAGAGAAGCTATGCTGTTTTCATTTTCCATATACACACATACGTAACACACGCGCACACACATCAATTGCCTGATAAGACTTGCCAGCATGTCACATGTATTGCTTTGTGAGAGCCATCCATCAGATAGATCCACCAAGCATGTTTCTTGGCCTCACTAAACTGGTTGGCATTCATGTATGGTGAAGATGGATAGTTAAAAAATGTTGAGAAGCAGTTCACCTATCCCATATATTTAGATCTGAGAGATTTTGCATTCTCAACAGTTACTGTGTAATTTTCATATATTTAGTGTTGATCCAAAAATTCTGTTGTGCTTGTGGATTTAATGATGATGCAGTCATCTGAATCGTGAGTCTAGGTCTTGTCTGGATTTGGGTCTAGGTGGTTTTAATAGTAAATTATATATATTTTGTATGCATTTATTATTCTAATAAAAGAAATTTCACTTCTAGCCCTTTATTTTTTTTGGTTGAATGTCATATCATCTCTTTCATTAGATTGGTTTTGGTCTAATCTTTCAATCATTATCTAATCATAAAAGGAAATAAATTTCCATCTGGAGTTGGTTATGAGTGTAGTTTTCTATGTAATCATTAAAAGGAAATCAATTTCCCCTCTCTTTTGGTGACTCAAGCAGAAGAAGCCATCTCATAATTGAGGTTTTGCTATAACCTGTGTCGTTGGTTTTTTTGGATTCTCCATATGAAATTATGAGAAATCATGCCTCAAACATTTAAAAGCATTTGTTGGAGCCCACCTAAGTTTTCTAGTGGCTAGTGGTAATTTAATATTGTTTTTATTGGAAAAAGGTGTCAGTGCTAACACAGCCAATTCAGTCATCACTTTTTTCTTTGCATAGAATGGATTGATAGAAGTCACTTTTTCTTATTAGCTATTTAGAATCTTACATATCTATGTTTTACAAAGATAATGTCACTGCTAATGTCAGAACATTCTCACCTTTTCTTCATCATATAGATATCTTTCTCAGGTTGTTGAATCATTTTACTTCTATAAACATGACCTTGCATGTAGCAGGGTCTAAAATCCCAGACTCACTTGGTCAAGGGGTCGGGCCCTAGTCATATTGTAGAAACGGTATGATATACAGCAAGCCACACCGAAGCCAATTCAAAACTTTGGTTTGCATGATCCATGTTTGACTTCTTTGACATGGACCCGGTTGCACTGTATGACTTTCTTCGATATGCATGAGTCTTTGGTACATGCCTGAATTGGCCATGGATTCGTCGCATCTAGGGCCAGTACTGATTGCAACTGGGCAAGTCTACTCGATATTGCATGATATTTAAGCTATTCATCTCATCTACTTATTTGCATAGCTGTTGATACAGAACGTCCATGTTTCATGTTTTAATTTTCCCTTTAGACCTTGATAGAGTTGTTTTTGCTGCTGATCTTCTTTCATCTGGTATACTCGTGTTGTGAATTACTTGGAGTGGTGCATATGCGATTATTCTATCAAGTTCATTGACATATTTGCATTCTGCTTTTTAATTGTGATCCAATCTAGCTAACATATGCTCATTTGAATTCTTTATCCGCCATTTTTAGATTAAGAAACACATCATTTGCAGGTTAGTTCTCATTTCACAAATTGTATACGCAAGGCAGTAAATTTTGAACTTGACATGTTCGACAAAATGCCAGTCTTCTACTAGTTGTAATAAATAAAGGAAGCTTGATTGTGAACATTGTGCATTTGTTCTTCTATAGACATGAACACATAGTTATATAAAGTTTGCTACTAGTATGCTTATCTGTGTACTTTTTTCTTTTTTTCTTTTTTCCTTCCACAAACAAGCACACAAATGCATATATATTAATTTATATATTGTATATTGAAACCTCTAACAGTCTGTCGACGATCACAATACATGGTTAGACTGTCAGTCCACAATGTATGCTTACCTAAGAATGGGTTCCTTTTCAGGAAATCTTTTGCTTTAACGTGATTTATTTTTTTCAGTCAGTAAATGCCATTCCTAGAGCATACTGCTCCACTTCTTACTAGAATGATAGTGTTCATTATTTGCATTGCAGGAAGGAAATGAGTGCATATTATTTGGAGCATGCTACAGTTAATCATATCCAAAAACCCTTTGAAATTTTGAAGAAGAACCTCGCTCCTTACTTTCATTGGGCCTTGCAATTCCTGTATTTGAGTTTCCAATTTAATTAATTTGATGATCATGATGTTAAGCAGTTGTGTTAACTTCACAAGACTAATGCACATCATATTGTTTGCTTTTCACTACTTCATTCTTCTGATGATGTGTAATCCTCATAATAACTCGTGATAGGCACTGGATTCTCATTTTCAGTTTTTAATTTTTAATTTTGTTTTTTCCATTTCCTTATCCTAGAACTGAAATGCAGATGAACTGTTTGATACTTGGCCCCAAGATATACAGCATACTCATTTTCAGTTTGTGTAATGTTCTGTTATCTAGACCGTTTGTCAGCTTGGCCCCACTTTGGAAGGACCATTGCTTGAAAAATTCTCCCTGATAGGACTATCCTAAGTTTCAATAATTTGGCCTGCAAAGTGACCGTTTAGAAGTGAAATGCGGCAATGGTCCACATTCAGCTTTCAATCTGGGAGGGTTGGGAAGTGTGGTCCGTCCATAGCAGGTCACATACCCAAGAATATATAAAGCATGCTTGAGTCTTCAAGTTAAGCTTCCTTTATTTCAGGTATCGTCAGATTTCAAGGAGTGGGGCCTAGGACACAAGCGTGCCACATGGCCATCTTCTGTGAGGATATTCAAATGACCTTTCCACAGACCCTTTTCTTTCTCTATTGAAATATAAACCATGTCTATACAAATGAAGTTAGCTGCTGAATAACTGAGGTCCCAGCCTCTGGACTTGGCCAATACTCCATCTCTAGTGGTGAATTCGACATATGCCGTCGAGCCTCTCAGCTTGAAGTGTTTGCCCGAGTTGTCATTGTGGATATTAGAGCAGTCTACAGGTATTGAACCCGATTTACAGAGTCTAAGAAGACCATCATCTGCACCAATTGAGAGGTAACTGAGGCCGAATGTAATATTTCACACCTAATTCAATGAGAGAATATTACCAGAACCTACCATTTTCTGAATCATAGGGAAATTAACCCTTTTGCAGCAACAATTTCAGAAAAATTTGAGAATAGTCTATTTATTGACTCCTCTTTTGTGATGATGTCACACGTATCATTTGCTTGTTTTATCATTAATATTTCATATCTTGTAAATGTAGGCTTGATTAAGTTACTTTAGAAACGTGGATTTATATGTCGAATGTTTAATTCCTTAAACTCTATTTATATGATTATTCATTTCAATATATTAATTGATTTCCATTTCCCTTTCTTAGTCCTTTCAGTTATGGTCTTCTCTCATTTTGTGGGCGCAGGTCGTGCGATTTGTTAGGCTTCAACGGATTCAATGCTCATCGGGCCCATGACCACCTTATTCATTACGCTGGTGGCGGTCCTTCCATGACCACTGCGACCTTTTCTACACAAGGGCAATGAGAGGAATTTCAGCCTCAAGCGCACCGGTTCGATCCGCTCCCGGGTTCAGGTCCAAGCATAGTTGTCCAAGACCATATTGCATCATTTGATAACATTTCTAGTGAAAGAGAAGGCCTGAGCAAGGATGATAACATTCAGAGTGTAAAAAAAAAAACTAGGATACATGAGTGTCACCTTTTCTTGTTTCCTTTCTTTTTTTTTTCTTGCTGGCAAAAAAGATTTGCTTTGGCTACCAGTAGCTATGTCTTTTTAAAACTATAGCTACAGTAATGCTACGGACTACAACCGTAGATATATTTAGCTACGGATTTTATCCGTAGCTTTTAATAGCGTTTTAATAAAAAACCGACGATTTAGCGGCAGCCAGTACAACCGTCAGTAAAGGTCCCGACCGTCGGTAAAGCCTTTACCGACTGAGGCTTTACCGGCTGTTACTTGACTGCGGGCAAAGGCTTTGCCGGCGGTTTTCTGGACCTTCGGCGGCGGTTTTGACCGCCGGTAAAGGCCACTTTTCTTGTAGTGTTAGACTGCTCTGCTTGGTGGCTATGATGCTGTTTGGATCGCCATAACGTGGACCCTCTCCATATTATTAAACCATAAACATGTGATAAAGAAGGCCCAAGATGAGCTAGACAACTACGTTGGCAAGGACAGAAACGTTGACGAATCAGATATCAACAACCTGGTCTACCTCCAAGCCATCCTCAAGGAAGCCATGCGCTTATACCCTCCAGCCCCTATGGGTGCCCCACACCAGGCTTCAGGAGACTGCTATGTGGGTGGCTACCACGTCCCTGCTGGCACACGCTTGTTTACCAACGTGTGGAAGATGCACCGAGATCCTCGTGTGTGGTCGGACCCTGATGAATTCCAACCAGAGAGATTCATGACTAAAGATGCAGATGTGGACGCTAAGGGTACCCATTTTGAGTTCCTCCCTTTTGGATCCGGTCGTCGAATGTGCCCTGGTGTATCAATGGCCTTCCAAATCCTGCATCTGATACTTGCTCGTCTGCTTCATGGCTTTAATTTGATCTAAGGACCCCATTTGATGCGCCTGTGGATATGTCTGAGAAGCTTGGTATAACCGTCGCCAAAGCTACTCCACTGGAAGTTCTACTGAGCCCACGCCTCCCTTTGGAGCTTTATAAGTGAGTTTGAAGAGAATTGCCCACGTCTGATGGTGAAGAAAGTCAGTTGTAAAACCTATCTATATATAATAGCTCGGGTTTTCTAGTTTTATATCTATGTTAATAAAAAATGCAGCACCTATGAGAGGTGGCTACATCAGATATAGTTCTAAGAAGTACCTAAGAACATGACTCTTGTCTCTACGTTCCATGGGCTTAGATTTTCTAGTTTTACATCTGCGTAAATAAAAATGTAGCCTCCTCAATCTACTTCTTCAATAATAATAGAGAGAGAGCAAGAGAAGATGGGCGGCACCCTCCGCCTTTCTTATTCTTCTAGGGTGGGCGGTCTTGGCGGGAGAAGGGCTGTCGTCAGCAACTTGAGATCAGAGGGCTCTGGCGTTGACAGCATCGAAGGTGGTGATGGGGGTTTTGGCGGAGACGACGGCAGCAGCAACAACAACAGTAACAACAACAACAACGATAATGATAGCGGAGATAGAGACGGGGAATCATCTACGTCCGGGGGTATGTCGATGTCCCAGAAGCTGACCTTGGCTTATGCTGCCTTGGTTGGAGTTGGTGGTGTAATGGGCTATGCAAAAAGTGGTAGCCAGAAGTCATTAGCTTCTGGGGGGTTATCAGCCTTGCTACTGTTCTATGTGTTTAGTGAACTTCCCTCAAGACCAGCGTTTGCTTCATCACTGGGGCTTGGCCTATCTGCTGCACTTCTTGCTGTCATGGGTTCTCGCTTCATGAAGTCGAGGAAACTATTTCCAGCAGGCCTCGTATCTTTTACATCTTTGATCATGGCTGCTGGCTACCTCCATGGAATTTTGCGCAGTCTGAGAGCATGATTTTGAGATTCAAGAGATAATGAGTTTGGTTCTGAAAACTTGTGCTCGCTGAATCTTTGAAGATGGAAATATCCAGTATTAATTGTCCTTTGCTTGACCTATGGTTGTGTTTTCTTTTCACCTCATTATTATTATTTTTTTTTTTTTCCAAGCTATAAAAGATTCTTGTTGGGTAGTGAAGGCTTAGCAATTGTGAGGTCATCCTCTAATTATCCAGCTCTTTTCTTCCCACAGGGTTGTACAACTTCCTTATGGAATGCTGCTTTAATCTCTTTCCTAAAAAAAAAAATAATAAAATAAAATAAAATAAAAATGTAGCACTTTGTGCGCCTAGACCTTCATTTAGTATTCAATGTCTATCTCTTATATATCTTTTGCTCTGGATTTGTTAGTACATAGAACTTTATGCACCAAGCGTTTCAATAAACCAATTCGCTTAGCGTACTGAGTAAACTCTGTGGGGGTTCACCATGATCTATGTAATTTATCGCCTCCATCCATTCATTTTATGAGATAATTTTATGGTATAAAGCAAAAAATGAAGAATATCCAAAACCCGAAAGACCACACCACATGAAACAGTGTGAATTGAACCGTATACCGTTGAAAAATTCTTGGGTGTCACAGAATTTTTGGATTAAGTTTATATTTGTTTTTTCCCTTCATCCATGTTTGTGTGATCTTATTAACAGGTTGAATGACAAATAGACATCACTGTGGGGCCTAGAAAGGTTCCAACGGTGGAAATCATTATTCCCACTGTTTCCTGTGGTTTGATCCACTTTTTTTTTTTCTTTAAAGCTAAAGGCCGAGATATATATATATATATATATATATATATATATATATATATATATATATATATATATATATATATATATATATATATATATATATATATATATATATTGCTCCTAGCAATATTTTATAATTGCTTAACTTAATTTTTTTTAACAAAAGGATTCATTGCTGAGGGAAAATTACAAGCCTATTTGGGGCAGATGAACTGCCTATCATATGCTATACAATTTTGATTGGGAGACCTTTCTAATATAACCAAGACCTTTTTTATCTAATAAAACCTAACCTTTGATCAAGCGAGGGATTTGAATATGCTTCAACGATGTGGATGAACCACTTATATTCAGGGTGGGCCCAACTGAGTTTACTCAGTACGACAAGAGCAATCCGATTTCTTATTCTCCATCGGACAGGTGGTCTACCTTTTTGGTGTGGATTGACTTAGATGCATGCAACAATATTAGCGTGGACCATAGATGAGTCATTGCTCACTGCAATTTAAGAAATGGTTAGAAACTTATATTGTAGTCTATCTTTTATGAAATCCATTTACATCCTTGTAATCTTTCAACTCGTATCGGAGGCAATTATTATGTGTATAGTTAAGATAGACATACCTAGATTCTGAGTTTTCATACACTAATCCTGGCGTGTGAAGATTAATTTGTAGTGCCCAACGTACCAAGTGATAGACGAAACTGTCCCTACAAAGAGATTTTGTAAAAATATTGGCAAGTTGATGTTGAGTGGGGACAAAATAATTGGTTGTCAAAATTGTTGGAGAAAATTTTTCTCGAATCAGGTAACAATCAATTTTAATATGTTTGGAACGCTCATGAAAAATTGGATTGTTGGCAATGTAAAGAGCAGCAGCTTTTTTTTTTTTTTTTTTTATTTTTAATAACAAAATATAAAAGGATCTTTGTATTCATCAAGATAAAATCCACCATACATGCATCCATTTAACTCTCATACTTACATGAAACTAAAACAAGGAAAGAAAAACCAAAACCCTAAAACAAACCCACCAAAATCCATCCATCTTCCCATTTCTTGACCGCAAGACTTTCATCAAGAAAATCCCACTCCTAACCCCCAAAACCATACAAAGTCCTTCCTTGCCTCTTCAGTGCATACACCACATCCATCGCAGTCACTGTCTTCCTCCTCGCATGCTCTGTGTATGTCATTGCATCTCGAATTACATTCTCGAAAAATATCTTCAGCACTCCCCTTGTCTCCTCATAGATCAGGCCACTGATCCTCTTCACACCGCCCCTCCTTGCCAACCGCCGAATCACCGGCTTTGTGATCCCTTGGATGTTATCTTGAAGGACCTTGCAATGGCATTTCGCGCCACCCTTGCCTAACCCCTTTCCTCCCTTTCCACGGCCAGACATTGTCTCTCTTAATCAGGCCCAAGCAATCCTCAAAAGAGCCCTCCTTCAAGAGGAGATTTTCTGGAAACAAAAATCCAGGATCAGCTGGCTGAGTGAAGGAGACAGGAACACATGATTCTTTCACAATTCAGTGCTTAAGAGTCACAGAAGGTTGCACATCTGGAATATGAAAAAGACATCAGGTGAACATATCGATGAGATTGAGGACATAGCCGAAGAAGCTAAAAACTTCTACAAGAATTTGTTTACCTCTGAGCTAACTAGTAGTGATGAAGACATTTTTGCAAACATCCCTTGTGCCGTGACAGACCAAATGAATAGAGATCTGATGCACCCTTTGTCAATGGATGAAGTCAAAGCCGCCGCCTTATCTATCCCGATGGATAGCGCTTCAGGCCCGGACGGATTCAGAGGGTCCTTTTATTCATCGTGCTGGGACATTATAGGTACAGATCTCTTCGAAACAGCAAAAGACTTTGTCCAGGGAGGCCCGATTCCCTGAGCATTCCAGTGCACTCAAATCTGCCTCATTCCAAAGAAAAAGAACCCGAAATTTATTACAGATTTCCATCCAATCAGCCTATACAACTGCATAATGAAAATTTTCTCCAAGATCTTCGTGTCTAGGCTGGCTCTCATCCTTCCTGACCTGATCTCTGTAGAATAAGCTTCCTTTGTTAAGGGGAGAACCATTGTTGAAAACATCTTTATTGCCAGGGAGATGATACAAGAGATTGACCGTAAAGTCTTTGGAGGCAATTTGGTCATCAAAGTAGATATGGAAAAGGCCTACAACCACATGGAATGGGGCTTTATTGCCCAGACCCTCCTCAAATTCAGGTTTGATCAGTGCTGGATTAGCTGCATGTAACAATGCTAGATGGACATTTGGTTCTCCATCACCATAAATGGGAGAAGCTTTGGGTTCTTCAAATCAAGAAGAGGTCTTAGGCAAGGAGACCCCCTATCGCTGTCCATTTTTATCATTGCGGCTGAAGTTATCAGCAGGGGCCTCTCCAACCTATTTGCTTCAGGGAAATGTCAGCCATACAAGCTGCCCCAGAACTGTCCTACGATCTCCCATCTGTTTTATGCTGACGATGCTATTCTTTTTCTTAATGATAGGTTATCTAATGTGCGTTCCCTCCTCGAATTTATTAGGCAATATGAATCGGCCTCAGGTTAGAAGGTGAACATATCCAAAACCTCCTTTACTCTTCCGACGAGGTCGTCAGCATGCAAATCTCAAAAGTTATGCAGATTGACAGGTTTCAGACACGCTCCCCTCCCCTCGGTTTACCTTGGTATTCCTCTATCCAAAGGCAAAGTTCGCATTGCGGTCTCCTTTTCCTCGACAAGGTGGGTTTGGGTTCGATTAGAGAAAGGTAGCTCAGTTTTGGGTTTTCCTCTTAGCATTTTGGTTAGCGCCTCTTACTTTGTTTTTCCTTTCCTTTCTCTTATGATAGGTCTCCTTGGGTCCTTTTTTCTGGGGGAGCCCCGAAATGAAAATGGTTGTAAAGCTTTCAGGTTTAATGAAATTTATATGGCAGAAGCCCACTTTTGAAAGAAAAAAAAAAGGCAAAGTTCGCAGCCTACTGCTTCACCAGCTCATTCAGAAAGTTACCACCAAGATAGAAGGTTGGAAGGCCAAGCTTCTAAACCCGGCAGCAAAGTTGGTGCTCATCAAACACATCCTCTCCAGCATCCCCATCTACATGCTCTCAGCTATTTCCTTTCCAAAGTTTGTCTCCAAGATGATTCATAGAGCCATTGCCAATTTTTTCTAGGGCAGCTCTGATCTTGGCCACAAAAGACACTGTGTCAATTGGACCTCATTGTGCACCCCTCAGTGTGAGGGAGGCTTAGGCATTAGAAGTATTCATGATGTAACAAGTGCTCTAAGAATAAAGCTGAGTTGACATTTGCTTAAGGGGACATCTCTTTGGGCCAAGTTTTTCTCGGCGAAATATTTCCAAAAGTTGTTAGATAATAGAGGTTTTAGTGGCTCCACTTCCTCCTCATCTTGGAAGGAAATCCTCAAACTGTTACCTTTCACTCTGTATCACTCCAGGTGGCTTGTGGGAGAGGGGTCGATCAACTTTTGGAATCGAAACTGGACTGGAAGAGGACTTCTGCTTGGAGCAGCTGAGAGAGCAATTCTGTTGCATTTGCAGGATGTCACAGTTAGGGACGTCATGTCTTCTACTGATGCCAGCTATATGCTACAAGTCTAGACGATAATCTCTCCATCTGCACTACAAATTGTGACGGTCGCTCCGATCATCCTCTCCAACAGAAGCGATAGACTGACTTGGGATCTCACTCAGTCAGGTGAGTTCTCCTTAAAGTCTGCTTGGAATGGAATCAGACGGCATCAGGCCACCCTTCGATGGGCCAAGCGGATCTGGAATAGCGCCCTTCCCCTGAAGATGATTATATTTGGGTGGAAGCTCTTTCGTGGTGCAATCCTAGTGGATATGGCTGTCATGCGGGTCGGCATTCCGTTGGCCTCGAAGTGTGAATGCTGTAGCCCGACTCGAGATCTTCAGCCAGCCCCTTCCTCCCCCATAAGCGATTAAGTTTCCTTTCAGTTATACAGGGGACAACAGCAGAGTGTTGGCTCGAGCCAAGGCAGCGGGGCGATGGAAGGTCTGAACCACTTATTCAGCTCGGGCAGGGTGGCTCGTCAAGTCTAGGGCTACTTTGAGAAAGTTTTCAGCATTGTTCCACAGCCCATACAGTCCATTTCTCAGAGATTCTCCTCTTGGACAGACAGAGCCATCAACAAGTACAGAATTCCTTTCCTCATAGGTCTCGCTCCCAGTATCATTGTCTGGGAGTTATGAAAAAGCAGGAACCAGGCTCGTTTTGAAGACCGCGCCATGTTAGCTCCCAACATCATCTTCAATGCATCTCATTGGCTGAGAGAAATCGGGTCCCACTTTCAAGTTCCGGACAGGCCTTCCCTCTCTGACTCCATCTCACTTCAGATTCTTCAGATCTCGAGTGCCACCCCATCCCTGATTGCAAGGTCGCTCATTGTCAGATGGCCGAAACCCCCGCTTGCTTGGCTGAAGTTAAACGTTGACGGTTCAACTAGGGGGAACCCAGGAGAGAGTGGGGGCCGGGGGAGTTTGTAGGGACCACTGTGGCCAGATCTTATTCGCTTTCCATAGAGGATACGGGCATACTTCGAACATGCTGAGGCCCAAGCAATGCTCGACGACATCATAATCTGCTTTAAACTGGGCCTCTCCAACATTATTGTAGAATCTGACTCCAAAATTATCACCGAAGCAGTAGACGAGCGTTGGCTGAACATCTCCCCGCAAATTTGGTACCAGGTTTGTGCCATTCAGTCACTGCATGGGTCAATCAATCTCAAGTTTGATCATATCTTCCGGGAAGGGAACTCAGTGGCTGACGCCCTGGCGAGATTAGCTAGCGAAGGGTGTCCAAATAGAATTTACGGGGATAGGGAAAGCCTCCCGAGGCATGTGAGGGGAGGTATAGCCTTAGATAACGCTGGCATAGGGTCCATTAGGCTCGCATGAGAGGGGCGGCTCCCCTCTTCCCTAATATTGTGGATCCTTTACTGCTAGCTGGGGCTTCGCTCGCGCTCCCTAGTCTCTGTTGGCTTCCTGTTCTTCCATTTTTATTTTTTCTCTAGCTTGTGCATTCTCGAGGAGCAAGGTTCGGAACCTTTTTATTAGGACTTGCTTGGCATACTGTAAAGATTCTGTGATTAATGAAAGTTTTGTGGCATGAGACCACTTTTTCCAAAAAAAAAGGAAAAAAGAAAAAAAAAAAAAGAACTATCAAGTGCAGAGAAAGATGCGGAATGTAAAGAGCAGGTTGTTTGTCACAATATCGTTGCATAGGCTAAGAGTATTGGATGCCTAAACCGTTGAGAAAGTCAAACGAGTTCACAAGTGGTGTTAGCCATAACCTGATATTTAGCTTCAACAGAGGATCTTGAAACCATATTTTGTTTATTTATTATTTTTTTTCCAAGAGATGGGACTATAACCAAGTATAGTGAAATAGACTTGTGGAATGCCATGTCTGGGGGCAACTACCTCAGTCAAAGTCACAATAAGCAAAGAGTTAAAGAGTGCTTTTTGAGGACAGAATTATGCCTTTGCCAGGGGAAGATCTCGAGGTACCGTAGCACTTTAAGATGAGGTTGGTGAGGGTTGTGCATATACTGACTGAGAATATTAACTGAATACGTGATGTTGGGTCTTGTGATCATCAAGTATATGAGATGTCCAATAAGCTGTCAATATATGTTGGATATGGAAGGAGATCTCCCTAATCTTCTGTCAAGTGCAAATTTTGGTCCATAGGAAAAGTAGTAGGTCAAGTGTTTAGATGACCACTATAGTAAAGGATGTCAAGGGTATATTTTTGTTGATTTAAGAAAATGCTTACTTGAGAACGTGCCACCTCAATGCCTAAGAAGTATTTCAAGGAACTGAGATCCTTAATGTAAAATTTTGTATATAAAGAAAAGTTTCTAAGGAAGTAATGACAGAATGATCGTTTCCTGTCAAAATTATATCATTAACATAGACTGAAGATTCTCTATTCTCAAGATTCTCTTATTATAATAATATGTACAATAGGCAACTCTGAAAATTAGAAAACCTTGTTGTATATTTTTCCCTCTTTGATTCAGGGATTTTACTCTCTCTCTCTCTCTCTCTCTCTCTCTCTCTCTTGTCTGCCTTGCTGAAGAGCCATGTCACCTTAAAAAAAAAAACAGAAAGCTCATTCACATACCTTTGAACAAACTGTACAACATTTAGACACATTCGGGCACCCTCCCAGAAAAAATGACCGGGACAGGCTTATCTTGAGGAAAACAAAACATACAAAAGACACTAGGTGATGCTGCAACAATCCACTTCAAAGGGGATGTTGCCTGATGGATCCTAGCGCGACCCTGTCCTAGAAAACTAGACCACGAATCTTCACGGGAAGATCTGAAATGCGTGTTGGTCTAGTTGCCACTTCCTTAATAGGCTAGATCATCAGTAGAACCATTCCCTTCTCTTTGAACATGTCGGAATCTAACCTGGCAACCACCCTTGATCATCTCGATCTTAGAGACCCAATACCTCCACCTCCAATTTTCCTTGGACCTACCATTCAGAATATTGACCATAGTATTTGAGTCCAATTCAACGATCACCTTGGACAGGGCCATATTATGACACCGCGACAAGCCATCCCAAACCACCTTGAGCTTAGCAATGTTGTTGGAGACAGTCCCGTATCCAATCAAGAAAGCAAACAGAAATTCTCCTTTGTTATTTCTACAAATGCCGCCACCCCCAGACTATCTCAGATTACGTAAAGCCGACCCATCAACATTTAACTTGCACAAGCTAGCTTCTGGTAATATCCACTTCACAAAACTTGACTTCGTCCTTCTGGTGGGCGGGGCGTCAATTCCCAGATCCGAGAACGTGAGATCCCTGAGCATGAAATTCGCTCTCGGTTCTAGCAGACCTATACTCAGGGACTTTAACCACCAGAAAATGTGATAGAAGGTTTTTGAAGGTTGGATAGGGACCTTTTCAAACCTGGCTTCATTTCTATTCTTCTAAATTTCCCACAGAATGATACAAGGGGCCAACCCTTGTAACGTTGTAATACAGCCTGCAAAAGGTTGGACCTGCCACCAGGATCGTAACCTGTCTTCAATGGATTGGTTTTCCAAAATCACATTGCCTAAGATGGTCCCAAATTTCTGTCAGATCGTTGATGTGTGTAAGACCCGTATCCTAGTTCGTACCATTCTGATGAATCCCGCGATCCTTTCCATTGAAGTCCGGCAGTCCGCGACCGATAATCAACATTGCGCACAACCGTAAGTCGTATCCTGTAGATTCGAGTCAATTTAATCCAAGACCTATATCATTGCGACTGCACCGTTACCACGGTTCCAACGCCGCAACTCGTGCACCGATCCGATACCCTGACCAAATGATGTGAGCCAGCGTTTATTTTGAAGAAATGTCGCGCTTTTACGATCCCGAGAGAATCTCTACACAATGTCAAATCAATCCCATCAATCAATCAATCACTTCAATGTCAAGTACAAACAACCCATGCTTTCTCTCTCCAAAGTCAACTCTTTCTTACCCTCTCTCTTACACCACCATACATGTCAAGTACACATCACACATCACTCACCCTTTCACCTCACATCTCCCATCCCTCTCTCCTTACAACTCTTTCTCTCTCTCCCTCTTTTCTCACACCATTTCCAAGCAAGAGAGAGCCCACACGTCCATGGTTTCCAAGAGAGAAAAGTGATTTTTGTGGCCCACCTTTCCCATTCCAAATCCATCATCCTAGCCATCTATTTCCCATCTCCACCATCAAAGAGGAGCACAAGGAGGGTGGTGTTCCAACGGACCGAAAAGATCAACCGGTGGGTGCTTTGATAGGGTAGTTTTCTATGTTTTCATGATGGGCCAAGTGAGGCCTACCAATCAATGGTATGGATCTCACTGGGACCCTAAGATGTGGCCGATGGCCCGCTTTGATTATCATTTTATGTACGATTGGCTGCAAGGGAGGGCCCATAGTGTCGGGGTCCCTCCATCACACGTATGTCCCACTCTTTTTCTCTCTCTCCCTCTCTTTTCATTTTTATTTTCTTGTAATGATGTGGTTGATTGGCCCACTCGGATGGACCCCACCATGAAGTAAGTATTTTATCCGAGTTGTCTATGGATGGGGACCACCTCATATGTATTGTAACCACACCACCTCACCATGTGGTCACCCACCTTAAAGGCATTGCACGCCCAAACAAAAAAAAAAGGGAAAAGAGTCCAGGGACTCTCTAGACGTGAAAAACAAATACAAATATTAGCCTTTTTCAAGGCATTGGAAGTGGGCCACTTGTATAGGACCCACCTTGACGTATGTATTCAATCCACGCCATCCATCTTATTTACCAACTCATTTTAGGCGTTGAGCCGAAAAATGAGGTTGATTCGAGTATCCGGTGGGCCATAGCGTTGAAAACAGTGTCATTATCGTTGGAAAGCTACCCTGATGGTCTTATACGTCGAAAAATATCCGATATTGGTCTTGTTCGGTCCATCTCAGGCCATGGGAACCAGTGGCCGGAGTGGATTCACTTGACGTGGGTCCCACACGTGAAAAACCACGGAAAAACGTGATTTCAAAAAAAAAAGAGGGTCAGCGCCTGCTGCTGCTGCTGTGCAGCAGGACGCTGCCAGCGTCAGCGTGCAACGGGCAGGGTCCCACGGCTCCAGCCGTGGCCCCACAATGATGTATATTTTGTATCCACACCGTCCATGAGGTGGACCACCCCCTGAGGTGCGTCCCCTCCTAAAATCAGCCTGATTCATGGCTCATGTAGCCCACATCATAGGAAACAGTTTGAATGAACATTTACCATTGAAACTCTTTTGGGGTCCACAGAAGTTTTGGATCAAGCTGGAATTTGTTTTTCCCCTTCTTTCAGGTCTGTGTGACCTTATGAACAGATTGGATGGAAGGTAAACCTTATGGTGGGCCCCACGTGGGAGCCCACAGTGATGTACATGTCTTATCCCCACCGTACAGGCGGACGGTGGGAGCCCATGGTAATGTATGCGTTGTATTTTACCGTCCAGTGGACGGTGGAGCCCACTGTGATGTTTGTGTTTCACACCGTCCACTGCTGTGGATGGTGGGCCCCACCTGAAATTTGGCATGTGCCTGAAACTTGGTCTGAACCCTCATGTAAGTGGGACACACATGATGGATGGGATGGATTTACAAAACCACATCTCTGTGGCCCTCAAAATGGTTATGAATGTTTTAAATGGTGCACGGCCCTCTCCACTTCTACATGTGGTGTGGCCTGCACAAGTCACGGATTGACTTGATTTTTTGAGACCTAGGCTCACGACGGATTGGTGCATCTGGCTGATGGGGTAGATGTTTGAAAACGCATCACAGTGGGGCCCACTTAGCTCGACCTCATGGGATCTGAACGTTAGCTCGAGCTCATTGTGCTTTTTTTTTTTCCATATATATATATGCGTGTGTATATATATATATGTATATATATGGGTATATGTATATGTATATGAATATGTACATGTATATGTATATATTATTTATATTATACTGTATATATTATATGTATTATATATATCATTAATATATTATATTATGTAATATATACATTATGGCGGGCCTTGGGAATTTTAATGGTGGTTCAGCCCATTTGATCCATGTGATTAGGCCCACCTGGATGAGTACTTGTGGCCGTTGTTGAGGTCCACCTTGATGTGTATTTATGGCCGTTGTTGAGGCCCACCTGGATGTGTATTTATGGCCGTTGTTGAGGCCCACTTCGATGTGTACTTGTGGCTGTTGTTGAGGCACACCTTGATGTGTATTTATGGCTGTTGTTGAGGCCCACCTGGATGAGTACTTGTAGCTATTGTTGAGGCCCACCTGTTATGTATTTAAGGCCCATGCGATGGGGCCCATCTGAATGTATTTGTGGCCGTTGTTGAGGCCCACTTTGATATGAATGCAAAGCCCATGTTATAAGGCCCATTTAGGTTGAGACCCATTGTGATGTATAAAGGCCCATGGGTTGAGACCCACTGTGGTGTGCATAGGGCCCATGTTATGAGACCCATTTGACGTATTGGAGGCCCATGGGTCGAGGCCCAATGGGATGTACATAAGGCCCATTGAAGGTGATTCCACCGTGGTTTATGTGTTGACCTTTATGGCAGGCCATGACTTGGGAGCAATGTTGGTTTGACGTCCACATTGCAAGTATAATGTTGGTTAAATGTCTGCATTACGACTCCCCTTAGTGCTATTGGTAGGCCCATACTTGTTATGTGTAGGCCGTCTAGGCCCATATGCGTTGTAAGAATAGTTCATCACCTTATAACATGCTTAGTGTAGCTCCATGATTCATGCCCATACGCATCATATGTATACTTGATATGAGGAATGTTTGGTTATAACATTAGCCGTTGGGCTGAGACATTTACGGGACTCTATACGAGACGGAGTGCCCGACATGAGCGCATGGTACACGCAAGATTGCTGCATGTTTGTACGGTGTGATTCATGCATCTCGCATACATGTTACTTGATCATCGTACGCCCTAGCGACATCAGGGCCGTGACCTCCACAGGCACATCATGAATGGCTAGATGGGACACCAGAAATATTTGGTTCTAGCATACGGGCGCCATAGTTATCCCTGGGTGAAATCCCTAAACCTTCGTGGCCAGGAGACGCCCCAACGTCGAGACCGAGTGGATGTATATGAGCGCAAGAGGGCCGTTTACCAGTAGGTCGCGTCTCCCACTATGTCGTGGTTGGTTAGGAGGGGGTGTGACCTTACCCGCTTGAGTGAGGGGGCAATGTCTAGGTTAAGTTTGACCAACTTGAGGAATGGGTCCGCTATTGACGAGCCGGGCCCGATATTGGCAGGCGGATAGTGAGGTCTCTTCCACTTACCCAGTTGTGCGCTCGAATAGGGACGGCAAGCTGGCTAGAGTGTAATAGACCCCAGTGATGATCACAGAGAGGAACCGTACTGATACGTAGACTTATTGAGCAGGAATTGCATACCTATTCATTCATTCATTCACTATCCACCCGGGCTGGTGGTGCGTAATTATTTATTACGTATACCATCACATGGCCAGGATTTCGGTTGGGCACGTGACTAACTTGAGATCAGGAGTTTACCACATTGTGTCTGACTATCCAAATTTAGGTATGGGACTGGTTTGGATAGAAGTCCCTTGTGATGGACCCCATAGCCTGTGATACTTCGTACTATCATCCCGACTTCACGTTCCTGCATGGCTATTTCATTCGCACCGCATATTACATTGCATCCGTAGTACTTAACATTTTGGGTTACTATGTTTTTGCACTTATATGGCCTAGATGGGGTTGATGGTATTCGTGGCTCGTCAGGATTTGTATATTGCATTGCATTCTCAACATTTGTTACTGTCTTATTATGTTTTGCATCGCATTGCCTTGGTATGGCTGATAACATTCATGGACTTACCAGTATACTTCCGCTTACTCTGATGTCATATGATTCATGATCTTGTTAGTATTTCTACTTATCCCGATGATGTATGATTTATGTGTTTTATGGTATACTTGGCACTTATCTTGTGCACATACTTCTACCACCATCTAAGGTTTTGTAAGCTTATGCACGATAGATGCGTGCAGGTGGCGTTAGGTTATAGCAGCGTTGAGCTTGGAGCGTACAGCTGTCCTCTGGAGCTTTGAATTCAATATATATATTTTCCTTTCATACACATTGTACTTAAAGTTTTTGATATAGTGGATATGTGGTGTTGTTATTTTGTGACTTGGTTATGCTCCATTACAAAAAAAAAAATCATATTGAAAATCCTCCTTGTAGGATCCCAGGATCGAAATCTGGCGTATGGGCGCTGGGAGCCAAGAATGGAGTATTACGGAGGCTGTCAGCGCCGGATTTGGTGATCGGGAATTTTGTGAGCCCGATTTTCTAGTTTGGGGCTTGACAGAAGTTGGTATCAGAGCATAACTTGGGAATACCTGAGGATAACATCACATATCTACTTATAGCTACCCTTCACTCTATGATTGTTGAGAACTTAGAATGGTTAGATTCCCATGTTCGG
Organism: Magnolia changhungtana; assembly: GCA_030180095.1. Classification (NCBI taxonomy): domain Eukaryota; kingdom Viridiplantae; phylum Streptophyta; class Magnoliopsida; order Magnoliales; family Magnoliaceae; genus Magnolia; species Magnolia changhungtana. The sequence continues at coordinate 6,242,365 of JASAUF010000182.1, read as the reverse complement.
AGAACTTAGAGATTTTCTAATATAGCTCCCTACCATTGAGATTATGAGGCAGCATATTATTTCTGTTTCGATCATTTCTGATCGGGATCCGAGATCCAGTTAGATCATCGTAATATTGAAGAGGCGTTTTGGGAGCAGGAGGCGGAGATTCGCGAGCGTTATCCCTATCTTTTCGATGTTTGATTGAATGTTATATTATATTTCGATTATATATGGTGATATGTTTCCTATTCCCTTATGAGTTACATTTAGTTACGATGGTAGTGTAAATTTTGAGGACGAAATTTTTATTAGGTAGGGAGAGCTGTAGACCCGTATCCTAGTGAATCTCGCGATCCTTTCCGTCAAAGTCCGGCAGTCCGCGACCGATAATCGATGTTGCACACAACCGTAAGTCGTATCTTGTAGATTCGAGTCGGTTTAATCCGAGACCTGTATCATTGCGACTGCACCGTCACCGCGGTTCCAACGCCGCAACTCGCGCATCGATCCGATACCCTGACCAGAAGATGTGAGCCGACGTTTATTTTGAAGAAACGCTGCGCTTTTACGATCCCGAGAGAATCTCTACACAATGTCAAATCAATCCCATCAATCAATCAATCACATCAATCAATCAATCACTTCAATGTCAAGTACAAGCAACCCATGCTTTCTCTCTCCAAAGTCAACTCTTTCTTACCCTCTCTCTTACACCACCATACATGTCAAGTACACATCACACATCACTCACCCATTCACCTCACATCTCCCATCCCTCTCTCCTTAGAACTCTCTCTCTCTCTCTCTCTCTCCCTCTTTTCTCACACCATTTCCAAGCAAGTGAGAGAGCCCACACGTCCATAGTTTCCAAGAGAGAAAAGTGATTTTTATGGCCCACCTTTCCCATTCCAAATCCATTATCCTAGCCATCCATTTCCCATCTCCACCATCAAAGAGGAGCACAAGGAGGGTGACGTTCCAACGGATCGAAGAGATCAACCGGTGGGTGCTTTGATATGGTAGTTTTCTATGTTTTCATGATGGGCCAAGTGAGGCCTACCGATCAATGGTATGGATCTCACTTGGGACCTTAAGATGTGGCCGATGGCCCACCTTGATTATTATTTTATGTACGATTGGATGCAAGGGAGGGCCCATAGTGTCGGGGTCCCTCCATCACACGTATGTCCCACTCTTTTTCTCTCTCTCCCTCTCTCTTTTCATTTTTCTTTTCTTGTGATGATGTGGTTGATTGGCCCACTCGGATGGACCCCACCATGAAGTAAGTATTTTATCCGAGTTGTCTATGGGTGGGGACCACCTCATATGTATTGTAACTACACCACCTCACCATGTGGTGGCCCACTTTAAAGGCATAGCACGCCCCCCCAAAAAAAAAGGGAAAGGAGTCCAGGGACTCTCTGGACGTGAAAAGCAAATACAAATATTAGCCTTTTTCAAGGCATTGGAAGTGGGCCACTTGTATAGGACCCACCTTGACGTATGTATTCAATCCACACCATCCATCTTATTTACCAACTCATTTTAGGCATTGAGCCGAAAAATGAGGTTGATCCGAGTATCCGGTGGGCCATAGTGTTGAAAACAGTGTCATTATCATTGGAAAGCTACCCTATGGTCCAATACGTTGAAAAATATCCGATATTGGTCTTGTTCGGTCCATCTCAGGCCATGGGAACCAGTGGCCGGAGTGGATTCACTTGACGCGGGTCCCACACGTGAAAAACCATGGAAAAACGTGATTTCAAAAAAATAAAAAAAAGAGGGTAGCGCGCTGCTGCTTCTTCTTTGTCTGTGCAGGAGGCAGCTATTGCCCGATGGCGGCGTCTGGCAACGAAGGTCCCACGGCTCCGGTAGGCCCCACCTGATGATGTATATTTTGTATTCACACCGTCCATGAGGTGGACCACCCCCTGAGGTGCGTCCCCTCCGAAAATCAGCCTGATCCATGGCTCAGGTAGCCCACATCATAGGAAACAGTGTGAATGAACGTTTATCATTGAAACTCTTTTGGGGTCCACAGAAGTTTTGGATCAAGCTGGAATTTGTTTTTCCCCTTCTTTCAGGTCTGTGTGACCTTATGAACGGATTGGATGGAAGGTAAACCTTATGGTGGGCCCCACGTGGGAGCCCACAGTGATGTACGTGTCTTAAATGTATGCATTGTATTCCACCATACAGCGGACGGTGGGAGCCCACGGTAATGTATGCATTGTATTCCACCGTACAGCGGATGGTGGAGCCCACTGTGATGTTTGTGTTTCACACCGTCCACTGCTGTGGACGGTGGGCCCCACCTGAAATTTGGCATGTGCCTGAAACTTGGTCTAAACCCTCATGTAAGTGGGACACACATGATGGATGGGCTGGATTTGCAAAACCACATCTCTGTGGCCCTCAAAATGGTTATGAATGTTTTAAATGGTGCACGGCCCTCTCCACTTCTACATGTGGTGTGGCCTGCACAAGTCACAGATTGACTTGATTTTTTGAGACCTAGGCTCACGACGGATTGGTGCATCTGGCTGATGGGGTAGATGTTTGAAAACGCATCACAGTGGGGCCCACTTAGCTCGACTTCGTGGGAGCTGAACGTCAGCTCGAGCTCATTGTGTTTTTTTTTTTTCCATATATATATATATATATGCATGTGTGTATATATATGTATATATATGGGTATATGTATATGTATATGTATATGACTATGTACATGTATATGTATATATTATTTATATTATATTGTATATATTATATGTATTATATATATCATTAATATATTATATTATGTAATATATACATTATGGTGGGCCTTGGGAATTTTAATGGTGGTTTGTCACATTTGATCCATGTGATTAGGCCCACCTGGATGAGTACTTATGGCCGTGAGGCCCACCTTGATGTGTATTTATGGCCGTTGTTGAGGCCCACCTGTATGTGTATTTATGGCCGTTGTTGAGGCCCACTTCGATGTGTACTTGTGGCCGTTGTTGAGGCCCACCTTGATGTGTATTTATGGCTGTTGTTTAGGCCCACCTGGATGAGTACTTGTGGCCATTGTTGAGGCCCACCTGTTATGTATTTAAGGCCCATGCGATGGGGCCCATCTGAATGTATTTGTGGCCATTGTTGAGGCCCACCTTGATATGAATGCAAAGCCCATGTTATAAGGCCCATTTAGGTGTATCTTAAGGCCCATGGGTCGAGACCCATTGTGATGTATAAAGGCCCATGGGTTGAGACCCACTGTGGTGTGCATAGGGTCCATGTTATGAGACCCATTTGACGTATTGGAGGCCCATGGGTCGAGGCCCAATGGGATGTACAAAAGACCCATTGAAGGTGATTCCACCGTGGTTTATGTGTTGACCTTTATGGTGGGCTATGACTTGGGAGCAATGTTGGTTTGACGTCCACATTGCAAGTATAATGTTGGTTAAATGTCCGCATTACGACTCTCCCTAGGGTTATTGGTAGGCCCATACTTGTTATGTGTAGGCCGTCTAGGCCCATCTGCGTTGTAAGAATAGTTCATCACCTTATAACATGCTTAGTGTAGCTCCATGATTCATGCTCATACGCATCATATGTATGCTTGATATGAGGAATGTTTGGTTATAACATGAGCCGTTGGGCCGAGACATTTACGGGACTCCATACGAGACGGAGTGCCCGACATGAGCGCATGGTACGCGCAAGATTGCTGCATGTTTGTACGGTGTGATTCATGCATCTCACATACATGTTACTTGATCATTGTACACCCTAGCGACATCAGGGCCGTGACCTCCACAGGCACATCGTGGATGGCTAGATGGGACACCGAAAATATTTGGTTCTAGCATACGAGCGCCATAGATGTCCCTGGGTGAAAATCCCTAAACCTCCATTGCCAGGAGATGCCCCAACGTCAAGACCGAGTGGATGTGTATGAGCACAAGAGGTCCGTTTACTAGTAGGTCACGTCTCCCACTGTGTCGTGGTCGGTTGGAAGGGGGTGTGACCTTACCCGCCTGAGTGAGGGGGCAATGTCTAGGTTAAGTTTGACCAGCTTGAGGAATGGGTTCCCTATCGACGAGTCGGGCTTGATATTGGCAGGCAGATAGTGAGGTCTCTTCCACTTACCCAGTTGTGCATTCGGATAGGGGCGACAAGCTAGCTAGAGTGTAATAGACCCCGGTGATGATCCCAGAGAGGAACCGTACTGATACGTGGACTTATTGAGCAGGAATTGCATACCCATTCATTCATTCATTCACTATCCACTCGGGCTGGTGGTGTGTAACTATTTGTTACGTATACCATCACATAGCCAGGATTTCGGTTGGGCGCACGACTAACCTGAGATCAGGAGTTTACCACATTGTGTCTGACTATCCAAATTTAGGTATGGGACTGGTTTGGATAGAAGTCCCTTGTGATGGACCCCATAGCCTGTGATACTTCGTACTATCATCCCAACTTCACGTTCCTGCATGGCTATTTCATTCGCACTGCATATTACATTGCATCTGCAGTACTTAGCATTTTGGGTTACTATGTTTTTGCACTTATATGGCCTAGATGGGGTTGATGGTATTCGTGGCTCGTCAGGATTTGTATATTGCATTGCATTCTCAACATTTGTTACTGTCTTATTATGTTTTACATTGCATTACATTGGTACGGCTGATAACATTCATGGACTTACCAGTATACTTCCGCTTACTCTGATGTCATATGATTCATGATCTTGTTAGTATTTCTGCTTATCCCGATGATGTATGATTTATGTGTTTTATGGTATACTTAGCACTTATCTTGTGCACATACTTCCACCACCCTCTAAGGTTTTGTAAGCTTATGCACGATAGATGCGTGCAGGTGGCATTAGGTTGTAGCAGCGTTGAGCTTGGAGCGTGCAGCTGTCCTCTGGAGCTTTGAATTCAATATATGTATTTTCCTTTCATACACATTGTACTTAAAGTTTTTGATATAGTGGATATGTGGTGTTGTTATTTTGTAACTTGGTTATGCTTGTGGTTATGCTCCATTACAAAAAAAAATCATACTGAAAATTCTCCTTGTAGGATCCCAGGATCGGAATCTGGCGTATGGGCACTGGGAGCGAGAATGGGGTACTACGGAGGCTGTCAGCGCCGGATTCGGTGATCAAAAATTTTGTGAGCCCGGTTTCTGAGTTTGTAGCATGACAATGTGAGTTTATCATAAAGGAACATGTGGGACAACGACTCCACAACTGGACGTTGGCTCTGCGTTTCCCTACAATAGATGCACATGGAGGCCAGGGAGATGCCTCTGGTTTGGACGTTGCACTCTGTGAGGACTGCACCACGGAACAATCTCCAAGCAAAAGTAGATATTTTGGGGGACAGTTTAGAGTGCCAGACCCAGTTCGCCCAACTCTGTCTTTGCCCTCCCACTCTGCATAGTTCCTAAGCTAACATGACCAAAAACTTACCAAATAGGTCCAGCGACCAAAAGTAGATGTTAGGGGCGACTGAGGTGCAGAAGTCACCTTAGAAAATGGTGCTGAGAACTTCTTGGGGGAGGTACGAGAAGATCGCTGATGGGGGCGCGGGGCCTCCTGGGTCGAGGAAGTCTCGCATGCATAAGTTGAGGAGGGGTCCCGGGATGGGCTTGGTTGATCTTGACGCAAGAGGGCCTAGCCTCAACCAGTTATCCGTCCAGAGGTCGCAATTCCCCTGGCCCACCTGCAATTGAATCACGCTGTCTAGGAGGGGGAACATCAACCTAATGCTCTTCCATGTCGGAGTGGGAGGGGTCGATACTGCTGGACTCCTATCAGCTGGCTCGAGGTCTCGGGCGTATTTATCTTTCATGAGATTGACCCATTGGCTGGCCTCAACTCTGTACTTGACCCCCCAGGCTAGTTTCAGATGGAAGGCCATCATAACTTCCCCGAGGTCTCTAATACCCAGACCACCTTCACTCTTCAGCTTGGCGATCTTCTTCCAACTGATCCAGTGGAATTTTTTCTTCCCATTTGCCCAACTCCAGAAGAAGTTCGCAAAGCTCTTCTCCAACTCTGCAATAGCTTGCAACAGGATTGGAGAGGCTGCTATGGTGTGAACAGGGATGCTACCCAGGATATGGCGAATCAGGGTTGGTCTCCCAGCTTGGGAGAGGCATCTTACCTGTCACCCTCTGATATGCGCATCAATCTTATCTTGAAGGGGCTTGAATTCTTCTTTCTTCACCCTCCCTCTAGCCATAGGACGCCCAGATAGATTCAATATATATAAAAATACACAAAAATTCAATCCCTAAATTCGTACATCAATCTTTAGTTTTTTGAGATGATATCGGAGAATAATGTCTTGTGTTTGAATCCCAGGATTAACAAATATACTTTAATATATTCTTCCATGAGGGGCCAGGAAAATCAGGTTCAACCCAATGTAATGCCCCGTGTTTTCTATACTCGGGTGTTGCTATAGAGATCTATATAACGTTAAACATGGGTAACAACCTCAAATTTTACTGTAAACTTCAACTTGAAAATGGACTAACCACCCCACTTTACATTGGCATACATGAATAAACACAAAACCTGTAGCAAGACCATCACCATGTGAAAAACTCTACCTTGCGTTAAACGCCCCAGGATTACTAACCAACACAACTAAATAAAAGAAACTGACAGTCTAACTAATGGCAATCTACATACATCAAGGGAAAATCCTTGAGTACAACCCTTTTCAGGAACAAAAACGGACTGATCTTCAGTCCAGAACAATTTAGAAACCCTACAAGAGGATTAAACGTCCTAGATCTCATCACAGACGATTAGGACTTACCAAAACAGAAACCATGGGCGTGTTGTGACCTTCTAAGACTGATGGACAGTGCTGATCAGCCCAGATCAGATCGTGGGACCCACATTTGATATGTGGGTGTACACAGATCTCGTAGTCACGCCGTACACAAAACTCACCATCGGGTCAAACCGTTGTTGACTCGATGAAATCCTGAAATTCCTAAAAATTTCAAATAAAATCAACTCTCGCTCATCGCTGGCTCAAAACTGACCGTCCGTGTGACGGTGCCAATGACTAGCATTCGATCATGTCTGGAAGATCCAGACCGTCCATCGTGTAGACAGGCCCATTTCAACCAAAACCCTAACCATTTATGGCTGAGTATCCTCACTCGTGCACACACTGATTTGAAAATTGAGTTACGCACGGTGTTTTCCGAAAACAAAAATATGCTTCTAGCTGCCAGGTTGGCAATCTGTGTACTTCTATCCCTATCCATCCCAGTCGTTCATTTTGAAGGATCTCAGCCATCGAAACCAACCACGTGGATTAGGGTTGAGTAAGAAACTGGTATTGCATATAAAGAGGAGTTTTCTAATTCCTTTCCCCCCCGCTTTCGAAAAAAGAAGCCCTAGAATCCTTCCTGACCATTCTAGTTCAATTCAGATGATATAAGAATGCAAAAATAGCCATCCGAGCCACCTGATTTCGTATCTTCCATAGCAATGTATGGCACATTGAGAAAATCAACTGATAGCTTCAAACGAGTGAACCACCGGGAAAACCATCTCCAAGCTTCAAAATCATTGGTCTGGAAGCTTCATAGATCGAATCTGAGTCGTCCAGAAGCAGTGAAATCGAGAAAGATGCATCTGATTGAAGAACGCAATGAAAGCTCCATCACCTTCCTCGTCAAGTAACATTAGCCGCTAACCTCCTTTTGGCCATCGATTGCAGATCCGTTTCATCCATCAGGTAGCCCATGTATGCTATGTTCGATCAACAATGGAAGCCCTAAAATAAATCGCGAGCATAATCGACACTTTCCGATCCAAGACAGTAAGCAGATTTGCAAACGAGTTGTGTACGAAGCCTGCTACCGAGTCGACTCAACCCACCTGAACTGAGTCAAGTCCTGCTGTGTTTGGCATCTATAATGGACGTAGATGGAAGACAAATAAAGAAGGAAGGAAGGCTAAGAAGAAGAAGGAGAGATAAGATGGAAGGAGAGAGTGAGCATCGTCCAGTCGTCTTCCACACTGAGTCAGCTCAGTTCGGTCCAAGTATTGCTGGAGTTTTCCAGATAAAACAAAAAAAGAAGAAATAAGAGAGAAGAAAGAATAAAAGGAAAGGAAGAAAAGAAAGGAAGCAAGGAAGAGAAGGAAGAGAAGAAGATGGACTTTGATTTTCCTGATACCAAGTCGCTGTGATTCGACTTAGTGAATCATCTTCCAGTCAGGGCTTGGTCTGAACTGGTTCGAGTTTAACCCGGTCCAGCTAACATTATAGCATAAATTTTAGGGAGAATGGGGAAGAAGATAAGACAGAGAGAGAGAGAGGACTGAATCGAGGTTGCTGGTCATCCATGATGCACTCAGTCAACTCGGTTCGAGTCCTGCGAGTCAGGGCCATGTTGGGTCCTGTGTCTCAAGACCACCCAGAAGAAAGGAAGAAAGAAGAATGAGAATAAGAGAAGAAGTGGAGTTTTAGAACTTGACTCGCTATCGAGTCGAGTTGAGTCGATTCACTGTAATCAAGTTGATTCAAGAAACCTTGGTAAGTCCATTCTATAGTGTAGTTTAAAATGATGATATAACTATAAATATTGATTTTAAATAATAACTTAAATCAATTGATGATTACTGTTTCCTTCATGTGGACCGCACTAAGATCAAGTTGGGTCAAAGCATGTCAAGCTAGTGTAGTCAAGTCAGTTGGGTCAGGTAAGTTGACTTAGTTTTATTATGTAATTCCTATTTCACATTAGATAATACTTAAATTTATTTTTAAGTGTGGAATATTCTAAATCTTTTAGGTATAGACCTTTTGTGAGAAATTGATTTAAAGATCAACCAGAATTGGATTAGATCTGAAGCGTCTTAAATTTGGAATTAGTCATTGATGAGAAGTGCAAAGTACGTTCACACCAAAGGTGAGGGATATCCCACATGGCTTCCTCATTTCATTGAATTCTAAGATAGTTAAGCCTAAAAGCATAAAGATATTCTCATTGTGTACATGTTAATTTTATTTCCTTTAATTTTGAATTGACATTGATAATCATGTGGGATTGTTTTGAACCTTGTTGCTTTAATCCATCTTATAAGGATTGTGTTACGCACATCATGCCACATTTGAAATTGCTTACATACATGTATACTTCTACTATCTGCACTAAGAGGTAACAGATCTTGTTTCCATGATGAGGTTGCTCCATTAATTCCATATATATGCTAGATTAGTTTTAAATTGAAGTTAATGATGTATTAAATTTTGGTAAATAATAACTTGGTTCCTTAGCTTCTCATTTGGATGTGGTGAACATGAGTTATTTCATTTACTTCTATCACTCAAGTCCTATAATTAATAATTATGTGACTAGGACTTAAAATCGCATTCTTCATGCCATCCTAGCAATTTCTCAATTTTGTACATAGTCTTATTAGTGGAGAAAAGAATCATGATGCCTATATTCATTCTATCTCATAAGATGTACAATGAATATCTCATTTCTTAAGATGTGTAGTAATCTTGATTACTATCTTAATACGTTTGAAATGTCATATTTGGGCCCTCCTTTGGACCTTGGGAAAGTAAATGAATTTATATTGAGCTCATATTTGAATGCTAGATATCCTATTAAAGGACTACAAGTCTTAATCATGCTTATGAGAGAAATCTTGTTAATCCTATGGAATGTGCATGAGCATCATGGTACATGACATTCACGCATGACATATGAGCTTTTTCGAGTGCTCGATATAAGTCACACTCTGATTGAATTCCTGAAGGCTCTAGCACTTCAGTTAAACTCACAAAGCATGTGCATTTGTGCCACTTTGGATGCTCTTTCTTTACTTGAGGCTTTTTCGGGATTAAATACTCCTCGGGCGTACCCCGTGTAGTTTTTCAGGAGATATCCTTGGGCGCATTCACTTTCATGTCTTTTTTCAGGTAGATAATCTACCGCGGGCGGTCTGCATGGTCTTTTCTGGGTGGCTAGTTCTCCTTGGGCATACTTATGAGTATTTTTCCGAATGACTAGTTCGCCTTGGGTGACCCTTTATTTTGACAGATGGATGTACATCACCAGATCTGTGACTTGTATACATTCATACACCCATACATTCATTTATAATTTCATGATTAGTCTCCTTATAATTTAAATATGTCGATTTAAACTGATTTGGAATTATATGATATGCATGAATCATTGCTGGAAGTTCCCACTGAGTTTTCACTCACCCAATCGTGCAGTTGTACCAGATGACACAGGTATGATGAACAGGTGGAGACCCCTATGACGGGATTCCATGGACGGCTGAGGTAGAGTTTGGTGAGGAAGAACTCTATGTGAATGTTGTTGAGCTTTTGGGGCTCTAGGATTTACTTGCTTTCATATTTCAGACCATGTGTTTTGTTTGAGTTGTAAAAATATTTCCCCTATTATGGGATTTCATTTTGCTCCCATTTACATGTATTAAACTTCTTCGTTATTACCCTTGATATCCTTAGTTTATGCAATGTTGTCTTACTTCATGCTTTGAAATTTGCTATTAATTGGATGTATGATGGTCAATTTTATAATGTAATACTCGGGTTTTTAATGAGGAGCAACTATCCTCGGGTTTTAAGAACCAGGGTGTTACAAGATGGTATCAGAGTGAGAGTTTAGACAAACCTTGCCTTTGGGGAAGCAAACTAAGATGTTGGAATTAGAGATTTGAACCTAGGTGAATCTCCCCTAGACTTAGGGAAATCTTGAGAACGTAGAGACCTAAACTTTGGTCCCATTTAAAATTATTTAACCATTTGGATGTACGTGGAATTCCCTTAGAATTAGGAAAGTTGGCGAATGTAGATATCCAAACTTAAGTTCCCTTTGGAATGGATATGATAACCATTTGAATTTATCTAGGATTCCTTTATAGTTAAGTAAAATGGAGAACTTCGAGACTCAAAACTTTTAAGTTCTGTAGAAAATTGTTTGAATAACCATAGAACCTAAAAACAAAACTTAGGTCCCCACTATAGACTGCCCTGATAATTATTCCACTTAGAAATTTGACTTAGGTATCGTGGGAGGACAAATGCCCACTATGATGCGATTAGGATCATCGAGAACATTTTTAGAAGTCCAGGATTTGAACCTCTCTATAAATTTTCCTTGATTGAAATAACATTGTCACATCACTCAGTGAATGAACCAAACTTGGACATCTTAGGAAATTTCGGGTTAGCTGTTTGACCATAGAAATTAAACTTAGGTTCCCCTGAATTCATTAAGGTGGCCATTCAAACTTGATTGAAATTACTTAGGAAATTGTGTACATAGAAACACAAAACTTTCAGCCCCGTAAGAGAGTTCGAGATTAGTTGTTTGAATGTAGAAATTGAATTTAGATTCCCATTATGAACTATTGCTTTTTTGAACTTGGAAACTACCTAGGCACTAAGGGAAAACAAATCCCAACTATGATATATCTAAGGCCTGACAAAAACATTCCTTGAACTTGATGTTTAGGGAACGCTCTTAGGAATCTAGGATTTGAAGTTGTTAGAAATAACATCTTCGTAACACTCGTCAAGTAAAACGAACTTAAGCATTGTAGGAAATTCTATACCACCATATAGTACAATAGGTCAGACATGAACACTCCCTAAAACGTAAGAAATCACACTAGAGACTTCAATTTAAATTTCCTAAAACATTTCATTAGTTAGGATCAATATTCCACAGAATTTCCAACAATTAGAATTAACTAGATGTACAATTAGAGATTTTAGGTAAAATTCCATCCTTAGATCGAACCCTAAGACTAGACATGGGGAATCTAAATGAATTTGGAAATTTCAAAATCCCTATGTAAAAACATTGAACCTAAAATTTAATTTTCAAGTAATACAACGAAAGTGTCTTGGTCATCTGAGTCTGTTTCACCTAAATTTTAGACACTCCTATCATTAAAATGGAAAGTTTCATGACAATTCCCAAAAGTCTAAAATAATCGGGAGCACGGACTGATGAAATCATGCTACGCGAAGTGTACGCGGTTTGACCCAAATTCTGTTTTAGTAATTTCCAATGATCTCAATGCTCTTATCAAACAGAAGATCGAGATTTACCTGGATTAGAAATCGATGTCAATGAATCCACTGTTCTGCACAGGCAAAGGATCAATGTATCATGCTCAAACCTACTACAACCATCCATTTGTGTTAACTTGAACATGAAAACAGAAAATGAAATTGAATTTAGATAATGGGGAACTATCATATTATGGTTAGTCGTCGCCTAAATGAACTTGTAAACCTAACAGATATTATAGGAAATGGTAATGTCATTAAGTATTTAAATAAATCCCTACTTTCAGTAGATAGATCTCAAATCTTCCAGAACTTATATTCATTACTCGACTAGAGTATAGATATAAGAGTTGCATGGGGAAATCTAGTTATAGTTTGTTTAAATCTATAATGTGGTAGCATAAATGGAACAAAGAGGAGTTAATGTGATTTTACTACTTGTCATGCTAATCGTTAAGACGCATATTAATTACCAAATTTCGAGGATGAGATTTTCTTTAAGGGGGGTAGATTGCAACGCTCCGTGTTTTCTATACTCGGGTGTTGCTATAGAGATCTAAATAATGTTAAACATGGGTAACAACCCTCAAATTTTACCGTAAACTTCAACTTGAAAACGGACCAACCACCCCACTTTACATTGGCATGTAAGAATAAACACAAAACTCGTAGCAAGACCATAACCATGAGAAAAACTCTACCTTGCATTAAACGCCCCGGGATTGCTAACCAACACAACTAAATAAAAGAAACTCACTACGCCAAAAGGGGCAAATTGCGACGTATTTTTGCGACGGACTTCATCCGTCGCTAAAATCTCTTGGTTTAACGACGGATTTAATTCGTCGCTACTGGAAAAAGTCCGTCGCTAAGCCCGTGTTTGTGGAAAATCCAGTCTAAATGTCGCTGAATTTAGCGACGGACGAAAATCCGTCGCTAAAATCTAATTTACGACGTATTTACGACGGATTTGGTCCGTCGTTAGTGAGCGACGGACTAAATCCGTCGCAACATTTAATTTTGTAACCGTCGTAAATTCCCGCCCTAAACACCAAATGGCGCCCTTTTCAGTTGCTTTTGCGACGGATCGTGGTCCGTTGTAAAAGAACTTTGGCGACGTATCATATCCGTCGTAAAAGGACTTTTGCCTTTAACATTAATTTTTTTTCATTTTTATAGGAGTATGGTGGAAAATTAAGATTTTTTGTAGTCTAATAATTGATTTTTAATAGAATTTCAGTGGTTTAATTGTACATATTTGTATCTAAGATTATTTTTTAACAATTGATTGAATGTAAAAAGAATTTATTTTATTTTTATATCAAATGAATGAAATTTTTGTTTTTATTTTTTAATTTAAAAATAATATTTAAATGAGTAATATCACATTAAAAAGAACATTGAGAAGTTCAAAATTTTTAACAATTATTGAGAAAAAAAAATAGATTTTGAAAAAATAAAAATCGTGATTTAATAAAAATCTATTTTGTGGGAACAAAAAAGAATTAATATTGAATAAAGTTGATAAATTTGAAAAAAAAAAGCATTTGATTTTGAGAAAAAAAAATAATATCTTGAAAAAGAAAATTAAAATATTTTAAAAAATGTGAAAATTTTCATAATGTTGAAAAATGAAAATATTTTTAAAAAGAAAATGAGAGTTTGAAATTTGAAAAATAAAATAAAATTGAGAAGTTCAATAAAAAATGACAAGTTCGAATAAAATGCTTTAAAAAAATGGAGAAGTGAAAAAGAATTGAAAATTTTAAAATAAAACGATATTAAAAAATCGATACTTTATCAAAAATAAACATTTTGAAACGAAAATAAATAAGTTGAAATTTTTTATGATTTTGGAAAGTAATTGAAAATGTTCAAAATTCGAAATTAAAAGAAAAATATTTTATAAAAACACTAAGATTTTGAAAAAATATATATTTAAAAAAAAATTGAAAAGTTGAAAATAACATGATGCTTTTGAAGAAAAAAAATTGGCATTTTGGAATTTTTGGGAAAAAAAAATAAATTTTGTGAAAATTTTAGATATTTTGAAAAAAAAAATTCAGAATTACTATTTTAATTTATTTTTTGAAAATTTTATAATAAAAATGATATTTTGTTAAAAGTTTTCAAAGAAAAATTAAGAGTAAAAAAAAAATACATTTTGAAAAAAAATGTTATTTTTAAATGGAAATTGAAATTTATCTATGAAAAAAAAAAAATATTTTGTTATAAATTATTAGGCACATCCACTAATTGAACATTTAACCAATTTTGGACAATTGAATTAGTCCGGATTGAAGAGTAAATAACTTCGTATGTTGAAATCAAATTTCACTCAAATTGTTTATCAATCTTGTATGCCCAATTTCTTTCTCATATGTAGCTAACCTGATTGAGGCGAGTAACTAGTCAAATCGAGGGTATTGATCAGTAAAATAGAGTGAAGGGACTTGACATATGGAATGGGCTAAATATTGTTGTCAAAATTGTGACCATAAAACCTCGCGAGAATCTAAGAATTGATGTTAATAAGTTTTTTGGGCCCTATCATGATGTGTGTCGAACATCAACACCGTGCATTTAATGTGTCCCCTTTAGGTTTTGAGATATCTTAAAAATCATCCGTAAATGAAACTCAGGTGAGCCATACCATCTAAAACCATGTCAAGACATCTTTAAAAATATAAAAGCACTTGGTGGGGCCCACATGAGTTTTGGATACGGCTAAAACTTCGTCTGACCCCTCATCCAAGTGGGACACACATAATGAGTGGGTTGGATATGTGAATCACATTAAGGCAAGCCCAATATATGATTATGAATGTTTTAAGGAATCCCCTCTACATTTAGGTTAGTCATTACCCTTACCAGAATAAACTTTGTGGGGTCCACCGTTATTTATTTATTTTATCCACTCCGTTTATCTATGTTAATAGATAATTTGAGGTCTAGAGAACAAAAAGGAAGCATATCCAAAGCTCAAGTGGACCACACCACAAGAAATAGTGTGATTGAACCTCTACCATTAAAAAATTCTTGGAGGCCATAGAAGTTTTGGATCAAGCTGATGTTTGTGTTTTCTCTTCATTCATGTATATCTTTGATATCATGAATAGGTTGGATGGCAAATAAGCGTTACTGTGGGCCCAAGGAAGGTATCGATGGTGGAAATCATTATTCTGCATTGTTTCGTGTGGCATGGTCCACTTGAGTTTTGGATTTACCAAAAATTTGGGATCAACCCATACCGTCCATCCATTTTTTTAAGATCATTTTAGAGAATTATTCAAAAAACAAATCATATCCAAGGATTAAATGGACCGCACCACACATACTAGCATGGATGGGAACGGATTGGCTACTCCCCTGCCACCCGCCGTTAGCTAGTATTTAGTGCTATGTGGGCCCCACCATGATGTATGTATTTCATCCATTATGTTCATCCAATTTTACCCATCATTTTAGGGCTTGATCAAAAAAATGATAGGGATATAAACCTAAGGTGGACCACATCATAGGAAAATAATATTGATTGGATATCCACCATTAAAATCCTCTTAAGGCCCACAGTACTGTTTATTTGACATCCAATCTGTTGATTAGATCATACAAGCCCTGATGAAGGGAAAAAACAAAGATCAGCTTGATCCAAAACTTTTATGGCCCCCAAAAGGTTTTTAATGGTCGATGCTCATTCGTCATTGTTTCTTGTAATGTGGTCCACTCGATATTGGGATATACCTCATTTTTGGCATCATACCATAAAATGATCTGAAAAAATAGATGGACGGAATGGATGAAATACATACATCATGATGGGGCCCACAGAGCACCGACCATCACGTGGTAATTAGCGGGGGGGGTAGCCAATCCGTTTGAAATCGGATTGTGTACTGAGTTACTCAATACACTCTTATGGTCCTGAGTAAACTCAGTTGGGCCCACCTTGAATATATGTAGTCTATCCAAGACGTCCATCAGTTTTTCCATCTAATTTAAGGGGTTGATCCCAAAATTGAAGCATATCCAATGATCAAGTGGATCATACCACTGGAAACAGTGGAGATAATGATTTTCACCGTTGAAACCTTTCTAGGCCCACCATAACGTTTATTTTCTATCCAATCTGTTCATAAGGTTAAAAAGACCTGGATTAAGAGGAAAAACAAATTGCATATTGATCCAGAACTCCTGTGACCCCCAAAAGGTTTTCAATGGTAGATGTTCAATTCCCCACTGCTTTTTCAGTGTGGTCCACTTGATAGTTATATCTGTCTTATTTTTCATCTCAAGCCTTACGACGATCTCGCCAGTGGGATGGACGGTTTGGATATAACACATACCTCATGATGGGACCCACATAACTTGCTGGCGTCAGCCACTCCATTCCCTTCATTTCATTTCGCAACCCTAAACCCTCTATTTCTCTCTCCCTCTCATACGCTCCTCTCCGTCTGTGCCTCTCCCAGCGCAGGCCCTACTATCTCTCCCACCTCTCTCTCTTCCCGTCGATCTCTCCACGAACATTGAGGTAACTCTCTCTCTCTCTCAATCGATTGACAGGGGTGGTTCTCATTCCTACTGTTCCCCTGTGGCGTGGACCACTTTTGAGTTTTGTTTTGACCTGATGGATTCAGAACCCCCATGATTGGAAACCCCCTGGATTTGGAACCCCCATGATTGGAAATCCCCTTGATTAGAAACCCCCTGGATTCAGAACTCCCATGATTGGAATCCACGGTTTCAAATGACCCTAAGGGCCTGTTTGGCCGGGCAGGGTGGATGGGATTAGGTTGTATTAGGATGGATTGGAAGGAACAATCCCGGGATTTGGTTGGGCGTGCCAAACAGTGAAGTTGGATATAGCAATCCCATGGGATTGCCAGCAATCCACTGACATCACCATCATTACCTTGAAATCCACCCAATCCCTCTTAATCCCATCTATTTTGCTTGGAACATGTTCGGTTAGACGGAACAATACCGGGATTGGCTGACGTAATCCCAGGATTCGCCAGGCAAGCCAAACATATTCGGTGGTGAATTCTCTGGATATAGCAATCCCATGGGATTGCCAGCAATCCACTGACACAGCCATCATTGCTTGCCATCCACCCAAATACAGTCTAATTCCATGGGATGGGCCCGTCCAAACACGCCCTAAGGGCCTGTTTGTGAGCGTGGATTTGGAACTGTTACGAGCCTTGGATCATGTACCCTGTTAACCTGACGGAGCAAGACACACACGGTTGATATACGCTTAAAGATTAATCTCGCTTCCCATCATTTTCCATGGGTTCTAATTCCTATAGGTACCTGGAAGAAAGAAAGAAGAAACATAAGAAGGCAAAGACAGAAATCCTAGACTTTCCTGGGTGTGAGGAAATAAAATTTGGGGAAGTTGTTGAAGCTCCACCAAAGTTAAATTTTCCCAAGGTATTTCTTTGAGTTCTAGTGATTGCTTATGGTTTTGTTTGGATGTACTATGAATTGAATTGTAGTAATCGGTTCAATGTAGACGAAAGAATCAAATTGCAATCACGTTGCTATTCTTAACAAGTATCTCTGAAACGGCAGTCATATATTCAGTTTGGAGGTAACATAATCGCAATTAGGAGCCTCACCCTTCAATATGAATATTGAGAAGGTCATTGCAATTTGGTTATTTCTGCATCATTGGACCAATGATTTGAAGTTCCAATTTAATTCAATAGTGTGTCCAAACATGGCCTAATCTAAGTACACAATGCAATTTGTTCTGCTTTTGAAGTGGACATACATGTCAAAAGTGAGCATTCTGTTTGTTTGAAGGCATTGAAGACCATCCAAGGTGCATCGCATGAAAGACTCCATATACAAGCAGTTGAGGCATATAGGAATCGCAAAGGATGGGTCTCGAGGCCCGGTGTCCATCTTCCCCCCGTAACCCCAACCCTATTATCTTGAGGCAAGCTGTAATTCCGGGTATGCAGATTTCTCGGTAGTCTTGTTTCTATAGTCATTTTGGACCTAAAATTCTTGAATCAAGATGCGTTTATCTAAGATCATGCACACTAGCTTGGATAGATCTTCAACCAAAAGTTGTACTGGTTTGATTTTCCAACTCTCCCTGATTCATAGATATGTATTTGATGGTCGAATTTGAAGAAAATAAAAATAAAAGAGTTTGCCAATGGTTAGTATTCAATGAGCAAATATCTTTACAATAACCCAATCGATCTGATTTTGAGTTCATAACCTATCCATGGTAGGTACCGCAATGTGATGGTTTAATTTGAGTTAATGTATCCAAATGTACAATTTCCGAGTGCCTACATATTAAGTATCACTCACTGCCAGAGTATGAAATAAATCTTCTTTGGAGTTTTGCTGAGATGTGGCCTGGAAATTCTACCAAACAAAAAATAATACATCAGACTGCATGAAGTGAAACAGGTGGTTGGAAACATTTTCATTCATTTTCCTTACATTATATCATCTCTAGATCATCCGTACATATTTTCAACATGTTGAATACAAAATACAGCAATGCTTGCCCCCTTCTACAAAATACAGCAATGCTTGCCCACTTCTTATTCACATAAACCCTTGTTTGTAGAGTGAAGCCTATTGATATTGGTGATTTGACAAGGTCTTATGTGGCTCTAGACCATGATGTAGATTTAGATGAGCATGCTTTCTGTTGCATTTAGTCTTTTTTTTTTTTTAAATGTTATTATCCTGAAAAATGAGCCTTGTTAATTCAATCTTCTTGCCAATTTTCAGGACATTTTGCATCCCAAGATCGCATATCATCACAGAAAGCTTCAAGTCGCAGTAACTTTGCTTGGATGTGCTTGTGTTGTGTAGAATGAGAAGAGAATTTAGTGATTTGTGATATCTTAATCTTACACAGACGGAAACATCCAGTCCTGCATATTTTCTCATTGTCTCAACCTGTACACGATAATCTGCTAATGACTGGCACAGAGGTACTTGTTTGCCATCGAAAGGTGTGTTTGGACACTTAGTTGAAATGAATTGCCATTATTTGATCGAATATGAAGAAAATGACTGAGGTGATCAGATAATTTTAAATCATGGTGATGACAACTCCTAATTGCATTTCCTTGAATTTCAAGTTTGCCTTGAAACAACTGAATTGCTATTTGGGTTTTGGCCTGACGTTTGATGTTGTAAAAACCAAACTGGATGCTCTACCTTCAAGCCAAACTAGTTCAGTCAGATTAGCATTAAGTGGGTTAGACCAGACCAGTTCAGCAATTTCCTGGAGTCCGTCTTAATTTAATTAACATAAAATTGAGTAAGATTCGATGAATTGAAATTGAGTGGACCATGTTGGGAATATCTAAAGCAATAACTATCACCTTTTTTTTTTCCCATTTTGCCACCTTCTTTTTGTTATGATTATATGTAACACACCCTAATCCACCAAATCATGCTCAACGTGTGTTCGGAGCATGAAAAGTGATTACATAACAACTTATAATTGCATCATCGACTCATCATTACTCATATGTTGACTTATAATGACTTATAATCATAATTATATATTGATATTAGATTTTAGAAGCCTAAATATGGGAGTTTTACTGTTTTAGAGTCGGTCTCAAGTTAACCGAGACAACATTCTTACTAAAGAACGAAATTTCTGGTGTATAAAAAACAGCCCGTTACACCATCAAATACATGTTCAAAATTACGAAAAAAAAAAAACATATATTTCAGATCTTCATATTTTTATAATGTTTTTCCAATATCCAATAATTTGGAGATGGCTTTTAAATATTAGAGTGGAGAAAGTTTTACGATCAGCTACCCACTAGACATCAACCTCCCTCTGTTACCCACCCACTTGCATCATTCCCCTAATAATTACATTATTTGGATGCCGTAGTCTGAGACTTTTGATCAATAGAAAGAAGTTTTGTTTTTGTAAGTAGAGTGACAATATGCAGATATCAAAAGGTCTAAGAAAGTGATAAAGGATACATGAGCGAGACCTGATTTCCAAGCTTGATAATGACATAAGGATCGCCGCTTGTGAAATCTCGGACTACAAGTTTTTTTCCTTGCACTACAGTCACTTTCAAGCACACCATCTGCAACTGCCTCATCAGCCATCTCCCTCTGCACATTACACCTAACAGAATACTCTTACACCCTTAAAACAAGGAGCTTCTTAAACCCATGAAACTTTATCAATCCCTCATGAAACTACTTGACGTGATTAGTGCTGCTTTGCATAACCATAGCCTCATGCACAAACAAGACAGTAACTTATGCATGTTAGCCCAGTTTGCATGGGGCTAATGATGATGCTCTTTGTCAAACTTTAAAAACTTTAAAATTCACATAAAGCGATATAAACTCATTTCCTTTTGAATTTCTTTACCAACACTTGCTCATTATCAATAAATAACAAAATATATGGGCTGATTTATTTGATCTATCGACAACCTCAGTGGTTCCTATGGGTTTTACCAGTGCTAGCCAACTCCATGCATAGAGGCTCGAAACCATTCAGATAACTTCAGGGTCAAGAGAACTTGACAAGATCTTAGAGGGTAAGTTCTGAATGGATCACACTTCAATTTAAATGTTAAAGCCTGTTTAGGTGCCACTTAAAAATGAATTTATCTCATTTTAGTTAATTGTCTATGCTGTGAAGTTTGTGAAATCTATTGCATTTATAATTTTATTTGGTCTTTTTTAATGGTTTTTTTTCCTCTTAATGCCTTGTGGTTGCAGGGCTTGTAATCTGGAGGCACTGAAAGGATTCCCCTTTTTTTTTAACTCATATTTTCCAGTTAAAAGTAACTTGTTCAAATTGGGTGTTCTCCAATTCCCATCTCTTCATTGGAAATTCTTCTTCTGAATCTTTTATGCATGAATAACATGTTTCAAGTTTTGGGGTGTCTGATTGTATTTAAAGTTTAGACTTTTCATTCTCCATTGAAAGGAGAGATTTTAGAGATGACCTTCAGGAAGGTATATCCTCTATTATTTGTTAGATTCTAATTTCAGAGGGTTTTTGTTTTTCTTAGATTCTAATTCCTGAGAATCCAATTTTCTGGAACATTTCTTGGTTGGTGGAAGAAGAATCTCATCTGCTTCTTTTATTTTCATTTTGAAACAGTGGGGTTTTTTTTTTTTAATTAATTAATTATTATTATTATTTTTTATACATGATGCTTGCAGTCTTTTCTTCTAAGAATATTTTCATCCAAAGAGAAGACCATAAGCCAAACCGACGAAGATTCATTCGATTCTTCTGGTAAGTAATAAGCATCTCTTTACCTTTTAAAACCAACAAAATCTCTGAAATACTTTTACCAAAATTAAAAAAAAATAATAAAAAAATTTTACTGCATGCCTTATTTCGCAGAAATTACCAAGCTCACTCTTACAGATTGCAAAACTGCCTTTTCTCTTCAATTCAAGAACGCGCTAAATTTTCCAAATGCCCCTTCTACTAGATCCGTAATTCATGTTGGTTGGGGGGAGTCCTTTCATTTTGCTGCCAGGTTAGGATTTCTACATTGTATCTTTGGAGCCAATCAGCTGAAAATGAACTAATCAGGATTGAATTTTTGTTATTTCAGATGGAAAGAAGAAACACTTGGAGAAAGCATCAAATGGCATGAACACTTTCTTGCTTTACAACTGGGTTTGAAACCCGGAATGAAGGTTCATTTTATTAAAAGTGAAAATCAATGGCATATACATTATTAAGATTCTTTAAGAATTTATGGATTTTGCTTAATTTGGTTTGTCGATGCAGGTTTTGGATGTGGGATGTGGAATTGGAGGACCACGACGGGAAATTACTAGATTTAAGTAACTCCATTTCTCACAATTTATATTTCTTCTGGCTTTCAACCAAGGAACTTGTAATGTTATTTAGCAGTTGTAATCCGACAATTGCAAAAAAAGAAGAAGAAGACGGTTCTCAATTAAATCATAGATTTATTTCTAAAAACAAAATTCAGCTGATTATATATGTTGGTTGCTTATTGTTATGACATGTTTCTAACATATAAGCAAGCCACATCGTGCATGGAGTGTCCTAGCATAAATCTTTATCTTGAATTATTTAGTAGTTTTGATTGACTAATCTAGTAATTTGTTTAATTGTTCATCTTCTTATGCGTGATGGAAAGGTACACATATTTCTATTATATTTTGTTTTCATTTTTTCTTTGCTTATACGTAAAATGTTCTGATTTAAATATTAAGAACTACGTAGTGGCTTGATCCCAATCTTCCAACATTGGGTACGTAGGCAGCCGTCCATACTAGACCGTATCGGTGCAGCCACAAATTTTTTATTTTTTTCCCTTTCTTGTAGTGTGGATGCATTTTCATCAGGACTACTTGGCAATAAGAGTAAGGTGGATGTAAGTTCTCAAAACCTATAATTAATCTTGAATCATTTATATCTTTATCGCTTCATTTATATGCTGTCGTCAGGGTCAACTTGTAACTCCTCAGAACCCGCTCTGCCGTAAGACATTACGGTGCATGACGGTTCCTAGCAGGTTAAGTTGCAAATTATTATTAAGAGTTGGTTGGATATAATTTATTTTTTTGTAAATGTTGTTAATAGTTGGATGAATGATGAATGTATTTGTGAATGTAAATGAAAATAAAAAACTTATGATATATATATATATATATATATATATATATATGTTATCAATGGAGGATGCCTTGTTTAGGGGGATATGAAATTTTGTAGCTTATGGTATGGTGCCCCAATATTGGTTGTATGTTACTAGTATGTAGTAGATAATACTAGGATCAATAGTAAACATTTTGTTTTGAGTGGAAGACCAAGTAAAAGAACTTGGAAGAGACACTTTTTATGCCTTTCAGCTTCAAACTGGATACCTTTTGGATAAACCAAACATCCATTCACCACTAGTTCCTCTAATACATGGTACAATGGGGGTGGGATAATGTCGGTTGCTCCAAATTCCAATACATATACTAAGTATATGTAATATAGTTATATATATATATATATTGCAAATTATTATATTGCAATTTATATATGAAATAATCGTCATCATGTAAGCCATATCCTAATTAATTAGGGCCACATACATGAATCCTATTCCACCGTTCCACTCTATCAAGGGCCATACCTCCAGTTAGACCATAGGTCATCGGGTCTTTTCTTACTACCTCCATCCACGTCTTTTTGGGCCCTCCCCTTGCCCAACAATTTGTTCCCTAAAGCGTGGTTGGTCTTATAGCTATTCTATAAAACTTTCCTTTTAGTTTGAATGGTACTCGACGATCATTTAAAACTCCCAAGGCACATCCTATAGCAATTTTTACCATCCTGCTGGCTTGAAACACTCTTGATGGTAGCAATGTGAAATGGCACCATGCTGCCATGGATTGGCAAAAGGACAGCCTCATTCTTTTGGTCGATCTGTATCATTAATTCCCTCGACTGTGGGATATCATTGACATTCTTGTAGGCAATGAGATCGCTTGAAGCTGTTGTAGAACCACGGCCATCTCCAGCTGCAGAACCGCCCATTATCCGACCTTAGAGTCGCTTTCGACAAGAATATCTCAGCTCCATTGGATTCAGCTTTGACCTTTGGACGCTCTTCTTCCTCCTCCCTCCTCTTCCTCAATGAATGAGTATGCAACATCCTTAACTAACTTGGAGCTGATTGAAGTCACAACTTCTGTAGCTTTTTCATTGACAATAATGGTGTCTGCAAGCAACAACGAGAACATCTTAGTCTTTGGGTTATTGGTTTCTGATTGCAAGTTCTGAAACCCAAGAGATACATTAAAAACCATTTTAGGCTTCAATACCTGATCGTTCCTGGCATTTAAACTCAATACCGACTCACGGAACTCGAGACCGATTCCCGTTCCTGCTGACTTTGTAAGATGAGAGGCAAATTCAGGAGCATCCCTCTCTACCACCGAGACTGCTACTTGGTAAACAACACTGACCTTATTCCCAGCCTTTAATACACCTATCGTTGCTGCATGGGCCTTGAGGAGAACCTCATAAGCCTTAATCTACGTTGCATTTGCATAAATGGGAAATGTTCTGGCAATGTCGGATCTAGAACAACTGAAATCTGCCATTGAAGCTATGTCGGATCTAGAACAACTGAAATCCACAACAAACCAAATAAAAAGATGTAGAGATAACAACAAATTTCAGAGAAGGTACGTCTCTTCTTTCCTTTCTCTTCTATTTCACGAACAGAATGTAGTTTATCTGTAAATTACAGTTTTTTTAAGGATTTAGAACTTAAAAAAATAATGAAAACTATTGGTTGAAAAGAAGAAAAAATAACATTTTCATTATATACATACATACATACACACACACACACACACACACACACACACACACACACACACACACACACACACACACACACACACACATATATATATATATATATATATATAAACCCATGATCCAAACTTCAATTCCCGGTTTCCAAATTCCTGTTATACAATCATCATCTGAGCCTTTCTTTAATCGATTTGGGGTTGGCTTTAAATGGTAGATTGGCAAAAAGAAATTATGATTGGCTGCCAACTAGACATTCGCCTTCCTCTTTACCAAGGTCTTGGAACTGGAAATGGCAAAGGGTCACATTGATACTGACTCACATGCCATCAACATCAACACCATTAATATAAAGCAACACATGTCCAATGATGTAGAGCAGGTCACGGACAGTTTCATGGCCAAGATGGACCAGAAAAGGCCGATCAGAGACGAAGGTGATCCGGACCATCAGAACTTAAAACGGACGCATCTCACAAACTGGAATAAGCTATTAGACATACTAATTATGATTTTGGGGTAGGGCGAACTAGTTTAGCCACCCAACCTTGCTATGTTGGTTGAGCACGCTGAATTTTTGAAATACCATCAGATCGACAGTCGAATTCCTGTTTTAATTTCATTTTTACTATTCATAGTTAGTTTTAGTTTGATTATATATAACTCTTCATCTGTTGGGTTTTAGGAGTTGTGCCCAACTTTAAAAGTGTTTAGAATAGTTAGGAGAACAGCATGGTGAAGGCAAATAGGACACTTACTATTTTTGGCCAAAAATCATGCACGCTAGTAGGAATCATAACCGTCTATAAATAGTAAAATGTAAAGTCACGATTTCTATAAGTTTTAGTTGTAGTTTAAATCCCGGAGACCAAAAATGAGATATTTACCATTCTCAAGTGGACCACATTACAAGAAACAGTGTTGAATGAGGGTCTACCATTAAAAACTTTTTGGGGCCCATAAAAGTTTTGGATCAAGTTGATATTTGTTTTTTCCCTTCTTCTAAGTCTGTATGACCTAATCAACAAGATGTCAAATAAGAAGTACAGTGGGCCTTAGGAGGATTAATTTTACGGCCCGTTTGGCCGGTTGGATTGGAAGGGATTAGATGGTAGTGGAAGGGATTGGATGGTAAATCCCAGGAATGGCCAGCGTGCCAAACAGTGTAGGTGATCTAATCCAAATTCGATGGATCTTCAGACAATCCACTGACAACACCATCATTACCTTTAAATCCCATCCAATCCATCCTAATCCGTTCAAATTAGCCTGCGACTTGTTTGGTTTGAGGGATTGGAAGGGATCGGAAGCTTTAATCTCCGGATTGGCCGGGCGTGCCAAACAGACTGGATGTATCAATACAGGGATGTAGCAATCCCATGGTTCTCAAGACAATCAGCTGACAACACCATCATTACCTAGAAATCCATGCCATCCACCCTAATACCATTCACTCCCTTCCAATCCACCCGGCCAAACGGGCCCTTAATGTAGATATTCAATCACTATTGTTTTCCTGTAGTGTGGTCCACCTGAAATTTATATCCTTCTCATTAATTTTTGGTATAAATCCCTAAAATGATCTGTAAAAATGAATGAACAGCATGTATATATGAAACACATACATCGTGGTGGGGGCCACAGCCACGGGGCTAGTGGCAGGGGAAGTAGCTAATCCGTTTCCCTAATGAACAGGTTGGATGACATGACAAAATGGACGGACAGTGTTGATAAACCAGCCTGTTTCAGGATGTGGACAGGCAGAGTTAGTACGTAATCCATGTCCGTTAGGGACCATCGTCTGTAAGGGAAGGAGTGGGGCCTACAAGGGTGTGGACCCGCATTCCCGGAGACCTTGAGTGACCCACTCGTGCGATCTATGGGCGTTGAAAATGAAGGAAGGAAGCATTCTTACTAGGGGCCAGTTCACAGGAATAACACTATTCTTGCTATAAATGAAGAAAAAACATGCAAAGGCTAATAACAGGATTTCTGGGTAGCTTCGTAGGATGCACCACAAGTTCATTAGCCATGCACCCATTGTTGCTAAGGGTCAGTTTGGGTGGTGGGATTAGAAGGGATTAGGTGGGATGGGATTCATCTGGTCCTGTGCCAATTCCACTTCATGTTTGTGAAGAATGGAAAAGCTTCGAATTACATTAAATGGAATTGTATTGGGTCCGTGCCAATTTCACTCAATGTTTGGAAAGTTGTGTAGGTCCCACCATGATGTGTGGGCTATATCCACACCATCCACACATTTATCGAGATTATTTTAGAGCATGGGCCAAAAAGTTAGGTAAATCTAAAGCTCAAGTGAACCCCACCATAGAAAGTAACACAGATTGAATACTTACTGTTGAAAACTTCTTTGGAGCTACATAAGTTTTGGATCTACCTCATTTTTAGGCACATGCAATAAAATGAGGTTACAAAACAAATGAACGGTTTAGATATAACATATGCATGTTATTCAGTCATTTCAAATGATGGTAGGTATATCCATTCAATGTACCCTCGTATTATCAACAAAGCATAGCATTAATTTTATCCCACGGCAATAGGGAACAATCTCTGTGGGTAATAATTATCTTTTTTAAATCTCATCCCACCTAATCCCTTCTAATCCCACTGCCCAAACTGACCCTAAACAAATTATCAAAAAAGAAGCAAACGAGGAAAGAAGAAAATGAGAAAGCAAAAGAAGAATGCCTAAAATGAGGATCGAATTAATATTGATTTACACCACCACCAAAGGCAGCTACCAATAGGTAAGAAAAGGAGCTAGGTAACAACTTGCTCTGGATATCTTGAAAAACTTAAGTTTGAAATATAAAAGGCTAACTTAGAGAGAATGAATACAACAAAGGGCTTAACTCCTTTATATAGATATTAAAAGTAGTAGATGTGTGGGAATAAAATGACATAACAAGGGAATGAAGGTGACTGACATGACATATCACAAGTAGTAGTTATGTAAGCAGATTGGTTGGTGTAGCATACAACACCCACCTGGCTAGTGTGTTGACGTGACCAAGTTATGTGGTCCTACGACCAAAAAAAAAAGAAGAAGACAATACTCATTGTCATCAGTGATCTAGAATATCTCTGTTGGGCCCAACCATAGATGAACCAGCTCTGAAGAATATCACTGATTGGATATTCTAATATGATCATGTGTCACATTGGGGAAAGCTAAACATCAAACAAAAAAAGAAAAAACAATGGGAAAGCTACCCTGAAGAAAACAGAGCTTTAATAGTTTTATTAGTAATTGTGGTCTTTATTTTTCTCAAGTTTTTTTTTAAAATCTTTTGTTGGCATTTATATATTATGAAGTTTGTACATATGTTAGCATATTGTTGCTGAATGTGGCAATCCAGTGCATCTGGAAGATGACAAAATTTGTATCTGAAAATGCTCTCTTTTCCCACTAGGATTTTCTAATCGACGGTTGTAACAGGCCTTACAAAGAAACATACCAGTTGAAATGCTCTTACCTTAACATCTAATTGGTAGGATGAATTCTAATATTTTATTTTGTTAATTGGTTTTAGTTGATTAAACTATTCACTTTCCATGGATTTGAGTTGGTTATTTGAAATATATGAAGGGTTGACTAAACTAATCTTTTCTTGGATTAAATTTGGTTGCTTGTAATATATGTAGGAAGGGCTCAAAAGAAGGTTGAACAGGAGCAGATACTAAGTAGCCAATACAAAACAATGCATAGCCAACAGTTGGAAGTTTCAGGTAATTTCTTTTGTATGGGTCCTTGCTAGTTTAGTAGGGGGAAGTGTTTAGTTAGGAGGGTTGAAGTGAATTTTTGTTGCATGGGCTACTTGGATCATTTCCTCTTTTATTGAATTAAGTTGTCACCAATCTTGTGAATAGGATCCTTATCAAACAATAGTGTGAATTATTTTTTGAATGACTATCAGGTGCAAGATTTTAAAAAAATTTAATAATAATTTATTGGTAATATTTTTTTTTTTGCAGATATTTTAGCGACGGACCAAATCCGTCGCTAAGATCTGAACATTGAAAATAACGACGGATTGAGGTCCGTCGCTTATGTTTCCAGGGACGACTAATTTTTTGAATTTCACCGATGTTTTTTTTTAATTTTTACGACGGATTTGAGGTCCGTCGCTTACTAATATTAGCGACGGATCTTATCCGTCGCTAATGTTTATAGGGACGACCAATTTTTGGAATTTCACCGACGGTTTTTTTATTTTTACGATGGATTTTATCCGTCGCCATTAGGCGACGGACCTTATTCGTCGCATATTAAACGACGGATAAAATCCGTCGTAAAACCAAAAACGACCCACTAAACAGCGACGGACCTCACGACGGATGGAGTCCGTCGTTTATTTGGTTTTACGACGGATTTAGTCCGTCGCAAATCAGCGATTGTGACGTAGTGACTGACAGGCTAACTAATGAAAATCTACACACCTCAAGGGAAAATCCTTGAGTAAAACCCTTTTCAGGAACAGAAATGGACTGATCTTCAGTCCAGAACAATTTAGAAACCCTACAAGAGGATCAAATGGCCTAGATCTCATCCATAGACGATTAGGACTTACCAAAATAGAAACCATGGGCGTGTTGTGACCTTCCAAAATTGATGGACGGTGCTGATCGGCCTAGATCAGATCGTGGGACCCACATTTGATATGTGGGTGTACACAGATTTCGTACTTACGCCAAACACAAAACTCACCATCGGGTCAAACCGTTGTTGAGTCGATGAAATCCTAAAATTCCCAAAATTTTCAAATAAAATCCACTCCCACACGTCGCTGGCTCAAAACTGACCATCCGTGTGACAGTGCAAATGACCACCATTCGATCACATCTGGAAGATCCAGACCGCCCATCATGTAGACAGGCCCGTTCCAACCAAAACCCTAACCAATTATGGTTGAGTATCCTCACTCGTGCACACACACTCATTTGAAAATTGAGTTGCGCATGGTGTTTTCCAAAAACAGAAATACGCTTCTAGCTGCCAGGTTGGCAATCTGCGTACTTTCATCCCTATCCATCCTAGTTGTTCATTTCAAAGGATCTCAGCCATTGAAACCAACCACCTGGATTAGGGTTGAGTAAGAAACCGGTATTGCATATAAAGAGGAGTTTTCTAATTCCTTTCCACTGTTCTTTCAAAAATAGAAACCCTAGAATCCTTCCTAACCATTCTAGTTCAATCCAGATGGTATAGGGATGCCAAAATAGCCTTTCGTATCTTCCACAGCAATGTATGGCACATTGAGAAAATCAACTGATAGCTTCAAACTCGTGAACCACCGGGAAAACCATCTCCAAGCATAAAAAATGGATGAAACTTGAATCCTAATCGATTTTAGAAGTTGGTTCTCTTTTCCAGAATCTTTGTTATTTTTATCAGATATCCTCTTTTAGTTGTTCTTAAATCCTAATCGATTTTGGAAGTTGGTTCTCTTTTACGTTTTGATATTTGAAACTTGAACACTCTATCTTTGGTTATTAAGCCTTCTGTTCTTGCTGCATGCTTGAAGTTATGTATGACAATCTGAAATATGATCTTGCATTCATCTAACTGGAAGCTTCTTGTTTACTCAATGGGTTCTTGATTTTGGTTGTGGTTTGAATAGGGAGGTTTTCGATACTCCAGCATATGACTCTCAATATGCTGAATATATTGTGCAACTCGCTTTCACTAAGTCCCAAAAGTTAGATTGGTTGAACAATCCCAACCCTTGATATGTGGACAATTTTTTGTTGAAATAGGACGATTGGGTATTTTCCTAATGGTCATATATCAAATAAACGTTTTCTTGATACATATAAACTCAGACCCATAATTGGACATTTTGATTTGAATTACTCTTATACCACATGCAATTTCTAAATAATTACCCAATGCTTACGTGTCATTCATCACTCTGCCGAGTATCAAAGTGTTTTTATTTTCCTTCTCACCATGCTCTTGTGAATAAGGGGCTCAATTTAAGAGCTTTCACAACCATGCTCATCTGGTTTATCCGTTTATGCTACCATGGACAGCTAAGAGCCTTGGCTCTTATCCAAAACCACTAATGCCTCCTGAACCATTCCTGTCTTAGCTAGATTGTCCGCCCTAGAGTTATCCAACTGATGCATGTGACAGAAAGTTGCCAAGAGAGATGACTTGATGATAGTTTTGAATGCACAAGACACTCCACAAACAACTTTGCCGAAATTTCTTTCCATCCATTGAGGATTGCATGGACTCATTTTAAATTTTCTTATTCTTTTGGCAAACCAGGTGATGATTGTGGATATCAGTCCTCTACTTGTGAATGATCTGTATTTTCTGGAAGAATTATGTACATGATTGTTGTGGCCACAACATTTCTTCTGTGGTATTTTCCTTAAACTTTAATCAGACTTGCAACATGGGTTTGCAAGGAAGTAACTGGCTCCGACAATGCCAAATATCCAACATTCCCTTTATTGTTTTGTCGTCATGAAAAAAATCAGTTAGTCCAGTTATTTATTTTTATGAATTATTGATTGTATTATTTTCTTTCCAAAAATCAGGTCTCGGTCGCCAAAACTTCCTGAGGTTATCTTACTTGAAGACCTTATCGTGAGCATTGTTTTGTCATTGAGACAAGAAATGAACAATGCTTTTATCATTGGGACTTCAGAAAATATCTGATGGTAATTTTTCTCATACAAAGATACTTAATGCTCTTGTTATTTGGACATAAAATGATGTTGGTAAAAAAAATCTGTGCAGGTGATTGTGGGCTTGTGGATTGTTTCTATAATTGGTAGTTGGTTCAATTTCTTGACTCTCTTCTACATAGGTCAGTTCTCTTCAATTCAAAAATGGAAATTCTAATTTGAAATTAGATATAGATTGGATTTTTCATAGGCATCTCAGTGGGCCCCACACCTTCTTCCTGCAGGAAATTCCTGTTGGCGGGGGCAGGGGCAATTTATGTCCAATACATCCTTAAAGGCTATTGCTCTTCTTTTTATTATTATTCATTTATTATGCTGTTGCTATGAATTTTCTTTAGATTCAGCTTGAGTTCTTGTACGTCTAAGTTTGATTTATGACAATCCTTGCATTGTCCGATATGTTTTGTATCAATGTGTGGGCTTTATTGATATTGATATTAATTTCTGCATTGAAGAAATGTGATCTTTGCTTCAAGGAAAAATTGGTTTTTTAGTATATGTGGTTTCATAATGTTTATAAGCAACATTGTTATGCTAATTAATGCACATGAAGATTGCACAAAATTTCAGAATGTTGAAATTTGCAATGATGGGCAGCTTGGTATCTTGAATGCTACTTAGTCCCAAGTACATACAACATACTTGGCCCATTTATGAGCAATCCTCCATGAATCTGACTATGCGACCAAGCTAAAGCAGGCCCTAATTGCGATGTCTAGACAGCTGAACTGTTTAGGCAACGGAACTTGTTTTTTTTGTGCTCTTTGGGATTTTTATTGTGATATTGATTTACAAATGATAGCTGCTTCACTGTAATTTCTTGCTTTTATATTCTTATATATGCTTAGAAATTAGTCCTTTTCTATTTAATATTCCTGCAGCCCTTTTGTATGTTGACAGGTTCATGGCCTTGGTGTTGATATTGATACACTCTGCGTGGGACCGTCCTTTGTAAACCGAGCGGGTTTTCTTTTTCTTTTTGTACAATTCATATTTAATATTTAACTCAAATTGTTGTTTTGTGATTTCTTTCCAATGTAAACTGAGAGGCTTTTGTTTTTCTTTTTGCATGATTCAGATTGTTGTTTTGTGATTTTAAGGGCAAGCTTAAGTTGTTGATTTTTTTCTGCAGGAAGGTTTTTTTTATAATATTGTATGACACCCTGGCTAAAAGGGAAGAAGTGACCGAATTACAACCAGTTCCAGATGCTCATGTACCAGTAATGAAATTCAAGTTCTGCAGAATATCAGTGGATCTTCTTTATGCCAGTATCTCTCTCTTGGTTGTTCCTGAAGTAAGTCAATTATAGATTTCCCTCTGGTTTTCTGTTCTTTCGAGTGAATTGTTCTTATATATAAATTTGCTTTAATCCACCATCAGAAAGTTTTCCATGCAAGTTTTCCTGAAACCAACATTATCTATTATACCTTTTGTTTTATTTATTTATTTTTCAATTTCAACGAGTCAAGCTATATATATCTAACTTATGATGGACAACAATCAAAGTTGCTACTTTTTCGCCTGTCTATGCTATAATCTAATGAAGAACTGAAAACATAAAATTTTGGATATAAAAAAGACGTGATTTTAGATCAACAAAAATCATGTTGCGATAAGGCACTAAACAATTCATAGGAAAGGATCTGTCAAGCATCCACTTTTGAAGCTGTAGTAGTTAATATATCTCTAGAGCCACTTGCATACAGTTATCCACTTCTGAAGTTGTGGTTGTGCTGTTCATGGAACTATTCTTGGTAAACGCATAATGCAGGGCAGTCAAATTATGAGGTAAATGTTTTCTGAGAATGCAGGGTGGATGTTTTTGTCATAACCACTTGCTGCATGTGCATATCTCTGGAACCACTTGCATACACTTATCTATTTCTGAACTTGTGGTTGTGCTTTGCATGAAATGTGTCAATTCACACTTCACTGTTAGCCCTTTTATTTTTTATTTTTGTTAGCTTGTTAGTACACCCCCGTCAGCTTCACAATTAATCATAGTTTTTTTTTGTTTTTTTTGTTAGCTTGTTAGTACACCCACTGTCAGTTCACACTTAACTGTGAACACCCCCCACATTTTTTTTTGGTTAGCTTGTTAGTACACCCACTGTCAATTCACACTTCATTGTTAGCCCCTTTTTTTTGTTAGCTTGTTAGTACACCCACTGTTAGTTCACACTTCACTGTTAGCCCTTTTATTTTTATTTTATTTTATTTATTTATTTTTGTTAGCTTGTTAGTACACCCACTGGCAGTTCACACTTCACTATTAGCCTTTTTTTTGGTTAACTTGTTAGTACACCCACTGTCAGTTCACACTTCACTGTTAGCCCTTTTTTTGTTAGCTTGCTAGTACACCCACTGTCAGTTCACACTTCACTAAAGCTATAACCTATAACCCATAACCTAAACATAAACCTAAACCTATACCTAAAGCTATAACCTTAACCTTAACCTAAACCTGAAACCTAAATGTATTCTCAAATCCTTAAACCTAAACCTACCCCTAATCCTAATCTCAACTCCTTAACCTAAACCTACCCCTAATCCTAATCTCAACTCCTTAACCTAAACCTAAACTTGAAAACCCAAACCTAAACCCGAACCCGAACCTGAACTTGATTTCCTAAACCTAAACCTTAACCTATTCTCAATTCCCTAAACATTAACCTATAACCTAACCTAAACCTAAACCTATAACCTACACTTATAACCTAAACCTAAACCTAAAACCTAAATGTATTCTCAAATCCTTAAACATAAACCTACACCTAATCTTAATCTCAACTCCTTAACCTAAACCTAAACTTGAAACCCCAAACCTAAACCCGATCTCGAACCCGAACCCGATTTCCTAAACCTAAACCTTAACCTATTCTCAATTTCCTAAAGCTATAACCTATAACCTAAACCTAAACCTATAACCTAAACCTATAACCTTAACCTTAACCTTAACCTAAACCTAACTTTTCCTTCATTTTCTGAGAGGGATTTTTAAAATTTTTGATGGTTAATTTCAATAGTTTTCTGGCTTCTTCTACTATCATTTGAGGACCTCAAAGGCCCAACTAACTTGAGATTTTTATATGCAGGCTGATGTATTTTTAGCCCCACATATCAATGTTGCCACTATAAGGTTCAATATTGAAATGGTAAAGTTTTTAACTATTTATTTTATCTTTGAAATGGTTATTTTTTCACTCAGATGTACTCAAATTCTAGCTCTTTATTTATATTTTCAGATACACAATTTTCTAGTTGCTTCTGTGTTGCAAATTGGCATTCAGCTTTTACATCCAAGTAAATTTCTGTTTTATTGGTGTTGTTTATTAATCTGTCCTGCTAGTGCAGATAAAACCTTTGGTGAAGCCAACCAAAGACATAATGAAAGTTTGTCGCATTAAATATGTTTAGCATGAGGTTTTTCTCGAGGGTACTCATCTTCCTCTTGGTCCATGATATCCTGGCTTTTCGTCATTTCATTCATATAATTTTTTTATTCTGTCAATGCAACTAGGTACAACATTGGTGCAGTTATCTTGCTTTGGGCACCTGTAGTCTTGGTATGCCTCATTGTCCTTCAATAATTTAATATATCGAGATTTCTTTCCCATCATCATTTACATTTTTTTTTCTTAATCGATACTTGGAAGTTAATATAATCATTTACTCTATTTTACAATCTTTAAAATCTTTATATGTAAATTTGTGCCCATATGCATTGTCGGAGAAACTAAAAAACTTACTCATTCTCAGATTGCATTGTGGAATATGCATCCATTATTCAAAGAAAGGGCGACATTCCAAGCACTCACACTTTCTTTCCTTACTAGCTAAATTGGTGAGTCTTCTTTCCTTCATAATATATGATTCATTGATGAAGTGGCCTAGCCATTTGAACAGGCCCATATTTATATATTATCTCGAAATCAATGAAGTAAATCTGGATGTGCGTCGGAGCTATCCGGATGTTGAGCGGGGGTCCCTGGAAGGTGGGAACCACTGTTATGACCATGATGAAGCTGTCCATTTCCAATGTATAGCATTGGCGGGGCCTGACCATTTGGATAGGCCATGTTTATATATTTGCTCAAAATTAATAGAGAAGACCCAGATGTGCGTCGGAGCTATCCGGATGAGCGGGGGTCCTTGGAAGGTGGGAACCGCTGTTATGACCATAATGAAGCTGTCCATTTCCTATGGACAGCATTGGAGTGACCTGGTCATTTGGATAGGCCCTGTTTATATTTTGCTTGAAATTAATGGAGTAAACCTGGCTGTGCGTTGGAGCTATCCGGATAAGCGGGGGTCCGTGGAAGGTGGGAACCGCTGTTATGACCATGATTAAGCTGTTCATTTCTTATGGACAACATTGAAAGGGCCTGACCATTTGGACAGGCCATGTTTATATATCAACTCGAAATTAATAGAGCAGACCCGAATGTGCGTCGGAGCTATCCGGATGAGCAGGGGTCCCTGGAAGGTGGGAACCGCTGTTATGACCATGATGAAGCTGTCCATTTCATATGGACATGCATTAGAGGGGCTGGCCATTTGGACAGGCCGTGTTTATATCTGTATTTGCAGGTACCACACCCTTAACCTAAACCACACCCTAAACCTATAACCTAAACCTATTCTTAATTCCCTAAAGCTATAACCTATAACCTAAACCTAACCCTAAACCAAAACCTATAACCTAAACCTTAACCTAAACATAAACCTAAACCTAAACCTAAACCTAAAACCTATACTTATAACCTTAACCTAAACTATAACCTAAACCTATAACCTATACTTATAACCTTAACCTAAACATAAACCTAAACCTAAACCTAAAACCTATACTTATAACCTTAACCTAAACTATAACCTAAACCTATAACCTATACTTATAACCTTAACCTAAACTATAACCTTAACCTATAACCTATACTTATAACCTTAACCTAAACTTACAACCTTAACCTAAATCTATTCTCAAATCTCAAAACCTATACTTATAACCTAAACCTAGACCTTAACCTAAACCTAAACCTATACTTATAATATATAACCTAGAACCTAAACCTTAACCTATAACCCAAACCTTAACCTATAAACTAAACTTATAACCTAAACCTATACTTAACCTTAACCTATAACCCAAACCTAAACCTATAACCTATAACCTAAAACGTAAACCCGATCCCGAACCCGAACCCGATTTCCTAAACCTAAACCTTTAACCTAAACCTATTCTCAAATCCCAAAACCATAACCTAAACCTAAACCTTAACCTAAACCTATAACCTCTAACCTAAACCAAAACCTATAACCTATAACCTAAACCCGAACTCGAACCCGAACCCTAACTCAAATCCCTAAACCTTAACCTAAACATATAACCTATAAACTATAACCTAAGCCTATACCTAAACCTAAAACCTAAACCTAAATCTAAACCTAAACCTATAACTTAAACCTAAACCTATAACCTAAACCCTATAACCTTAACCTAAACCTATAACCTAAACCTAAACCTAAACTTATAACCTAATAAACCTATTCTCAAATCCCAAAACCTATAACCTAAACTTAAACCTTAACCTATAACCCAAACTAAACCTAAACTTATAACCTAAACCTATTCTCAAATCCCAAAACCTATAACCTAAACCTAAACCTTAACCTATAACCTAACCTAAACCTATTCTCATATCCCAAAACCTAAACCTTAACCTATAACCCAACCTAAACCTATACTTATAACCTAAACCTATTATCAAATCCCAAAACCCATAACCTAAACCTAAACATTAACCTAAACCTATAACTTATAACCAAAACCAAAACCTATGACCTAAACTCGAACCCAAACTCGAACCCGAACCCGAATCCCTAAACCTTAACCTAAACATATAACCTATAACCTATAACCTAAGCCTATACCTAAACCTAAAACCTAAACCTAAACCTAAACCTATAACTTAAACCTAAACCCTATAACCTTAACCTAAACCTATAACCTAAACCTAAACCTAAACTTATAACCAAATAAACCTATTCTCAAATCCCAAAACCTATAACCTAAACCTAAACCTTAACCTATAACCCAACCTAAACCTAAACTTATAACCTAAACCTATTCTCCCAAAACCCATAACCTAAACCTATAACCTATAACCTAAACCAAAACCTATAACCTAAACCCGAACCCGAACACGAACCCGAACCCGAACCCGAATCCTAAACCTTAACCTAAACATATAACCTATAACCTATAACCTAAGCCTCATACCTAAACGTAAAACCTAAACCTAAACCTATAACTTAAACCTAAACCGATAACCTATAACCTAAACCTATAACCTAAACCCTAACCTAAACCAAATAACCCATAACCTATAACCTAAACCTATAACCTAAACTCAAATCCCTAAACTTTAACCTATAACCCAACCTAAACCTATACTTATAACCTAAAACTATTCTCAAATCCCAAAACATAAACCTAAAACCTAAATGTATTCTCAAATCCCTAAACCTAAACCTACACCTAATCCAAATCTCAACTCCCCAACCTAAACCTAAACCTAAACTTGAAAACCCAAACTTAAACCCAATCCCAAACCCGAACCCGATTTCCTAAACCTAAACCTTAACCTATTCTCAATTCCCTAAAGCTATGACCTATAACCTATAACCTATAACCTAAACCTAAACCTAAACCTAACCTAAACCTATAACCTTAACCTAAATCTAAAACCTAAATGTATTCTCAAATCCTTAAACTTAAACCTACACCTAATCCTAATCTCACCTCCTTAACCGAAACCTAAACTTGAAAACCCAAACCTAAACCCGATCCCGAACCCGAACCCGATTTCTTAAACCTAAACCTTAACCTATTCTTAATTCCCTAAACCTATAACCTATAACCTATAACCTAAACCTAAACCTAACCTAAACCTATAACTTTAACCTAAACCTAAAACCTAAATATATTCTCAAATCCTTAAACCTAAACCTACACCTAATCCTAATCTCAACTCCTTAACCTAAACCTAAACTTGAAAACCCAAATCTAAACCCGATCCCGAACCCAAACCCGATTTCCTAAACCTAAACCTTAACCTATTCTCAATTCCCTAAAGCTATAACCTATAACCTATAACCTATAACCTAAACCTAAACCTAAACCTAAAACCTAAACCTAAACCTAAAACCTAAAACCTAAATGTATTCTCAAATCCCTAAACCTAAACCTACGCCTAATCCTAATCTTAACTCCCTAACCTAAACCTAAACCTAAATTTGAAAACCCAAACCTAAACCCAATCCCGAACCCGAACCCAATTTTCTAAACCTAAACCTTAACCTATTCTCAATTCCCTAAACCTAAACCTAAATGTATTCTCAAATCCCTAAACCTAAACCTACACCTAATCCTAATCTCAACTCCCTAACCTAAACCTAAACCTAAACTTGAAAACCCAAACCTAAACCCAATCCCGAACCCGAACCCGATTTCCTAAACCTAAACCTTAACCTATTCTCAATTCCTAAACCTTAACCTAAATGTATTCTCAAATCCCTAAACCTAAACCTACACCTAATCCTAATCTTAACTCCCTAACCTAAACCTAAACCTAAACTTGAAACCCAAACCTAAACCCGATCCCGAACCCGAACTCGATTTCCTAAACCTAAACCTTAACCTATTCTCAATTCCCTAAACCTTAACCTAAATGTATTCTCAAATCCCTAAACCTAAACCTACCCCTAATCCTAATCTCAACTCCCTAACCTAAACCTAAACCTAAACTTGAAAACCCAAACCTAAACCCAATCCCGAACCCGAACCCGAACCCGATTTCCTAAACCTAAACCTTAACCTATTCTCAATTCGCTAAACCTTAACCTAAATGTATTCTCAAATCCCTAAAACCTAAACCTACACCTAATTCTAATCTCAACTTCCTAACCTAAACCTAAACTTGAAAACCCAAACCTAAACCCGATCCCGAACCCGAACCCGATTTCCTAAACCTAAACCTTAACCTATTCTCAATTCGCTAAACCTTAACCTAAATGTATTCTCAAATCCCTAAAACCTAAACCTACACCTAATTCTAATCTCAACTTCCTAACCTAAACCTAAACTTGAAAACCCAAACCCAAACCCGATCCCGAACCCGAACCCGATTTCCTAAACCTAAACCTTAACCTATTCTCAATTCCCTAAAACTAAACCTAAATGTATTCTCAAATCCCTAAACCTAAACCTACACCTAATCTTAATCTTAACTCCCTAACCTAAACCTAAACCTAAACTTGAAAACCTAAACCCGATCCCGAACCCGAACCCGATTTCCTAAACTTAAACCTTAACCTATTCTCAATTCCCTAAACCTATAACCTAAACCTAAAACCTAAACCTAAACCTAAACCTAAACCTATCACCTTAATCTAAACCTAAAATCTAAAACCTAAACCTAAACCAAAACCTAAAGCAAAACCTATAACCTAAACCTTAACCTATAACCCATAACCTATAACCTATAACCTATAACCTAAACTTATAACCTATAACCTAACCTTAACCTAAATCTAAACCTATAACCTAAACCTATAAACTAAAACCTAAACCTAAATCTAAATGTATTCTCAAATCCCTAAACCTAAATCTACACCTAATCCTAATCTCAACTCTCTAACCTAAACCTAAACCTGAACTTGAAAACCCAAACCTAAACCCGATCCAGAACTTGAACCCGATTTCCTAAACCTAAACCTTAACCTATTCTCAATTCCTTAAAGCTATACCTATAACAACATATAACCTAAACCTAAAACCTTAACCTAAACCTAAAACCTCAACCTAAACCTAAACCACCTTAACCTAAACCAAAACCTATAAACTATACCTTAACCTATAACTTATAACCTAAACTTATAACTGATAACCTAACCTATGGATTTTGCCATAGTTTAGAAGATTTATAGGTACATTTTTTATTTCTTCATATATAATTGTTATTTATTTATTTATTTATTTTTTTAATTTTTATCTTTCTTCCTTTTGAGATGTGTACAAAGGCATGCTTGTTTGATTGTGTCTACAATTGTTGTTTTATACAGGCTGACAAGCTAAAGAAGTCAGTGGAGGATGAGATTGATTTTCTTAAGGGAAGGGTTTTAGAACTTGAAAGTGATCTTGTGATAAAGTCCACAGAAGTTACATCTGCAGTTTCAAGGAAAGAAGAAGCTTTATCTTCTGTTTTTGCTGAAATTGACCGTCTGAAGGAAGAAAATTCTGTAAAAACGTGAGCATTATTGAATGCATATGGAGGGTGTTTACTGTGTTGGAGTATATTTGTTTCTTGCACATGAGGGCACGCCTTAGTTGTAATTCTTATGATAGGTTGAGCAAAGTGAAGTATTGTTTATTAAAAATGTGAATGTAGGATGCATTGTAGATTTGATTGCTATTGTAATAAATGCATCGTTTTTCTTCTCTGATTGCATTTTATGTACTATTTCTATCATTAAGATGAGTAATCACAGCAGGTTCTTGCAATGGAAACAGGTAAAAATAGCTACGAATATAATTCATAGCTTTAGCTACGGCTTTTGTCCGTAGTTATTTCTATCTATTGCTACGAATATGATCCGTAGCTTTTGCTATCTATAGCTACGGATAGAATCTGTAGGTATTGGTATCTATCGCTACGGATAATATCTGTAGCTATTGGTATATATTGCTACGGATAGTTTCCGTAGCTATTGGTATCTATAGCTACGAATCGAATCTGTAGCTATTGGTAGCTATTGCTACGGATATTATCTGTAGCTATTGGTATCTATTGCTACGGATAAAGTCTGTAGCGATTGATATCTATTGCTACGGATATAGTCCGTAGCTAGACCTTTAGCTACCCCACCAATAGCGATGGAAGTGCTACAGATTATATCCGTAGCAAAAGGTCTTTTGCTACGGATTTTGGCCGTAGCCTTTGCCCGTTTTTCTTGTAGTGATTCCTGACAATCTTCATAATTGCAGCTGAGGTACTTAGCAGAGGATTGAATCAACTTTTTCTTGCTAGAACATACCAGCCCTATAAACTTTCCAAAAACTACCCCATTATTTGTCTCCTTTTATTCACTGACGATACCATCATGTTTCTGAATGATAAGATCTTCTCTATTCGCTTGCTACTGGAGTTCATCATCTCCTACGAAAGGGAATTGGGACAAAAGGTAAATGTGCCCAAAAGCTCCTTCCTCCTGCCAAAGAAAGTTACAGAAACTAGGGCTCGTCAGATCAACCAAATCTCAGGCTTCCAGCAAGCATCTCTTCCGCTTGTCTACCTAGGCATCCAACTTATCAAGGGAAGAATTCAGTCTTTGCACCTATCTCGCCTTATCTAGAAAATTGAGAACAAAGTTGCTAGATGGAAGGAAAAGCTACTCAACCAGGCAGCTAAGATGGTCCTTATCAAGCACGTCCTCTCCAGCTTCCCTATGCACTTGCTATCTACCATGCATAAACATTTTGAAAAAAGCCTACCATTAGATAGAGAAAGCCTTTGCAAGTTTTTTCTAGGGGAACATGGAGGTAGGGAACAAATGACATTGGGTTTAATAGGCTAAGATCTGCTTCCTTATTTCCAAGGGAGGGCTTGGTGTTAGACAGATAACAAATGTCATGCAGGCATTCCAGTGCAAGATGGCTTGGAAGATTCTAAAAGGCAAATCACTTTGGGCCAAACTCTTCTCGACAAAGTACATGCACAAGTTTATTAGAAGGAATGACCCAATCAAAATATAAGACTCCAGCATATGGAAAGACATGGGGAA
The DNA here is from genome assembly GCA_030180095.1 of Magnolia changhungtana. Taxonomy (NCBI): domain Eukaryota; kingdom Viridiplantae; phylum Streptophyta; class Magnoliopsida; order Magnoliales; family Magnoliaceae; genus Magnolia; species Magnolia changhungtana. Next base: position 6,200,364 of record JASAUF010000182.1, on the reverse strand, counting down.
AACCTACTATTCACTATACACAACTCGAGATGGATGATCAGTGAAGGTAAGGTTAAATTTTGGACTCAGAATTGGACTAGAGGGGGCTGCTTGCAGGTGCAACATCCTACCTCATACCAGCACAAGGCAGGGAAAGATTTGGTGAAAGATTTTTGGCACCAATCAAGTATGTGGAACCTATTAGTGATTGAAGGCCTGATCCCTTAAGCAGTCATTCAATCCATTATAAGCAGTGGAGTCTCCCCCTCTAACAAGAATGACCTTTTAGTTTGGAAGCTGACCCCCTCTGGCAAATTCTCGTTGAAGTCTGCATAGAACGCTATCCAATCTCGACGTCCCAACCAGTGGTGGCCCATCTGGGCATGGAATAAACTGGTTCCAACCAAGATTGCAACCCTCCTCTGGAAAGTAATGGGCATAGTAGTTCCCGTTGACACAACCATTCAAAAAGTTAGTATCAATTTGGCCTCTAAATGCGCCTGGTGCAAAGAGCTAACCCTAACCAATCCCACCTCCAATGTGGGGAACATCATCCATCAGCCAACCTCTCCTGCTGCTCACGCTCATCCAACAATTTCAGGTCAACTACTATTCAACAGATTCCAGGGAATGAAATGCGAAATCAACAGTAACAAACAAGCACTGATTGGCCCGAGGTAGGCGATTGCATGAATCATTCATTCCAACAACTGGAACAGCTGCAGCCCATGCAAATCCTTGTAATGCCTCAACAACACCATCCTGCTATGAGCTATAAAGTTTCAGGGGGAAATGAGCTCCCAGAAGAGTACAATCTATAGTAGCACAGTCCTCATCCGGCAACCACACTACCTGGCCATCCTGTCATAATCAACACCCCGAGCCATGCTCCTCTCACGAGCATAGCCACTCTTACGCCCCCTCGCATTCAGTCCCATCTACAACTTGATCCAAGATCAAACCAGGCATCTTAGCCACAAGACAACAACGTTAAAGACTTGGACCACCTCTTTTTCCATGTAATTGCTGCGTCCAAAGTATGGTTCTACTTTGCACGTCCATTTCACGTCCCACTAAGACATGACCAATCCATTGAGCGCCAGGTAAATTAATGGAGTGCTCTAGTGATAAGATCCTCAAGATGGCATCATCTTTGGGGCATGGTTCATTCCTTCATCATTTGAGAGCTCTGGTTAGGCAGAAATGATGTCAAATATGATAACCAAGAGCTATTGGTAAATCAAACAATCTTCAAAATCTTGAACTGGATGAAAGAATTAGGAAACCAACTGCCTGCCTCAAATAAAAAATCTGCCCGAGAAGATGTCATCTTGTAGGCTTTTGGCATGAACGCTAATACCTCCGTTATAGATGCAAGACCTTAAATTATAATATGGAGAAAGCTAGAAAGGGGTTATCTGAAATTAAATGTTGATGGCTAAACTAGGGGAAACCCAGGGGAAGGAGGAGGGGGTGTATGCAGAGATCACCAAGGTACCCTGATTTTCGCCTTCCATAATAGCTACTACCCGGTCACAAATACCGTTATAGAAGCACAAGCAATGGTGGACGGCCTAAAACTTTGCAAAGACATGGGACTCTCTAACATTGTTGTTGAAACTGACTCCTGCAATATAGAAGAAGTAGCCTCTAACCGACTAGCCACAAGTCGTTGGAATATATGGTATCGAATGGGAATTATTCAAAGTCTAAAAGAACCTCTCAACCTCCTCTTCTCTCACAACTTCTATGAAGGCAACTCAGTAGCAGTCGGCCTCACCAAAATTGCTAACAGTGGAAGCCCTGACAAGCTATACAATACATAAGTTCTCCTCCTGAAAAATATCAAGGGTTCCTTGGTGCTAGACAATGCACGAGTGGGATTGATTAGGAGGAACAAATCAAAGAATGGAGTGGGCTGACTCTCTATCATTTTGTGAAAAGATGATTGTGATTGGGGAGTTTTCTTATTCACCATTCTTCAAGGGAGGACCCCAGTCCAGGAAGTTGGTTTCTGCTGCTACCTCAGGAGTGTCCATGGTTGGATCTGGCCGCAGGTTGTGGGTCACCTCGCTGGCCATAGGATATTCTGCTATTGTAGAGTTGCCGACATTGCTGCTGGCTCAGTCCTTGTCCTGGTAATCTGCTTGATGGGCCATCTAGAAGAGGCTGCAATGTGTGCCAAGCCTTACGTTCTGGCCCCCTTCCTGTAGGGCCAAACTCTCTCATCATGCTGCAATGGCATGTGGAGCTCTTCCTATTTTCCTAGGGTTGGGCCTCCGGTGCTACTTACCAGAATTCGATCCTCCTCTCTTTTCTTCCTTTCTATTTAGGTCTCTATGTAATTGCCATTTGATAGGTGCATGAGGCCATTTGTTTGTTTGTTTGTTTTTTTTTTTTCATAATTTTTTTTAAAGCCCACCCGAAGTATATGATTGTACACTTACTTTTTTTCAATAAAATACAGGGCCTGTCCCCCACTTATTCTCAAAAAAAGAAAAAAAAAAAAGAAGAAAAGAAGTGATGCTCGCATTTGGACCATGGAATTGTAATCAATTGACTAGATTTTACAAGTTATGCGGGTCACATGTACACATATTTGAACAGATGACATGGATAAAACACATGCATCAATATAAGGCTCACCGGAAATAGTGGATTTTGAAATCCACTAAAAATCCTGCAGTATTTATCATTATTGGCACTGGATGATATAATACCTGAATAGTGGTCCAATCTTTCTGGTGGTTTTCTAAATGAAGCTTCTTCTCCAGCAATGTATTAGTTACAAAACCTTGGTCTGACATGAAATCCAAAGATTCATATTCATGATCATCTGGAACACTTGAATTCACTCCGCACTATTTTGAACTACTGTATGTTTCAGAGGCGGTACTGTGGTTAGCAAGTGCATGGGGCTGTTTTGTTGGATTGAAAGATCCCATCTTACTATTCTTCTACTTATTCGTTTGAGAGGTACGTTCATGGCAACCTGCTGAAAACCAAAGAAAAGGATCGTTTGTCAGGAATAGAGATTGGAGGTTTGTTGATGTAGAGCAGGTCGTAGACAGTTACATGGCCAAGATGGATCAGAAAAGGACTGGTCGACGACAGAAGTGATCCAGACCATCAGACCTTAAATCGGGGGTATCTCATAATCCGGAATGAGTTATCTGAAGTAAAATATATGATTTTAGGGTAGAACGAGCTACTTTAGCCAACCAACCCTGCTATATGGGGTTGCCCAAGCTGGATTTGTGAAATACCTCTAGATCGACGGTCGTTTCTCTATTTTAATTTCATTTTTACTATAAATAGTAAGTTTTAGTTTGATTATAACTCTTCATCCATTGGGCTTTAGGAGTTACGTCGAACGTGAAAATAGCTTAAAAAAATTAGGAGAACAGTTTAGTGCAGCCAAATAGGACACTATTTTTGGCCGAAAACCTTGCGCACTGGTAGACATCACGACTGTTTATAAATAGTAAGTTACTATTTATAGGAAGTCGCGAATTCTAGGAGTTTTAGTTGTAGTTTGATTCTGATTTCTTTCCCATTCCTTGGTACCCCTATTTAAAGGGTTGTGAACTCGTTTTTATTCATTCATTAATCAATTTTGAATTTATTAGAAAGTATTTCTATTTTCTACTTTCTTTCCTCGTGGATTCGAGAAGTTTTTGTGAGGAGTCTAGAGAAGTTCCGTGGATTCGGAATAGTTATTCTCTTGAGGAAGACGATGCTCGACCTCACGTCCTTCCCTGTGTCATTTGTGCATAAGTCAGATGTTTGCACGCCCACAGAAGCTTAAAAATGAAAAAGAATGGAGTTGGGAGAACTTGTGGTGGAGAATTTTATTCATGGAATTTTAGTGGTGGGACAAAAAAAATATTTAATTAAAACATCCATTGTATTTGGATTAATTTCAATGGCCCGTCAACACTGAAACCCGTAATTCAAGCAATCCATCATATTTGGATTTTTAATGGCCCATCAAGACTTCCATGGATCCCCGGTTGGTGGAATCCTGACTATGGGACCCACCATGATAAATGTGCCTTACATCCACGCCATTCATCCATTTTAACAACTCATTTTAAGTCATGACCCAAAAAATGAAGCAGATCCAAGTCTCAAGTGGACCACACCACAGGAAACAGTCATGATTGACAATTAAACACTTCTTGTGGGCCACAAAAGTTTTCGATCAAGATGATATTTTTGTGGTCCCTTTATTTAGGTGTGTATCATAACGCCAAAATTGCCGATTTGCGACGGACGAAATCCGTCGTAAAACCAAATAAACGACGGATTTCGTCCGTCGCTGTTTACTGGGTCGTTTTTTGTTTCCGACGGATAAAATCCGTCGTTGAATCTACGACGGATAAGGTCCATCGCAGCTTATCGACGAATAAGATCCGTCGCAAAAAATAAAAAATTCGTCGGTGACATGCGGAAAAAACCACTGAATTATTGGTCATTTAAAATATTGGCAACAGATAAGGTCCGTCGCAAATATGAGGAAAGCGACGGACCTCCAATCCGTTGTCCAGTCTTGTTTTAAAATTAGCGACGGATTTAGTCCGTCGCTAAAATATCTGCGAATTAAAAAAAGTTGTCAGATTTGTTTGTATTTTTTTTTTTTTTTTGAATCTTACACCTGATAGTCATTCAAAAAATAATTCAAACAATCATAATCAATTAATGATTAAACATGTGCATGCACATTTCACCCATTTAACATTCATCAAGACTAATCAACACAATACCAATAAAACAGTTAACGGTCTATTTAATGTTTTCAAACTATAAATGCACATATGTCATAGGCAAAACCATACATCAGTTGGGACTGAAAGTAACTGCAACATCTCCTAGGTAAATCACAATAATAAAACAAAAGATGAGACCAGTCGGTGATAGGGCAGGCATGCTTTGACGCTCTTCGACACCTGAGAACCACAATAGAAGCCTCTGCTAATTCTTTTAACTTCAGCATTCCAACTACCAGAGCAAACATGCAACAATGAGGATAACATCCAAATACACAAACCATACAGTAAATACATGTGAAAAGAAAAAAAAACACATAAAAAGTGACCATGCCAAATACACATCCAATGTAGTCCTTGTCTAAAGCTCACTTTTTAACCATGCTAAGGAAATACCCACATCAACTATATTATGCAAATGCCCATGGCCACATATAAAACCCATTCCAACTAATAAGCATTGCCACATTTATGTATAGATGAGTACTCTTATCATAGAAATATACTCAAGTCTGAGAAAATCGATGCTCGAAAATCATGCTTACCTGAACAAACTTAAATTTCAACCAATAGACATCAATAACCCCTGTAGCCTCTCACTCTTAACCAATGGCTAAGAACACGCCCTTAGCTCTACATCCTTGGTGAGGTCACCACTCGCCTTCAGCTCTACATCTATGATGAGGATACATAAACATTAGATTGAAAGAAGTGGTGATTGAACTCATCATTAAAAGAATCAGGTGTTTGGTCTATCAAAATGTTCTGTTTGAAAGTAAGTAAACATTAAAAATGCACCCATTTCCAATCTGCTTCCTTTCATCAAAGCTAGAAACAAAATGGATGGCCTATCCTATCCATTTTCATCTGGCCCATCTAAGCAAACAAGTCCTAAATGAATTTGGGGCTAGCCCAACTTCCCCTCACTTTGGAAGACTTCCAACTCCAAATTAGACAACAATCCTAATAAATTGATATGCAATTGAACTGAGCATCCAAACACGTAAAAAACTTAATAGCAAAACCTAAGCCCATATGCTCAAAACACCCAACACCAAAATTCCACCCATCCATTAATAATTAAACAACTCAACCCAGGTGAAAGTGCCAATCCCATTATTAAAATTTTGCACATCATAGCATAGGAGGTTGTAGAAGCCCGTGGCTAGATAAGCATCACCTTGTCATTTTTCATTAAAAAATGAAAAAAGAAAATGAGACAAAAACTTTAGCTACTTACTGTCTACTAATGTCTTCCCATGTATGGGATTCTTTATCCAGGCCATAGTAAATGCATATTATATCTCTCCCCCTTTCACCCAGGGTTGAACTGATAATCTTGTTCACTTCATCCTGAAAATGAGAAGAATTTGGTATTTTATAAGACTAACTACTAAAGGAGACTGAGAACTGAGACAACAGGTTTGCTGAGCCCACACACGAGTGAACTGCTGCCCATCCACATAAAAGAACACGTGCCAATATGGCACACTAGTGCAAGATCCAAGCTATCCATCAGGTGGGCTGCACTTGTTTAGATCGAAACTAGGTTGTTCCACTCATGTCACCAAAGTGTACAAAACAAATGGATGGCTAGAAAAAATAAAATAAAATTTGTTTTAGCCAAGCATTTCTTTTGTTAACTGTTGTTCATCTGAGTGAAATGGCCTTATTTTGGCCAGAATATCTAAACTGTGTCGCATACCTAATGAAAATCTTATATCCTGTATATGTGTGCCACATTGGCATATGCGCTTGCATGTGGATGGGAAAGGCTTCACGCAGGTGTGGGAGTAGCAACTTCTTGAGGCAATATACCAGAACTTGTGAAAGAAACCATGCAACAACTAATAAGATTTTATTTGAATACTGAGGGCCTTATTGCTTATCTTTTGAAAGTAACCAATATAACTTTCAAGAATAACTGAAGAAGAAAAACCAACAACATTTTCAGAACTTCATTCAGGCGCATCAGTTTTTATCTTGAGTGACCACTCATCAAATCCATGCCATGGGTTGTTCTCAAGATTGTTATCTGCAATGTACTACAAATAGAAAGATTTAAGATTTTGGATTAACAGCGTACAACTGTGTGCATCCAAACAAATCATTCATGACAAGAATAAAAGCAGCTTGCTTTTCAAGTACAAACTAAAACCGTTTAATAAAGAGAGCAGAGCAACCGTCTAAAAGAAAGGGTTTTATGTAACCATGTAGCGGCCATTACATAACTACTTTTTAATACCTTGGTCTTTACATGCCATATTCCTCTTTCATAATTTCCTAAAGAGAGATGATTTAGTGGGCAAAGTGTATAGAAACCTTCCCATACATGGTAACATTTGGCCTCATGAGCATGTCACTTATTTGGACCATCCATTAGGTCCAACCCATTCTTCTTCCACTACTATGCACAAAAGATTACAAACATTCCCTAATTCAACTTACCAGTAACTGAAGAAGTGGATAGAGCCATTTCCATATGAAGATCAAATTATAGTAGAACTAATGGATAGTGTTTGAAGCTCACCCAAATTAACATTGGGTTTGTAAGAAACCAATCTCACCCACAACTCAGTTTGGGACTTTTTCATCTCACGCAACATGTGCTTAGTTTTGTCCATTTAATAAATCCAAAAATCAGTGATAGATAGTGGTTAACAACACTGTTTTTAATTTATAGATTTAAAAATAAATAAATAAATAAACTAACTAAAAGGCAACTTGGCAGGTTAAGGAAGCATTAGGGATTAAGTGTCCACTATATGCTATATGGTTTTGAGAATCTGGGAAATTAAAAATATATAATAAAAAAAATTAAAAGAATACTAAATAATGAAGAGTTACTTGACAAATTTGTGGGTAAAAGAACAAAAGAGAAGAAAGAAAAAAAGATAGGATGAAGGCTTACCTTTGGATGCGTGGATCAGATTTAGTACCAACAGAAGCTCCCTACATGTGTTCAGATGAAGACTTTTTCTCCATACAACACGTAGTCAAAACTAAAAATCATAAAGAAATCTAAGTTCCACTACTACATAAGGACCTTCCTATGAAAAGTACCCTTCTGTGGGGTTATGAATTTCTCTACAAATATTTGATTTTTTTTTTGTGCCATTTCAAGGCTCCAAGAGCCCACAGCATAGATGCTTCCAGTTGAGAGAAGGTGATGGTGGAAAAATCATGCTTGCAACAGCAAGAAATGAGGTGTTCTCCCAAATACAAACAATTACCCAAGAATAAAATGAGAAAATACATAATTAAAGACAAGACTGTCAAAAGTAAAGTGACAATTACAAGTCTGCCTCTAAGGGAGATGTATAGAATTTGCAGACATGTCTACTTAATTAAGATGAGCTCACTATTCTACCAGAACATTTGGAGAAGTCATCTTTCCTCCCGACTTAATCAATTAGGAGCACAGAGTGGATATCAATATACATGCCATTAACAAATATATAGTTTTAACTCAAGATGACTGACTGGTGGTTAACATATCATGTTACTAGATTACGTAGTAAGCACTTCATTACTCAGCATAAGAACAAGTCCTTATGTGTTATCATATATTACCTTCTTTTGCCTCCGGAAGATACTTGGTAAGTCGGTATTTCTGTAAGTTACGACCACATACAAAACTATTAGGTATCAAATGGCATTGGAACTGATTCAATATTAAAGATCTAGGTAATTCATGAGAAGCTGAATACATAAAGTAATCGAGTGTGATAGCAGCTAAATGAATTGTTAAGATAACTATAATTCATGGAAAAAAAAACTGAAAATACCTGTAGGTGGCTTTTTACATGATAGATTGTCAAACCCTAAACATTCATTACCTTCAATATACCCTTTGGAGTTTCCTCTACATTTCATACCGACCTGTGTGAGATGAAAATTGCCTTGTGTGTGTGTGTACATTACTTGAAGTTGTGCACTCACAAATACCCTCAACAACGAGCAAGATGACAGTGGTTAAACCCTCATAAGAGGGATCATCAGTCACTGACCTTACTTGACAAAAAAGGAAAAAAGGAAATAGAAAAAATTTTATGCTCACTCTCGGCCCCATCAAGCTTGTTAACAGCTTCCACAAACTACTCATGGAGCTCAGGCGTCCATCTCAACCGTGGCTTGTTTAGAGCTGCGGCCATAGAAGTTGAGGTGCTTGAAGGGATTTGAACTGCAAGAGAGACCAGATGCTGATGGGTATCATTGCCTTTAGATCCAACTATTGGGACAGGTGGAACTTGAGGCATTTCATAAATTTCCTGCATAAAGAGTAATTTAACTTTTCATTTAAAAGATCAAAGAGAAGGGGGAAAAAATTCCTTATAACCCAAACTATAAATGCCTGAAACCAAGGAATCAATCAGACAATGCTTCACAAGAAATGGAGCATATGAATGAGACCATGAAGAGTCAACATTGAAGACATACCGGAATTCCCACCAGTGAAACTAGGCTGAGTAGACTGTGGACACGAGCATCTTCAGATATAAAATCCTATGCATCCACATTATTATAACAATTTAGCAAAAAAGAAAAACAAAATCTGACGAAATCATAAAAGAAAATAGATCTTCGAAAAAAGAAAAGAAAAAAATTTTGCAAGAGAAAATGAAGTCATCTTCAAGATGGGCCAAGAGCTACTGGGCACATTTTAATGTAGTAAGCAAGCACATACTGGAATAAGTGAAAATAATGGACTTACTAATTTTTTTTCGAAGGAATGGTTTGTCAAACTAACCTCTAAGTAAAATGCAACTGCAACAAAGAGGAGAGAGTGTCATTCCAGAAGAGGAGACCTATAACAACAACCAGATTGGTTGTCGTTTTTAAAGTTGAACAGATAACTCCAACAGAAGTAGAATCAACCACCCTTCCAAAAACTCACAATAAGAAGTATACGTCTACCAGCTTGTCCACCAAGTAGTAATTACAGTGACAACAACCTAAACAAAAATATGTATCACCTTGCATTATTATGACCAGACATCAGTACCATGCACGGAATAAGAACATTCATAAGTGGAGAAGAGAATTTTTCAGATGTGGCAAAAGAGTTGTGATTGTCACCTGAATAGCCCCAACTCCAAAAGTTGCAACATCACTAGACAATTCCTGTCCAAAATTTAAAGAAAAAAGAAACAGCTAACATTTTAAATAACACAAACTCAAAATTGGGCTTGAAACACAATAATTGAAATTATATTGTCACAAAGCATGAGATTATTGCTCCCCATGCCTATGTGCCCAACATTAGGTGTAAAACTTCATCTCTACTCTTCATGAGATAACTCTATGTAAAATGAGAGTACCTATTGATATAGGAATAAAATATTGATAACAAAACACAAAACAACAGGATAAGAAAGCAGAAGCTTGTATAGATGTACATGTCAGCATAGCACTGTGTTTGGATACACCGAATTCATGCGGAAATGAAAAATGTTTTTAACTGTTTTCCACTAACAAGACAATTTGGCTATTTGGATACATGCATCATCTGATTCGTGTATTTATAACCATTTCCCATTCATCACATGAACATGCCAGATATTGCCCTGCCACAATATGTATGATTGAGAGCTTATTTCATACTGGTGCTGCGTGTGATGGTTGATATACAGGCATTAAGAAATCATACACGTGGCACATTAATTCAAATCAAACCATCCAATTGCAGGAAGCACTATAGATAGGTCATATCTCCCAAATAAGATTGATTTAATGACCGAAAGCACTGATTTATAACCATTTATTTGTTAAAATTGGATTGCTGGGTATTTTCATCTCAATTGTCCATTAATCTCGTTGGACCCCATGATATCGGTAGTGTAATTTAGTTTTAGATACCCAGGGATCCAACCCATGGTTCATTGGTAGATAAGAGTGCCTATCAACACTGAGGTCATGGGTTCAAGTGTTTGTGTGTGTATGTGTGTGTATGTGTGTGTGTATGTGTGTGTGTTTTTTTTAGGTGATGAAGACATCTGTTGTGCTTAAAAGTAGGGAGAGTATTGGAATTGAACAAAGGTGGGTAACTTAAAAGCAAAAGGCAAGCTGCTTTTAAAATTTAGGTGAAATTGTGTGGAATGGTCAGATATTCCAAGCTTTCACCTAAATAAAATTCAGCTGGAATGATTCTACCTTCCTTTTAAAAATAAAAAATAAAAACAGCTACCATAGGCACATGTTTACAAATGTACCAAAGCAACAAAAACATGCGGAATGAGAACTCATACCTGAGAGTCATTGAGATGGGCTGCCATGGTTAGCCCTCCACTGGATATCTCCTTTTGAACATTGGGGACTGAGTTTTTAAAGCATCACCAAATGTTTCAGTGAGTTTGAATTAAAATACTACCTGGCCTGTCTGGCCATAGCAATCAAACAAATTGCAACTTGAAAATCTAAATGAGAAACATAAACATGAATAGTAAGATTTGTGGACCAAAAATAATAACAAATTACCAAGGATCATGGTCTAGATAATGCATTGCAGCCTTGTAAGCTTCCTGGAATATGAACAATTTACAAGGATCCTCCCATTGATTCATACACAACATAATTAGCAAACAGGTGCGAATTTTGACCTTTAGGAAGTTTGCTACTTAGCTGGACAATCTAGATTGTAAACAACCTGCACATGAGTTGATCCAATATGTAAACAAGAACTGGTACTATTGAATAGTAGATAGATTTCACTGTGAATGTTATTGAATCCGGCATCACTATAAAAGGAAAGCAGTTCAAAATAAATTAGTAGATAGATACAGAGAGACATGTAGATAAATAGATTCATAAAGAGAGATTTATATAAAACATTGATACAAAATTCACAATTCTGTAAAAGAGGACAAGAAAGAGATCATGTTAAGAATAAAAAGCTTTTCACATTACATCTTCAGGCACATTATCAGGACTATCATAAATAACATCCAGATCATATACTTTGGTGATCTCCATATATAAGAGAACCATTTAGCAAACTGTAATATCTAGAAAACAATTTTTTATTCAGTCTCACTTGGGTTAGAATACGGATTAGAGCAGGTTGTGGATCGTGTTCTCTAGAGATCAGGTTAGCTCTGGTTGACCCTTAACCTGGCCTAACCTAGCAAAGTTGAATTCATGTTTGGTCTACAACAGAACTGTCTTCTAGGAAACCAACACTAGAAAAGTGGCTCCATTGTCATTTACATCCTAAATTCAAGGCCAAAGACAAGTTAAGAATGAAGATTGCATCTTACAAACCTTTTCTGCTAGTGCTTTGGTAAGTGATCGCTGTCCATTTCATCTGGTACATATAAACCAGCCCATCCGATCCATTTTGCCTCAAGCTCCTTCACACCTATGACAAGACGTGAGAAAAGTGACCTGATGTTCTATCTTATCCCATTATGTAAAGAGGTAAATATGCTAAAAAATGATCACACATTTACATGACAGACTCTCAGCTTCATATATATATATATATATATATATATATATATATATATATATATATATATATATATATAGAGAGAGAGAGAGAGAGAGAGAGAGATGCTCACGCACAACTAGTTGGACCGTGAGTTTTGGTCCAACTAGCTGGGCATTTAATGAGAAATTTAGTGGGCGAAGTGTATAGAAACCTTCCCATACACGGTAACATTTGGCCTCATGAGCATGTCACTTACTTGGACCATCCATTAGGTCCAACCCATTCTTCTTCCACTACTATGCATAAAAGATTACAAACATTCCCTAATTCAACTTACCAGTAACTGAAGAAGTGGACAGAGCCATTTCCATGTGAAGATCAAATTGTAGTAGAACTAATGGATAGTGTTTGAAGCTCACCTGAATTAACATTGGGTTTGTAAGAAACCAATCTCACCCACAACTCAGTTTGGGACTGCCCATTTAATAAATCCAAAAATCAACCATCATATCTTTGATTCTCCCATCCATCCATTCAACCATCATACAGTTATATTCATAAATATATACACAAATGTATCATACGATTTGAATCATATGCAGGGATGGACTTGTTTTAGACCATTCATCCAATGCACTCTACCATTATTTGGCCACAAACCAAAAAAAATAATAAAAAAAAAATTGCCTTTTTTGGACAATCCTACCCATTCCCGACCGTCTTGTCAATGAACTTTTCATTCAAGATAAGCCATTGCTAGCCCGTCTTTAGTGTCCATTTATACAAAACTGGTTAAACAAGATTGTCCAACCACTGATCTTCTTTTTTTAGAGGTCCATTCCCAATTGGACCTGCTGTACATATGGTTAGGATATCATCTGCATATATGATGCATATGGTTAAGAAATAAAACTTTAGAGTGAGAATGGATCTGATTGAATAAAATATCAGAACAATAGAAAACAGATATGTTGGAATTATGCTTCAGGAAGGGCTCCTTTCTTGGATGCTTAATTAGAATATAGTTCTAAACTCTGTGATTCAACTGAAACGCCACTCAGTGAGACACCAAGCCAAGATAAACTCGCTCACGATTGTAACTTGGTCCAGATCGACAAGGCTCATGCTCATACCCAACCGGTTGGAAGATATTGAAAAGTTACCAACTGTATGTTTTTATGTCTGTACGTATGTACATACATATTTATGTATGGTTGGACGATAGGCTACTCTCTGCTAGCATATATAACTTTCAAAATGCATTTGTGTGCAACATCCAACCAGTCTAATTGGTTAACCCCACTTTGAGGATCATCTTGTGTAAAATTTAGCCCCATCCACTCATCAAGTAGACAACACTTGCTATTTTGTTATTTATCAGCGGATATACTCGAGGTTATCTACTGGGTGGACAATAACGTATCAGCAAAGAGCAATTCTAGTGTAAATCTATATATGTATGTATGGAGTTTTGCTAAGCCCACACGTGTCTACAAATCAGCTAATTCACCACCCACTGTATATGCTAGTATGGTAGGCCGGTGAAACATCCAAGCCATCCACTAGGTGGAGTTCACTATGTAGAGCCCAAAGATAAAGGTGGTCCATTCAGTTGGTGTGCCATGATAGTAGAAATAAGCCAAGTGGATTAGAAAACTTTAACTACCAAAAAAATGATCAAAGGCTACGGACTATGCTGCTTTTTGGCTACGGATATAAACCGTAGCTAAAAGCTACCACCTTCCCCCGTCTGTCCAACCTGCATATCCACTTGAGGGACTCTACGAGGCCTGTTAAATTTCGTGTGCTCCATCTAATACGTCTATCTATTTTGAAAAATAATTATAGGGCAGGATCTAAAAAATGAATTAGATCGAACAATCAAGTGGACCACACGTTTGGAAACAGTGGAGATTAATAACTACCATTGAAAGTTGGTGTGGTTCAATTGGACATAATATTTGTAGATTTGTTGTGGTCATTTCCTATAAAAAAAATTACAAAATTAATGAATGGAGTGGATTTATCAAATGCATCAAGATGGACCCCACAAATAGAATGAAAATCCGTCCGTCCAGATCCCGCCGAACGTGTGAACGCAGAGGGGCTGTTATGGACAGAGCAATAGCTACGGCCTAACAGACTTTTAGCTACGGTTTATGACCGTAGTAAGGCCATAACAGGCACAAAATGCTTAAAACGCGCTCGTTTTTCTTTTCCCCCTCTCCCAAAATTTTATTATCTCTCCCACGTCCGTCCCTCTCTCTCACTCTCACGTCCGTCCCTTTTTCTCTCACTCTCAATCTCCCTTTCTCTCTCACTCTCACGTCCATCCCTTTCTCTCTCACTCTCAATCTCCCACTTCTCTTTTCTCCGTCTCTCTCGATCTTCGGTACCATTGTTCCTATCCCTTTCTCTCTCTCTCTCTCTCTCTCTCTCTCTCTCTCTCCATCTCCCGCACCATTGTTCGAAATAGAAAAATCGTCATTAGCATTCCTTAGATTGCATCGTTAGCGAGGATTTTAGTATGCTTTCTTCTCTCTCTGTCGATTCCCGATTTGATGTGGACCCCCATTTAGGGCCTGTTTGGCTGGACAGACTGGATGGGATTAGATTGCATTGGAAGGGATTGGAAGGAATCCTGGGATTGGCCGAGCATGCCAAACACGCATGTTAAACTTCTACCCTGATTGGAGCAATCCCATGGGATTGCTAGCAATCCACTAACATTACCATCATTACCTTGAAATCCACCCAATCCCTCCTAATCCCACTTATTTTGCCTTAAACATGTTTGGGTGGACGGATTAGAAGGGATTGGCCGGGCGGGCCAAACATACTCGGTGGTAGATTCCCTGGATATAGCAATCCCATGGGATTGCCAATAATCCACTGACGCAGCCATCATTACCTGCCATCCACCCGAATACAATCTAATCCCATGGGATGGGCCCGTCCAAACACGCCCTTAGAGATTAGGGGATTTTAGGGCTTACAGATTTGAACGTGGACCCTGAATCGGGGATTTTCTGATATTACAAATTAGGAATTTGCGAATTTTAGAATTTTAGGCCTTATAAAATATTTATAGAAAGTATCTGAACTTATTTGTTTTGACATTCATTACATTGGTTAATGACTGGTACTTTGGTTCAGGTGGGGAAGTTAAAGTTCTTCTGACAACAAATTCTGCCATAGCTGCAGCTAAAAAGGGTTTATATGGTGTGGTGTGTGGGCCATTTACAAGGTTCGGATGCCCCTTTTATCATTTAATCATTCATACCTTAAATGATCATGGATTTATGTGTATTTAGCTTTTATAGGTTTGGTTATAAGCTTGGTTTAGAAGAGCAATGATTCTAATTAGGAAGTAATGTGATTATAATGTTGTTTGGCAATGACAGTTCTCTTTATGATGGTGATGATGATGTCAGCAACAATATTTTATTAGGAGTTATATAATTTATATAATATTTGGCATTGTATTTGTCTCTGCTTGCTTCATTCATATGAGCTAGTTTGAAATATGTTGTTTCAATTCATAGCCACTCGGTCCCAATTTAGAGATGGTCTAAGATAGCCAAGATATTGGCCAGCGCTTGATATCTTTTAAATGATGTGGGATAGCCAATCAATGTGATTTCTGCATTGTGGATGCCGGCCCATAGTAGTATGGTATGAATTTGCGGTCCATATTAAATGGTTTAATCCGAAAGCCGTAGCACAAGTTATAACAACTGTAGGCCAGTCATTTTCCAAGAATTCTTCACTTTTCAAGCTATTTCATAACAACAAGCAAAGACATGTTAAAAAATCAAACCTCAATCATAGCAAATGCCATGTAAGGATAGAAAGTTCTTTGTATGATTACCTGTTGCCTGTGGAGCCTTTGTTTCTGAATCTTAATTGCACGGATGGGTTTTCCTAATTTTTTGCCTATATACACTCATGTGGTGGCACACCAGATCAATGATTTCAATCACTAGAATTCATATGAAGTGTTCTGTATAACATTTCTCTTTATTTCAATTACTAGATCAATGTTTTCAATCACTTGATTTCAATGAATATGAAATTTTTGTGGAGTTGGTTGTTAAAACATGCAGGTGAGTTGGTTGTTAAAATGTCAAAGAGATGTGATTTTGTGGATATATTTTTAGTTTAATTGTATTCTCTCTCTATCTGTTGATGGAATATACTTTCAGGGTATATTGTTGTTTGATACTCACAACAGACTACTATTTTGTTTGATGATGTTGGAATATTAGTAAAGGGTATTGATGTCAACACCCAACCTGATTGATTTGCTTACCCTCCATTTTCCATTTGGGCATTCTAAAGAGTACATTTGTGGTAATATTTTAAGACCCAAAATTGAAAATAGGGTGTAGCTAAATCAATTGGAGCAGGCGTTAATAGCGACTCCCCTAGTTAATCCAATAACTTACAATTGATTGCTTTCTTTCAACTCAAAAGGAATGCCATAAATTTATAGTAGCCGCATGAATCCCTACTTTTAAGGTGCTGGCCAACTTCAACCACTCATGGTCCCACTACCTCTTGTTACAATTCCTGCTTTCTTTCATTTCTAGTAATTAAGTCACATATATTCAACTCAAAGAACTTTGCTACGTCAATATAGTAGTTACACAATTAGAACAGATAGCTTGAACAGGGAACTACGAAAAGGGAACTACGATTTTAAGTTTCTTTAAAACAAAAACAAGGAACTAAAGAAGCAAAGTAGGTGTGGGAGCGGGGAACCATCTGTTTCAAAATGTTGTAAAGTATAAACAGCTAGGAAGTAGGAGCAGCACGCTGTGTGACTGTGTCCAAAGAGAGAGAGAGAGAGAGAGAGAGAGAGAGAGAGAGAGAGAGAGAGAGAGAGAGAGAAGGATCCTAAAACTAAGGAAAAACACAACAGTGCAGCATTTTGAGTTTATTTTGAGTCGAACATCTTTGGAATCTTTTCTGCATTCTTTCTTGCAAGAATTGTTTCGGCCATAACCAATTAATTGTGTTGTAGGTCTTCAAGCTATACCATCCATTAGCCTTGAGAGATTTCTTGACCAGCACGACCTACCAGTAGATTAAGGTCTATTTGGTTGATGTTCATCTGGCCAAGCTGACAAATAACATTCTTATCAATGAATTGTTTGATGCACCGTTGAATTCTTTATAGAAAACACATAAAAAGGATATTCAGAACCTTTCCTTGAAATCCCTTATAGAACCTTCCAGTCTAACCATTTCCATCAATTTACTTGGAGCCTTAACTAATAATACAACAATGGTGGTGGCCCGCACTGGGTTTTAAGTCTTCAAAGATCTTTTTTCATGGCAACGAAGGAAGTTTTGCCTTGGGTAACTTGTTGTGCTTGTATGGATGCTAATAGATGATCTTTTTTCATTGTGCATTGATAACAACAATGAACCATTTCTAACTAGCATTTTAGCTAAGTATTTCAAAACTCTTTGGTGTTTTAGATGATTTCAATTCAAGATCATAGATGCATGTGTTTAGAATTATATTCGTGAATGAGTGAAAAATACTTATTAATTATTTTTTTGGTAAGGTGCAGGTTAAAAAAGGACCCTTTGGTTAATCGAGTTTCGCCTGTAATGGATAGGGAGTGGATAACACTAAGTTTTCTGGACCCATGTTTTATTTCTGGAATGAGAAGTTTTTTAAAGTTTGCACGAGATCACCTTCCTGGTAGAGAAACCATTTTTTGTCCATGCACCACTTGCAGATGTGCACGTTTACCGATTTCTTATGATGATTTGGAAATACATCTAATGAAAAATGGATTCGATCCAAGATATAGGGTTTGGAACATGCATGGTGAGCATGTATCACCTGAGTGCAGTGAACGTGCATCAAGTTCCCAACAATGCCATAGTGTCCCAAACTGAAATGACGTTCACAACACGATCGTTCAAGAACTCGGTGGTAATAACCTAGATAAAGTTGTCCAGGATGAGCCGAACGTGACCCCTGTAGTCGAAGGCGAAATTAGGGAAAATGAAAGTAATGATTTTGAAGCAAATCTACAAGAAGTAATGACTGAGCTATACCCTGGGGCAGAAGATTTCACCGTGCTGACTTTCATTATACAGCTTTTTAAATTAAAGGTGAACCATGGATGGAGTGAAAAAAGCTTTATAAAGCTCCTTCAACTACTAAAGAAGGTGTTGCCTTCTGGTAATAAGGCCCCAACTAATACCTACCAAGCAAAGAAGATTATTACAAAGTTGGGTCTTGATTATATGAAGATCCATGCTTGTCCAAATGACTGCATCTTGTACTGGAGAGAGCACGAGATGAAAACTAGTTGTCCAACTTGTAACGCTTCTAGGTTCAAGACAGAAATAGATGATGACAGAAAACAATTTCAAGTACCTGCCAAGGTGTTAAGGTATTTTCCATTAACAACAAGGCTACAAAGAATGTTCAGCGTGCCATGATTGGCGAAAGAGATGTCCTGGCACTCAATCAGGAAATTGCAACATGAAAAGATGGAGCATCCAGCTGATTTTATTGCATGGAGGAATCTCGATGACAAGTATACGGATTTTTCAGCTGAGCCTCGCAATGTTCGATTGGGTTTGGCTACAGATGGGTTTAACCCATACGGCACTTATAGTGCTTCATATAGTTCATGGCCCGTTATGTGCGTGACATACAACCTTCCACCAAAGCTTTATATGAAACCTCAATTTACTATATTGACTTTGCTCATTGAGGGACCATGACAACCGGGAAAGGATATTGACGTTTACTTACAACCATTGATTGATGAACTTCAAGACTTATGGCAGAAAGGGGTCATGACGTTCAATGCATACCATGAAAGCAATTTTAATATGCGTGCAATTCTGCTCTGGACAATCCATGACTTTCCAACATATGGCAACGTTTTCGGTTGTAGAACCAAGGGTAAATATCGTTGTCCTGTATATGGTCCCAACACAGATTCCTTGCGACTCATGTATGGAAAGAAACATGTTTATATGGGCCATAGACGGTGGTTGCTAATGTTGGACCAGGCTAGAAAAGACACAATTGCTGGTACTTACAATAAGACAGTGGAGACACGACGACAATCGATCCGTCTGGATGGGATTGAGGTCGAAAGACAAATTGCGAACCTTAATATGCGGTGGGGGAAGTCTAGGAAGAAGAATAAAAGGGGTATTGATGGAGGCCGACAAGAGCTAACCGATGACGTTGAATCACCGTGGTTCTTCAAACGGTCTATATTATTTGATCTGGAGTATTGGAAAGATATTCCCGTGCGCCACAACCTTGATGTTATGCATGTTGAGAAAAATATATGTGCAATCCTTGTCGCTTTGATGTTGAACACTGCCGGCAAAACCAAGGATGATGTTAATGCGCGCAGGGACCTGAAACGGTTGAGAATTAAGAAGCGTCTATGGATGAAAAAGAGCAATGACAAGACGATTCAGAAACAAGGTCCTTTCTTTCTAAGAAAAGAAGAGAAAAAACTTTTCTTCCAGACTTTGCATAATTTACGTGTTCCTATTGGTTTTAGTGTGAACTGGAAGACCATTGTAACGGAAAATTGCATGGATTTAAAGGGAATAAAGTCTCATTCTTATCATGTGTTGATGCAACATCTACTCCCGGTTCTTATCCAGCATGCATTCAAGGATAGGAAGGTCATTCGTCCTATAATTATAAGCTTTTGCACCTTCTTTAATGCCTTGTGCTCGTTAACCGTAGACCTTCAAACGCTCATTACTCTCGAGAGGGGCATGGCTAGGACGTTATGTCAGCTTGAGATTATATGCCCTCCATCGATATTTGTCATGATGATGCATCTTACCATCCACTTGGCCTACGAGGCTCGCATATGTGGTCCTGTATACTATCGATGGATGTATCCATTCGAAAGGTACGCTATGAGCTTAGTAAGAATAAATAGGTGAAACATCTAAAGATGCATGTATATGTAATGTATCATTATTTTTGTCAGGTTCATGAAAACATTCAAGGCTTATGTCCGTAACAAGACGCGACCTGAGGGTTGCATTGCAGAACAATACATTCAAGAGGAGATGATTATATACTGCAACCAATACAGAGGGAAACATAAAACAAGCCTCTTGGAAAAGATGGAAAAAATGTTTTGATGGAGTCATTCCAAAACCACAGAAGTTACAAGAAATTGTTGACGATGATTCTAATGATGACAATATTGGTCCAGTAGGTTCGAGTCAAAGTATCATCCTAATAGGTATCGAATATGAACAAGCTCGTACTTGGGTCCTGAAGAGTCATCCCAGCTATGATGTGTGGGAAGGGTATGTACTTTTAGCTCATATGTATATATCTTCTTTACTTTATGCAATTTCAATATAACATTGGTATCGAATGACCCACAGGAAGTACAAAGATTTCTTGCAACGATGCTACAGGAGGACCAACAAGGTGCCTAGCGATGATGAATTCATACCTTGGCTGAAGAGACAATCAGAGTTCAACGAATCTAACGAAGAAGAGTTCAAAGATATAGTGAGAGGACCTCTAGCTTTTGTTACGCAATACAATAAGTATTGTATTAATGGTTTCCTTTTCGTCACTAAGGAATATGAGGAGAATAAAACGAACCAAAATATTGGGGTTATGACAGAGGGTATGACCACCTTCCGATCTAGTGCTAAGGATATAAATACAATGGATGAAAATCAACCTTACTATGGAGTCCTTCATAGAATTATCCAATTGGAGTACCGTACAAGGTATAAGTCCATCCTATTTAAGTGTGATTGGGTGAAACTGACACATGATGGTGTTGCTGTTGATGTTGAAGCGAATCTGAGATTAGTAAATTTGTCTAGTCTTTATAGTTCAGACAAAGTGGGTGACGAGCCGTTCATTCTCGCGGAGCATGCCGTATAAGTTTTCTACTCCAAAGATCATAAAAATCCTGAATGGCACGTGGTCTTGGAGGTTCCAAAAAAGATTTTTGTCGAAGAGGAGACATGCCTTCTATCAGAACGATTGAAGGCTGTAACTGATGCCGATGCAGGACCTGATCTCACCACCTTAGCAAATGCCGATGAGTTGATATTCAATGAACCTGAAGAAGTCAGTGTTGTAGTTGAGAAAACAAAGAAAAGAAAGCGATCAAGGAGAATCTATTGAATTCTTTGCATTTTTAATCCATGTAACAAAATTATATATAGTGAATTGTTTGTGCTTTATCTGTTATCTAAATTGTTTCTTAACCATTAGGGTTTTTTTTTTCTTTCTATTAGCATATAAATAAGCACATGGACTCACAGCTAGAGGCATTGGGTGCAAATGCGAGCAACACCAAAGGTAATAAGATAGTTCTCATTAATTAGATATGTAGATTTCATTTTTCTTATATATTGGTGGTAATCAACGATGTTTATATATAATAAATTTTTTTTTTATGTAGATGTGCCAACTTCTTCATCTAGAAAGAGAGGCCCTACTAAGGGTGCTTCTTTACATGTGCAACCTGATAGGAAAAAAGTCCTTAAGGCGAATGAATTCGGGCAACCGAATGAGGACAGTCCCAATCACAAAGACTTTGCATCGCATATCGGTGTCCTAGCCCGTGCTCATATCCCGATCATATACGAGGACTTTCGCCAGGTGCCTTATGTACACGTTCAAAAGGTTATAGAAACATTGTCACTGTTTTATGAGTTTGAGGGTCAAAGCTAGGATGCAGGTGTTTGGTACATAACACAACGCATCAATGAAACATGGAGAAATTATAAGAAAAGGTTGACTAAAAAATATATAAAAAACAACGATCCTATAGTTGTTAGAGATAGTCCTGCCCCCCCAGGTGTCCCCATGGAGGATTGAAGGATCTTTGTGGATCAACACAACACCGAGCAATTCAAGAGAGTAAGTGCAAGGAATAAAGTCAATCGGGCAAAGCTAAAAGGACCTACATGTCTTGGGAGGCGCAGCATGACTGTTACTCGCCATCAGATGGTATGTATATAAAGATAGGTATTATAGTTTAAAATTAAAATTAATTTTGATCTAATTAACTCTATTAATGATGTGTATTTGAACGATATGTTATGTGCCAAAGGCGATGGAGAGGAATTTTACCTCTGATGCCGAGATAGGTAGAGATGATGTCTACTTAAGGGCCCATACGAGCAAGGACAAAGTCGTCCAGTATCCTGACCTTGTTGTAAGTGCACCCCTCTCACCACTAACTAGTACCATTATGAAATGTCATTATATAACTTTAAATTATTTTACGTTCATTCGTATTAATTTTGTCACAACGAAAACTAGATGAGCTTTATAGTAGCAATCCTGCTTCTAAGATGATCGACGTTGATGATGCCCTTACACAGGTACTAATAAAGTTTTAAAATTACTTGAGTTTCATGGTACTTATGAATTTCCTAATAATTAACTTGATTTGTAATGTTTTGCAGTTGGCTGGTTCTGATAGTAGAGGACGAATGTGTGGTCTGGGTTGCTCGATAAACAAAACAGGACTGAAGAAGTCAACCTCTGCCCGTTTAAAGCTACATAATATGGCAAAAGAAAAAGAAGGCCTAAAACAGGAGATATTAGAGATAAAGAAATCATTGGTTGATATAAAGTCCTGGGTAGGTATGCATCAAGAGGAACAGTCTGGTCAAAACCTCCCATCACCACCAGTGGCTAAATCTACTCAGGGATCATCGGTATGCAATTATAATTTCGCTAATGTAATAAGCTTACACTTATAATACAAATTCTAACAATATTAACGCCATTTTATATATGTACATGTAGCCGGATACGATATATATCGGTTAGAAATGCGAGTTACTTAGTTGGGGCTTACGTGGCATTGTTGCTCGTGGTCAAGTCACTACAAGAAATACCAGTTTTAGCAACTAAACTTTTCGTCGCTAAAAGTCAACTTTTCGCAGGTAAATACTTTTAGCAACGAAAGTTTTCGTTGCTAAATTCGTTGCTAAAAGACCGGTCTAAAAAAGGAAATTGCTGCTAAATGTAAGCTTTTTAGCAACGAAAATTTTCGTCGTCAAAAATATTTTCAAAGACTTTTAGCAAGGAAAATGTTTGCTGCCAAAACAATTTCCAAGACTTTTGGCAGCGAAAATTTTCGCTGCAAAAAAAATTCCTATGACTTTCTAGCAGCGAAAATTTTCGTCGAAAAAAAAATAGCAGCAAAATTTCAAAAACTTTTGGCAACGAAACTCTTCGCTACAAAAAACCAATTTCCAAGACTTTTGGCAACGAAAATTTTCGCTGCAAAAAAAATTCCCATGACTTTTTAGCAGCGAAAACTTTCACCGCAAAAAAAATACTCAAGACTTTTAGCAACAAAATTTTCAAGACTTTTGTTAACAAAAATTTTCGCTGCCAAAAAAATTCCCAAGACTTTTTAGCAGCGAAAATTTTCACTGCTAAAAATAAATTACAAAACGTTTAAAATTTTAGCTACGAAAATTTTCGTCGTTAAAAGTCTCTTTTTTTTTAATATACAGCTCAAAATTCCTGATATATACTTGTTAACAATATATTTCATCATATTCATCCTGATATACACCTGTTATACAATATATTTCATCATATTCATTCCATCATCCTGCATCATATTCTCTATCCCTATGGCTATTTATTGTATTGTATTTCATTATCCTACCTGAGATTAAGTTCTATTTGATGGAGTTTGTATCTACATAAATTTTCCGGTATATTTTCTTTATAGCTGGCCATAAATGCCCAAAAAACTCAAATCTGTGTTGTCCCATATCAGAATCCTAACAGAGGAAGTATACCAATGGAAAGGACAAAAGAAGAAAGAAAAGGAAATAAATAGAAACTGTCATCAAGTAGCCTATGCCATTCCTGATAATGCTCATCACAAAGTCAGTTCCCGAGCTAGCATGAAAGAAATGGTAAAGATAACAATGAAATGCTTACAATGGACTCAATGGAACAATCTAATGATCCATGACAAAGTTAGGCAACTAGATAAAAATGTATCAAACAACATCCATGTGTACATATCAATACAAAGAAGAATCTGATATGAGAGTACATATGTTAGGATATACTTATCTACTACAAAATTTGAATAAATTGAAATCCATTGGAATTGGAAATACTTACTGCAGCTAAAGGACCTAACTGAGAACGGAGGGATGAAAAATCTAATTCTGTACTACGCTTGGAATTCCCTCAGCGACACGAGAAATCAGCATCTTCCACCTGGGGTAAAAAAAAAAACAAAAGACACTTTACTCATCCCAGAAATGGCAGTTAATGTAAAACAATTTCGCCTACTCCGTCCATAGAAAAATCACGTGCAAGCAAGCATTGCAGTAAAGAAAGCTACGATGCAAATAAATAGCATCTACGATAGTACACACGCAATTAATAAATTATGAATATGGAAAATGAAACCCAACATTACACAACATGGAACAATAAGAATTTTTCTTTTTTTTTTTCTTTTTTGAATGGGACAATGTTTCTATAGTAACATACATTTTATTAAAGTGAAAAATGAAAGATCTGTAAAGAAGAATTCACCAAAGATAATTGAAGGAAGATCCTACGCATAACACAGTGTTGGTACTCCTTCCTTCCCTGGCTTATTCCACGTTGTTTACCTCCATAGCAAGGTACAACACAATAGCATGCAATACATGAATGGGAGAATTTTCCATTGTAAGTTTGTAATATCCATTTTACTAAAGTGAGAAGCAAAAGATCTATAATGAAGAATTCACCAAGATAATAGAAGGAAAATCCTACACAAACAGTCTTGGTATTCCTTCCTTCATTGGAATTGGCTCTAAACATGAGTGCTCTAAACAGAGATACTAAAAGGTAGTTATAAATTCCAAATGAAATCATAATTCCAAAGAAAGCCCAATTCAGCTACAAATTGTAGATTGTTGTCATTCCAAAATTACAATTGGATATTAACTTACAAAAATAATAAGCAGCAGAAAAGAAAGACAATGCTTACATGCTAAGGCAATGCAACTGTCACCCTACACTAGTGGACATGGCTCATGTGCAAATGGGGTGACACAAGGCTTGATGTGATGTCTGGCAAGAATGCCAAATGGTGAGATGGATTTGAAGCCCTGCCTGTCTAAAGATGGGCCCATGGTTTGAGTTTGGAATAGTACATGTATGCCCATGATTTGAGCCTTACTTGTATTAGGTTGAAGTGTCCTGTTACCTATTACAAGTGTAGCCAGTAGTTGTGAGATATAAACTTTAATTTGATAAGCTCTCAAAGAATATAGAATATAAATATAAATTGTTTAGGAAAAAGATGGACAAGTGATTAGATGGTAAGATTTCACATGTTGCGATACTAAAGGCAGAGAAAATACTAAAACCAGAGGAAGTGAATTTTTAAGGCCCCTCTTGAATCTGATAATGTGTTGGCATTTTTCCATAATTGGTTACAAATAACCAGCCTACAAGTGGGTCCTTACTCTTGCTTGGGTGGTAGACTCTCAAGAGTTTCAACACCCTAGTCAAGGGTTCGAGTACCCATGGGTGGTGAAATTCCACTAGCGTGAGTGTGTAGGGTGTGTGTGAGTGTGAGTGTGTAAAATAATATATATATATATAATATTTATAAAAAATAAAAAAACCCAGCCTACAAGCAACCCTTAGAAGCACAATCCAAACATGGCCACCTGAACAGAAACACAAAATCAGCACTACAACACAATTGGTGGCAATCCCATAGGAAACCATCTCAACTCCTTATTGGCCACACCATAGAAATCAATACACATCCTCAAAAAGCACCACTGAAATGTGGTGGCCCACATGATAGATTGGATGGGGTTGATCCCATGCCATAAGGACCACAGAACGCCCCACAGAAGAAACAGTTATCGAACAAGCTTATTCAACGACGTTGCAAGGAACAGACCTCTCAAAGAGAGGGAAACAAAAAAAGTAAAATCAATCGAAATGAAATAGAATTCATTGATCGAGATTAAGAGTAAGAAACATACCTCTTTTAACTTTAAATCAAATATAAAAAAAAAATATGAGAAATGATATACTTCACATAAATAATATGAGAAATATCTGATAATCTATCTGAACATTCTCATTTCAGCTATGTAATCATCCTAGATATTTATAAAGTTGTGTCATTTTTTTAAATGATGGAATTTTATTAATAATCCAAAAAGCTACACATATACTGTGAGCTATAAACAAATTCTCAAGCTTTACTGCAGGGAGGAATCGAACCAACAACAATGTAAGTTTTCTCAAATTACTCGAAGCATGAGGAATCGAGACACCAAATTGTTTCATTACAACATCAACTCAACCAAATTCTTGAGATTCCCTAATTCTCGTAGGAATTGTACCTGAAATCTGATTTATAGAAAAATACAAAATTTTGAGCATGGTCACATTACCCAAAGCAGGAGGAATTGAACCAGTCAGAGAGAAGTTGAAGTTCCTTTTCTTTCTCAAGTAATGAAACAACAAGGGAACACTTCTTACTATTGCATTATACTGATGCTAAGCCAATGTGGGAATTCCTTACTTCACCATCTCATAATATGATACAAATACATATTTTTTACAACTGGAATGGTCGTCTTCAATGTAAAACTAATTAAGTCATCTTCATTGTAAAATTAATTAAGAATGCCTCATGAGTTTAGCAGTGTAAGAAATCATTGAATAGAGGATGATGTATAACCACCTCATGACGGCAACCATTGATCATCCCCAAAGCCCTATGCATGAAATTTGCTAGTTGCTCCGTAGAAAAGAAACCACTTGTATTCAGATCATTTCTGACAGCGACAAATAACAAGAATAAACACTAAAGAAAATCAATTGAGCATTGAAACTAGAGAATCATTAAAGAAATCACAAGGGCCATCATACCTCATGCCAACCAGGGCTGACATAATCTCCACCAGATAAGCCCGATCCAGAAAAAATCAAGAGTAAATACAATAATATTAGAAGGAAGTAGGATTGCAATTGCATCATTTGTAGGTCATTCAGTTGTAAAATAAACTTACTCTACAAGGACTTAGAATGAACAATTCGCTTTGACCGTTTCATAGGAAAAATTATTGCCAAACACAATTCGCTTTGATCTCACCTTCTTCAGTTGCTGATGTCTCCACGAGAGTTCAAAATTTTCTTAGAATTAAAAAACATAAAGGAATATGTGAGAAATTTTCGGAGAGGATTTTCTAAGAAAATAAATTTCTTGTAGCCTTGTTTGGGCACTTGAAAAGTATTTGCATGAAAAATAGTTTCTAAGAAAATGACATTTTTCCTTCATTGCGAATTCACTTATCAGTGGAAAACATTTTCCAAGAATGGCTTTATAGAAAAAAAAAATCCCACCCACCCAATTTTCTGGTTTACTTTTTTTTTTCTTTTAAATTTTGTCTCCAAATGCTTTCTTGAAAAATAATTTTCAAAGAAAATGCAAATCCATCTTATTTTCTAAGCCCCCAAATAGGCTCCTTAGAAGCTTGGAAAATGAAAGAAGAAAGAGTGACATTTGTTTTAAAGCTATTTTCCAAGTAAGCATTTGGGAAGGAAAAAAATTAGGGGGCACATGGAAATATTTTTAGGACTTCTTCTAAGAAAAAGCTATCTTAGAAAATGTTTTGCACACAAATGTGAACTTCCAATCAAGTGAAATGTCATTTTCTTGAAAAATATTTTTCCACCCAAAATACTTTCTAAGCTCCTAAAGATGGCCTTTTTTGATAAAAAGTTGTGCAAGTCTTTAAAAAAAAAAAAAAAAAAAAAAAACCTACCCTTTCCTTTTTCCCCACTCTCCAAATGCTTTCTTGGTACATGTCTTTCAAAGAAAATTCCACTCTCTCCTTTAATTTTTGAAGCTCCCAAATAGAATCATATTTTACTTTATACCAAAAAAGTTAACTTTATTTTTTTTACCATAAAATATTAACATTATCTCATATATGAAAAGCTGTGGAAAAATGAGTTTAACAGCAAAAAGTAAATCATTTTCTTGGAAAAAGATTTTCCTCCCAATTATTTTGAAAGCTCCCTAACAATCCTTAAAAATACGCATCCAATTATTTTTTTCAGGACTTCTAAACAATGAAAAAGAAGATGGTTACAACAAGGCTAACCTACAGTTCTTTGGAGCACCTGCTCTTCTAGCAAAAATCCTCTATTCCAAAAGATTCATAATGTGGTCCACCAATCATAAGACATTCTCAAGATTCTCACATATTACCTTAGACCGCTATGAAACTAATAGCCTCAACAAGGAATTATTATCTCTACTTGTTAGGTTAAGGTTATAAGTATAGGTTTTGGAATTATTATTATCTACTATTGAACCTAGTATTATCTACTACATACTAGTAACATACAACCAATATTGGGGCACCATACCATAAGCTACAAGAATTTCATATCCCCCCTAAACAAGGTATCCTCCATTGATAACATATATATATATATATATATATATATATATATATATATATATATGATAAGTTCTTTATTTTCATTTACATTCGCAAATACATTCATCATCTATCCAAGAAAATTGAAACAAGTACTGTCACTCTATGACTAACAGTTGAAAAGGAAAATCAGATCCATCGAAGGACTTACCTAACCTTAAATGTCATGATAGCTGAGTTAGATGGGAAAGAGATTATTTACCTCATATTCTTTGATTAGCAGAGATACAGCATGGTAAGCTGGATCTTCCGTACTTTCAACTACAAATAAGAATTCCAAAGGCCCACCATAAAGAGATGTGATCTGCATTCATGAATTTGGGCACTGAAATTGAAAGGCACTGAGATATGCAAAAACATTTGCAAAAAACTATGCAAAAACATCTTATGAGATATGATTAAAAGTACTTTTTCTCATAATTAATAGAATCTTATTAAAAAGAAGGTTTAATTAAGTTACAAACTTACAAATAGCCACCAATTAAAAAGCATCCTAGCTTCAGTACACAATGACAACCATAAGATATATGGAGTTTGTTGGTGATATTTTTGAATACGTATGTATGAACTAACATGTTCTTTTTTTCTTTTCTTTTTTTTTTTTTGAGAAACAAAAAATTTTATTCACAAAGTGCCAAACTGGCGGCAAAGAATAAAATGTTGCCCAAAAACTGTTGAATCCCACTCCATCCACAACAATCAACATATCATGAAATTCCATGATTGCTTACCCATTAATCACGGAATTCCATGAGATGAAATCCTTGTGGGGCATACTTTCAAACACATGAAAGGCTTTCTCCATGTGTTTGGTGACATATACTCTTGGGCAAAGATATTGCTAGGGAATTTTGGCAAATGCAAATTTGCTTGGATACTTTCCGTGCAAAGCAGGCCATTAGTTACCGATGCATGTGTTCATGTTTGAAGTATTGAATGTGTTCATCCATACAAAATTACAAGTATGAACACATTAGCTTCTTCTTTCTTTTTTTAGTAGTAAGTTTGAACACATTGGCATTGTTGCCAACAACAAAATTCCTTAACCAAACTATTTCCTAATCTCATGTGCAAAAACAAACCGTGTTGCGATTGACTACAATTTCACCGTGGGAGAATCTCTAGTGGCGAGACAAAACCCTGCATGTTTCTCCAAATATCAATTTGTGGATATGACTTTAAAGAATCCTGCTACTGTAAAGAGTTGAAACTATTACTGGCTCAGCCAACACACATGGGCTTTTATAGCATCTACTCGTATCTACATACATATGAGGCCCATAGCAAAACCGATACCCTCTATATATCCATGGCCTATAAACTTGGAAAGACGCTGAATAATGGTAGAAGGCCTATAAACCTGATATTTTCTCTTAATAAGAAACAAGTGTCCACAATTAAATCTATGAGAAAATATCCCAAATGAATGCTCGACTCTAGATAGTGAAACTTACATTTTTGGTAAATGGCAAAGACATGTAATCAGTCAAATTTTGGTATGCACGTCTCCTTTGGCATTTCGTCAAACATTTGGTATGCATCACAATTCAAAAGCCTCAAATCCCATTTTAAAAAAAAAAACAAAAAACCTGAAAGCCATTCTCTACCCTGAATTCCTCAAATTTGGAAATTGACATTAATACATAGAAAGTAAAGGAAAATTTACATTAATAAAAAATAAAAATACATAGAAAATCATCACAAAGGTTTCTCACCTGCGATTTCAGATTTTCAACAACTTGTTTTGATGCATTTGTAGATGATTTTGGCTGATCTATGGCTGAAATTGAGCAAGATTTCGCAAGTATCTGTGAGGATTAGCATTAATCTCCAACACCTGCATGAAAGAAATGAAAAAAAATGGTTAGAGCCTGTTTGGAAAATAAGGACTATCAATCTAAAATGGGTATTTTGTTTAAATCCCAGTGAATCTCTGTATAAGATTTTCAATTACTTCATTCCATAATTGTACAAAAAGAAAAAAAATCCAAAACAGGGTAAATGCACCAACGCACAAGAAGAACCCAAAAGATCTCAAACCAGATACTTGGATTCGATGATTGTTGGATGGATTTCTCGTCTCTGGATAGAATCCGGCGACTAGATTTCTTGGGGGCGTTTGGTTGTGATAGGGTTAGGGTTTTGTCTCCCACCTTTAGATCAAACAAAGAGATAAAGAGAGGTGACCGAAGAGGGAGAGGGAGAGGCGTAGAGAGAGAGAGGGAGAGGCGCAGAGAGAGAGAGAGAGATGAGTTTTTTTTTGGGCGGGCCTATGTTTTGAGAGTGCGCCCAAATTTGGGTTTTTTTTTTTTGTATGGCTCTGTGGGCCCCACCATGATGCGTGTCACACATCTACCCCATCAGTCAGATGCATCATCCCATGGTGGGCCCAGGGATTAAAAATCAAATCAATCTATAACATGTGTGGGCCACACCACATACAAAAGTTGAGAGGGGTTACCCTCCATTAAAACATTCATAATTATTTTTTGGGCCCACAGAGATGTGGTCCACAAATCCAGATCCATCCATTGTGTGTGTGCCACTTGGATGAGGGGTCATACCAAGTTTCGACACCTCCAAATTTCAGGTGGGGCCCACTAAGTGCTTTTATATGTTTTAGGCGTGTATTCACATGATTTTAGATGGTATGGCCCACTGGAGTTCCATATACGGCTGATTTTTGAGATATCCCATAATTTAAAGGGGACCCATCAAATGCATGGTGTTGATGTTTGACACACATCATGGTGGGGCCCACACAGCTTGACCTCATGGGGACGGCATGGATTAAACACATACATCATGGTGGGCCCCACAGAATAAATGAAATTAAGATTTAAAAATGATACTAAATAAAATTATTTAATTGGGATTTAAAAATAAAATTAAAACTAATAATATCAAATATTCTTGGGAATTTGAAGGATCTTGTAAGTTCTGGACATATCACATGGCAATATAAATCTCAGGTGGACCACACCATTAAAACTTCCTAGGGTCCAATGTAAGATTTATTTGCCACCATTAATGAATGGATCAAGCTGGTTTTTGTTTTTTCCCATCATCTGGGCTTGTATGACCTAATCAACATATTGGATGTCAAATAAAAAGTATAGTGGGCCTTAGGAGGGTTTTAATGGTGGATATCCAATCACTATTGTTTTCATGTGGTGTGGTCCACCTGAGATTTATATCCCTCTCATTTTTGGTATCAAGCCCTAATATGATATGTAAAAATGGATGGACGGCATGGATGAAACACATACATCGTGGTGGGATCGACATAAGATCGACTACCCGCCACACTGGCCGGTGTCGTGAGGAGTAGCCAATCCATTTCCCTCTTGGACGCCCTACGGTGACGTCACCAAGTTTAAAACCTTCCTTATTTGTTCCCCTTATTTGTGGTGTGGTTCATTTAATTAATCTTTGGATATGAATCATTTTTCGGATAATTCTCTAAGATGATCTCGAAAAATGGATGAACAATGTGGGTTAATACCGAATTTTCGGTTAATCCAAAACTCAAGTGGACCATGCCACACGAAACAGTGTGGAATAATGATTTCCACCATTGATACCTTCCTTGGGCCCATAGTAATGTTTATTTGACAACCAACATGTTCATAATATCAAAAAGATATGAATGAAGAGAAAACACAAAAATATATGAATTATTGTGGGCCAACTACGATGACAGTGTAAAATCCACTTCGTCCATCATTTTTCAATGAAGCCTATAAAAATCTGAAGTGGACCACATCATAGGAAATAGTATAAACTGAACATCTACCATTGAAAAATTTTGGAAAGCCACTGAAGTTTTGGATCAAGTTGATATTTTAGTTTTCCCTTCATCCATGTATTTGTGATCTATTGAACAAGTTGGATGACAAATAAAAATCACTATAAGCCATAGGAAGATTTCAATGGTGGAAATCATTATTCCCACTGTTTCCTATGGTATGGTCCACTTGAGCTTTGGATATGCTTTAATTTTGGGCTCAACCACTAAAATCATCTGGAAAAATAGATTGACAGTGTGGATAAAACACTAACATCACTGTGGGCTAAAAATGAAGCATATCCAAAGCTCAAATGGACCACACTACCGAAAAGAGTGTGAATTGAACATCTACCATTGAAAATTTCATGGGGGCCACAAAAGTTTTAGATCAATTTGATATTTGTGTTTTCATTTCATCTATGTCTTTGTGATATTACGAACAGGTCGGACGGAGCTTTGAATAGAGCTTTGTCCTTTGAAGGTCTGTCTCTATCCTTTTTGGGATTTCCTAATGTGCCTACCCAATCTAAATGTCCTTTGAAGAGCTTTGACTCGCTCAAATCACTCATTAAAGGATGCCCACCTTTGAAATCTTTTTGGGGACCATAATCTAAAAAGATATGGAAAATGGATGAACGTTGTGGATAAAATTCATACATTACAGTGGCTCCTTAGTGACCCTTAGAGTCTCTGCCTGTCCTGAGACCCGAACAGGTGGGGGTAGATCCTCACACGTGATGTTGCTGATAATGTCAATGATGATGTAAGAAAGTAGAAATTTTTTACTAAATGGTAAAGAGACGATGCAAATTCCTCCATTGTTCATCCATTTTGCCAGCTCATTTTAATGGTCTAAAAAATGATGCACAAAAAACTGAAGTGGACCACACCACATCAAAAAATGCTTATTAAACACTTAACATTAAAAAATTCCTAAGGCCGAAGCACATAAAAATCTCCGGTGGACCACACTTAAAATAAGCTTATTCTACAACTAGACAACTTCCCAAGTGACATTTGTAGAATAAGCTTATTCTACAATATGTGTGGAGCCCATCATGATCTGTGCAAGGTTCCACTGTCCATCATGTGTGCCCCCCTCATTTTCCTTTTGGAGGACAAAAATCAGGCAGGTCCCAAAACTCCAGTGGGTCACACCATATAAAATCATCATGCCCAAACCCGCTAAAATTACGTGGTGTAGCTCATTTGAGTTTTGAAATGGTCTGATCTTTTAGGTGTTAATCCATCCTTATGGGGTGCGTCTTATAAATAAATTGTATGGCAAACACAAAACATGGCGGGCTTCCCATCCCAATCATTCACATCTACCAAAGAGAAAAGAACACAACATTATAACTTTGGATAACTTTGGATATGAGCTCCATAAACCTGTAGTAGGCATCAGCCCAAGAATAGTCAAAAATAAATTTGGGATCAATCCACACTGTTAATCCATTTTTTGTCTCAAGCCTTACGATAAGCTTGCCAGTTGGATGGACGGTTTGGATATAATACATACCTCATGATGGGACCTACAAAATTTGCTGATGTAAGTTAACTATTTATTTCCTTTGTTTGGCGAGAAATGGGATGAATAGTTCCCCTGCCACTAGCCCTGTGGCTGGTGGTTGGTGCTCTGTCGGCCCACATTAGTGTTTATATGTCATCCAAACAGTTGATAAGGTCATTAATACTGGGATGAAGTGAAAATACAAAAGAAATATAAAAAAAAAGAGCCTAAAACAAAGCTTTTTATGGCTGTAAGAATTTTCAACGATTTTCACTGAATCCCCACTATTTCATCTCGTGTGCCCACTTCAGTTTTAGATCCACTTAGTTTTTGGTATAATTTTCTAAAATGAGCTCTATAAATGGATTAACGGAGTAGATTTTCTACAACCATGGTGGTGGGCCCCACCCAGCATCCTTGCGCATGATAAAGTTGTTTATTTCCCATGGATAGCATTACAGGCACTAAAAAAAAACTGGGCAAAGTTGACATACTTGGGGTGGTATCGGCTACGGATAAAATCCGTCAGAAATTCCGAGGGCGTAACTAAAACTATCTAAATATCAGCGAAAGTTTTTAAAATGGTGGACGTCAAATGCTATTTTAAGCCTGTGGTGTTGTTCAACCTAGATTTATTTAGACTTCATTTTTTGTCATAATTCTTAAAAGAATATTTAGAAATGGATGTACGGTGTGGATGAAGGAAAAACATCATGGTGGGGCCCATAGAGCCCTACCAAATCCTATGCTCAAGGTAGTGTTTTTTATAACTGTAAATGTGTGTGGGTTTTTCATTTTCTATAAAAATGTGGTGGCTTGTTTATATCAATAGTGGTAATCATATAGGGTTATCCAGACCAACTAAATAATGGGTCTAGTTGTAGATGGGTAATATGTATATAATTTTATTATATAAAACTATCGTAACCATCCAGTAAATGGTCCATTACATGTCCGGATGGTAATAATGTATATGTTATAAATGATGGTAAACACACAATTAACGGATTTGAAATTATCTCCTCATTTCAGATGAGGGATTTTCAAACGCACGACTCCTCTTTCGAATGGGCGTTCTTCGTTGCGAGAGCTCTTCCCTCTTTCGAACGGCGCAATCTTCCTCGCCAGAGATTTGAATCCTTGAAGATTCATCTCAAATAGGTGAGCTTCTTTTGAAATCCCCTATTTTCCTCGCCGATTGTTCCTCTTCTTGCTGTTTTTATTCCACAAGTCCTTCCATTTGTCTTTGCTTTTTCTCTTTTCTTCTTGTGATGTTGCAAGCACACAAACGTTTGGGTTTGGGTTGATGAAAGCATAGATCAGTATAAGCCTCATGCTGCGTGGATCAGCTTGAATGCTTGGGTTGATGAAAGCATAGATCACTGGATTTCTCACAAACTCCAACGTGAGACCCACCCACCATCCCTGAGCAGGAACTTCCTGTGAGAGTCTTTAGCAGGAAATCGGCGTCCGATTCTCGTAATAATAATGTGGGCCCTCACAATGCTGTATTGGATGAATCCCATCGCGTCAGTCCAAATCCCACGACGCCTAATCGATACTTACTAGAAAACCTTCAATTCAAGTAGGCTAGCCCATATTTTGAATCGATGCCACCCCACATGCAGGCTTTGCATTTTCAAAGTTTTGGGTTTGCATTGCCTAGGCCCCATGTGGTCTCTGCATTTGTGCCTCGAGTTCCATGCAAAATAGTTGATCTGGGATGGCCTCAATGGCCTTATTTAGCTAATGTGGGCTATGTATTTGGTTACTTGGGCCTATCCAAATCTCGATTCCATAGCTCACCGATTAAGATTGAAAACTCAAGGTTAGGCCGGCATGTGCTAGGACCCCGATCCTGCATCAACTAACCCAACTCAAGTTGACTGAGGGCATTGATAGAGAATTAAATATCCCCACCTTGGAAGAATCAGGTTAGGCAAGTGGGATTGGCTTGAGCTTGGCCCAAGTTGAAGCCTTAGCCGTGGTTTGGGCTGATGTCAGTAGCTTATGCCTTTCAGTCATTGCACCTATAATTTTAATAAAATAAAAATCCATATAAATTAGAGAAACCATCTTCATGCCGAGATTGGACAATGCCTTAATGAATGCATTGCCATACAAATGAAAGAATTTTGTCACTGAGAGAACCCTGCTAATACCGTTCAGGGAATTCTTACCAGTACAGACCTCCACATGCCTTTCGTAGCTCAAAGACTACTCAAATCGAGCATAAACATTCTTGTGAAGACTTAGAACAGATTTGTAAGGTTAC
The DNA here is from genome assembly GCA_030180095.1 of Magnolia changhungtana. Classification (NCBI taxonomy): domain Eukaryota; kingdom Viridiplantae; phylum Streptophyta; class Magnoliopsida; order Magnoliales; family Magnoliaceae; genus Magnolia; species Magnolia changhungtana. The sequence continues at coordinate 6,164,091 of JASAUF010000182.1, read as the reverse complement.
CATACATAGATTGAATATGCATATAGAAACTAGCCCAGGAACAACCTTAGAGATGGTGATGATTTGAGAAAGGGTTGCAAGATTGTTCTTTCGCCTTAGGTAAATCAAAGATCATTGGCATTGTTCTCTTGCTCTTGATTCAGGAATTTGGTTGTAAATTTGCTGCTTTTTTCTGTATTGTTGTGTGTCAGTTAAACTTTTCATCCAGGACTTGACAGAAACAATGAAAACTGCATGTGTTTATTGTGAGAGATTAAGGTAGTGTATTATTCGTTACATCATTGAGTTCTGATTGCCTCCTTTGCCTATGTTTGTGAAAAACATATTTGACTCCATAAAGGAAAGAACCATAATTAATGCTACTTTCATGGTTTCGAGTGGAGCTTTTCAAATGTTTATTTTTTCCCTGCTTTGATTCATTCTTATTAAAGTGCTCTTGCATTTGTCTATGTTCTTGCTCTTTTTCTTTTTGTTGAGTGATTTTCATTTAGTAAATCTTTTCCTTGATTTGTTGATGCGTTTTGGTGATTATGTTTCGATCGTTGTTGCCCCTGTTTGGAAAACTTGTGCTCAAGCACTAGGTGCCACACTTAAGTACATGCATCCTTCAGTAGTTCATGAAACACCGAATATCTTACTATAGATGCAGTGTATGATTATGAAGGAACTGGTACTATTCTGTCTTCATGGTGTAATTAGTGTTATTGATGGAATGAGCTTGAAAATTAGGTGTATGGTGTTGCAAGCATGAAAATTAGGTGCTGGTAAAAAATAAATTGTTGGCACCTCTCCTGCTATTCACATGTCATGTAACCTTCTTTTGGTTATGTACTTGAACCTGACTCGGACTCATTGAAAAGAGGATAGCAAGATCAAGGCCTTAATTGATACGCCTGCTCTGGATTGGCCACGGTGAGACATCTCCCTTTCATTGATGCTCTAATATGATTTTGGGTTATGATTTCTATATTGTTCTCTGATTGGTTTAGATTGGTCTTTCGTAGGCAAAATCAGGAAGCATTTGGCCCTGGAAGAGGTTTTGGAAGGGGTGGGATGGGTGGTAGGATGATGGTGGGACGTGGCTTTGGTAATTCTCTTCCATAGTTTTAAAACATCATGACATGCAATGGGATTTTGATGAAACCTCGTATGAGATCTGGACTGTTCATCTGTTGTCCTTGCCTTGAATGTGCCATACTCCAAAAATCGGATGTTCTTAGCCACTGATCAAGGGACATAATTCTTATCTAATGTTGACAATATTTGGCCGAGGTGTAATTCTCGAAGCATCCAATCGTGGCTTGGATCACCCAACCAGTGTGATTTTTGGGTTGTGCCGCATATGTCATGGGGCCCAACAATGGAAGGTCCGAAATGCTTTGTTGACCGTGATGAATGCATGCATGTTGAATGATGTTATTGGCTTTCACAAAGCTTGTGAAATTATTTTGATTTAGTTGGGGTAATGTGCATTATATGATTAACCCTTTTGAGTTCGAGGTTTAATGCCACTCTCATTATAGGACTGACTGTGATGGAGGCATGCATATCAAATGATGTTATTTGCTTTTACCATTTGTTATTTTTATCCTTACATCACCCATATGCCCATAGTTACTTGAATCGAAGATTTTTGGGGTACCTTGTATACCCCATCATAAACAAGCATTATGAATGACTGATTAGGTTATAGCTCTTTAATTTTCTTTCTTCAAGAGATTGCGCAAAACAATTTCAGTTTTTACCATTACCCATCTTCCGATGCATCTGATGGGGCAGGTTCATATCCGTCCAAACCAAGATGCTAAAGACTGCTTGATTCCCATGGTAATCACCTCAGAGATTGTGGCAGAGCAATACAAAGTGTCACTCCTTGATCAAGATAAAGCTGCTGTAAGTTTCCACTGTTCTTCTCTTTGATCAAGACAGTTGCACATGTGTAGGTGTGCATCTCTTGTTCTTCATGGTTTTGTATACAGCTGCCAAATTTAAGAGAGCTGATGAACATGGCAAAGAAATATGAGAAAGATGACATTACTGTAATTCTCTCTCTCCAGCAGTATCATCTTTTTCATAATTCTTTGCCATTATGAGATGATAATGATTATGACATTCCAGTGCAAGTCTGATGGGAGCAATTTGTGAAGTTTCTTGATGTATATTGTTGAGTATTGTTCACTGATTCTAGAGAAGTTGTTGACCAGTAATTGCCTTTCAAAATTTCTTTCTTTTTTATTTTGGTGGGATATCTCGTAAATATTCGACTACGACTTCAGTTTTTTGAGACATGGTATTTTACTTGTATGATCAACTCGTGACCGCCATCCAATTTTATTTATTTTTTTGTGGGATATTCAAATGTTCATACCATGACTTGAGATGTATGAGGCATGGTATTTCACCTGTATAATGAAATAAAGATGAGGTAATGAGTTGAATGAATGGGAAAGGACCATCGTGATGGGCTTGATTAAGTAAATGTAGGCTTGATTAAGTAACTTTAGAAACATGGATTTATATGTTGAATGTTTAATTCTTTAAACTCTATTGAGCTATATGATTATTCATTTCAATATATTAATTGATTTCCATTTCTCTTTCTTAGTCCTTTCATTTATGGTCTTCTCTCATCATTTTTAGGTCCTTTCAGTTGCAATTATTCATCTAAGGAATTGCAATTTCATTAGTTTCAAGTTGGACTTGAAATGAATGTAGCTGGAATTTTATGGTTAATCCCTCAATACAAATACTAGGAAACATGGTTATTTTCTGTCATTTCCTCTTGATCAAACTGAACACTGACAATTCAATTCACTTGTGCATCTAAACACATCCTCAAATGAGAAAAACTAAAAAAAGAATTGTAACAAAAATAGCAGAATCGATACAATTTTAGGCATTGTTTCATCGATCCAGATAGTAAACCCATGGATTAATTTATAGTGTTTACATGTACTTAAAATGACTACATAACCATGTCACTAAGCATTTAAAATCACTAGAAGAAGAAGAAGAAGAAGAAGAAGAAGAAGAAGAAGAGAGAGAGAGAGAGAGAGAGAGAGAGAGAGAGAGAGAGATAAAAACAATTCCTTTTTCTTTTCTTTTCTTTTTTTCTTTTTTGATAGAAAGACACTAACAGTTCATAGAAATCCTTTTCATTCAATCAGACCCATAGAAGTAAAGCCATGAATTTAGATGTTTTATGGCATTTACATGTACTATAAAAGAGCTTTGCCAATCTCCCACAAGCATTGGTATCACTATATATATATATATATATATATTAAAGAAAAAAATTGAAAAAACAGAATCATAGCAATGGCACAAATCACACAATCCCAGCTATTAATTCATCAGACCTAGACTACAAGAACCTTGAATTATAATGCTTGATATCATTCACATGCACGAAAAAAAGAAAGACATACATATGCATTTCAATCACTGAAAAGAACCATAAGCATAGGAAAAATAGAAGAATTCAAATAAAATCAGCAATCATTTCATCAAACCCCAATTCCAAAATCTTGATTGGAGATGCATTTTAAAGTGTTACATATCTCCCATAAGCAATTAAATCACTAAAAAATAATAAATATGTATGTCCTTTTGAACCTTCCTGATGAGTGTCGAATGTTGCATATCAGACCCCAGTAATTGCCTAATTTTACGTATATGATAATGCTTAATAGAGTATTTTAAATTGTATTTTTGTTACAGGATGAAGTCAGGAGCGTTGATTGAAAATTGATGTTAAAAGCGTGGATTTGACGTTCCGAAGTCACCAGAGCACGGGATGGACTCCAGAGAACCAATAATGAAGATTTTACACGCCTAGGATCTGAGAAAAGCAAGCCAAAGGGGCCCGAAAAGGGTACAGAATGCAAGATCACATGGTTCCCGCTATCCGATCAGTTCGAAACTTCAGACATGGGATGAGGGCCGTAAATTAACCGTACATATTAAATTTCAGCCATTGAAGATCTCGGGAAGTGGTCCAACGGACAGATTAGTCCATTAATCTTCACTTTGGGGCCCACCTGATATTTGGAACTGCCTCAAACTTGGTTTTGGCGGTTGCAATTATATGAAGAAAAGGATGGACAGTGCAGATTTCTCATAAACATTATAGTGGACCCCGTATATGATGCATGTACACCATGCATACACGTCTCTCCGCACCGACCACCCCAAGACGGTCAAGCGATGGCCGACCCGCGCTATCTCTCTCAAAACTAAAAATGGCAAGTGTTGCTCAAACTCACCGAAACCGAACCGCAGTCATCGGTTGTGGGTCCACAGTGTCCATCAAACCGTCAATCTAGGCCGTTCATAAGATCATAATGGCCTACATTACCATTGCCTAGGTGACAAAAATTCAAATGAAAGCATAGATCAGATCCAAACCTTTTAAACGCAGGTTGAATGGTAGAGAGAGATAACATGTGGGCCCCATCAAAAGAAGGAAAAAATGAGCATTTCTACCCAAAATTTCCTCCTCCATCCAATGGACGGAGTGGATTTTCCATTTAATTGAAGGAATGGGCCCCACCATTGTCACAGCGGAAGCAATCCGCTGCTCGGTTTCGCGTCCGCGAAATTCGATTTTTGCGGGAGTTTATGGACCCCACTCGTCAACCGTACGGCTGATCCAAGCCATCCATCTTGTAGAGTGGCTCGAGAGCTTCAAAACCATGCTGATATTCCACTCCCATGCGTGCACACGTGCGTGATATAGAGGCCACAAACGGACTGCTGTGCAAAGTTCAAAACTGATCTCTTCGTGATTTCTTCTCTGGGTCGCGTTAATGGATGTTCAAAACCACCCATTCTTAACTGAAATTTCGTCCTGAATGCAATGGACGGGGTCGATTTTCCAGAAAATACTTCTGTGGGGCCCACCGATCACGGCTGTGAAAAATTACACTCCGTGTCCTGCTACGACTCTGCCACCTACTCCAGCCCTCCAACAGCTATAAAAGAGGAATTATGGACGTGGGGAATTCATTCAGAAATAGGAAATTTCATATCCAGAGCAAGGGAGAGAAGAAAGAGAAGAAAGAGAAGAAAGAAGAGAGAGATCGATTGGTTTGGTGTTCCATTTTTTTTATGAATTTTATTTATCCATCTTTTTAATGGATTTCATGGGTCACTAATCTCTCAGCTAGGGCTGAGATGAAGCCCCTAATTTGATTAGCTCTTGTATTGGTTGAATTTACTTTGGCTATTAATTAATTTGTTTCTTTCTCTAAGTGGGCGTGATTGGTTTAAATTCTATACTTCTCCATCTATGAACCTGACTAAAGTATATATATGGATGTTGCTTGGATGCTTATTATAGGTGTTTGTGTCTGATCAAGAACAGGTTTCCTACAGAGGAAGAAACAGGGTGCTTTAATGAATTGTACATTCCATGTACCCGACCAAGGACATGGGATATGTTATTCATGGCATTACTTAAAGGAATTAGACATTCTGTATGCCCAATTAAGGACACAGATTGTGCTTTCTCTGTATAGGTGGTATCAATCTAGATCAAGGTGAATCAACAGACAAAACAAGGGTTAGGATAATTAGGGGTGGATTCGAAAGTCCTAGTGCTCTTTCTTTGATTGAATTTTCTTCCCTGTTCTTAATTGTTTTTTCCATAGAATTGTGCTTAGTAGCTCATTCCATTATTTGTTGGATTAGTTAAGGAGAGTCATAGATTTGAATTGTGATGATCAGTCCTCGTGGGAATGATCTCGTAATACGTACCGTATCTACATTTGATTCGTATACTTGCGAGTTTAAAAATCATTTAAATCATGTTGGTTTAAATAAAACATTAAGTTTTTGGCGCCGTTGCCGGGGACTATTTCATTCCAAGTTGAATTTAGGATTCTCTCTTATCATAATTCATAGTCTTAGGATTTTACTAACTTTAGGTTAAAGTTTTTATTTTATTTTTAGAAACTAACCTATTTCTTATTTTGTAGGGTCCTGACATAAATTTCTAAGTTGATTCTAACATAGATCTCCAAATTGGAAGTGAAGGAGGAGCTCCCTATTCTTCAGACATTGATCATCTCCTTTCTCAGGTTCTTTTTTCCCATTCTTGTTTACATAGTTTTAACTTGTTTTTTTTTTTTTTTCTAGTTCTAGTTTTATTTCTCTTAGGTTGCTTCTTAGTTTAGTTTTTTTCTTACATTGCAATAACATAGTTTATGCTAGGGCGTAGATCTCTGAATATAGAACTAGCACTGTTTGATCCTGAAATAGAAAGAACACTTCGTGAAAGATTGAGAAATAATTCTGTTGAAATGGCGAATGAGAATGAAGTTAAAGCTCTCAAAGATTATTCAGCCCCCGTCCAATTTAATGCGCCTTCATGCATAGTGTTGCCAACCACTACGGCAGCACACTTTGAACTTAAACCTGGAGTCATACAATTGTTGCCATCCTTTTACGGATTGGACAAGGAGGACCCATATCATCATGTGAAAGAATTCCTAGACATTTGCTCCACCTTTAAGTTCCAAAACTTCTCAGACGATTCGATCCGCCTACGCCTGTTTCCTTTTTCTTCGAAGGATAAGGCGAAAGCATGGTTGAATTCTCTAGTAGTTGGATCTATCACTATATGGGACCAACTGTCTAAGAAGTTCTTAAATAAGTTCTTCCCCGTTCACAAAACCAATGCCCTCCGTAGAGAAATTACTAACTTCACACAAAAAGAGGGCGAGCACTTTCATGAATGTTGGGAAAGATGGAAGGACTTGCTTCTTAAATGTCCTCATCATGGTTTTGAGAAATGGCAACAAGTTCAAACTTCTATGACAGTCTGACACCCCAGAACCGTCGCATGGTTGATGCCACCAGTGGAGGGTCATTCATGACCAAAAGTGATGTCGAAGCATGGAACTTCTTTGAAACCTTGTGCGAAAATTCCCAGCAATGGGACTATTCAAATAAAGGTGACAGAAGTCCCCAACCACAAAAGAGAGGTGGTATATATGAGATAGGAGTCGTGCCAGAGCTGTGCGCCAAGCTTGATAACCTAACAAAGAAAGTTGATGCTCTGGTATTAAATAATGGACCTCCACAAATAGCTCAAGTCGAGGCATGTGCCACATGTTCTAGTCCTGCCCATCCTATGCAGTCTTGTCCATCTGGTGCAAAGATCCCCGTAACTTCTCTCCGAACAAGTACATGCTATGAACACTTTTCAAAACCCGGGAATGATCCTTACTCGAACACATACAACCCAGTGGTGGGCTAGACATCCAAATTTTTCTTGGGCAAAGGACCACAACAAGGAGGACCATCTGGAAATCCTCCCATGCAACCGCACCTCCAAGTTGGCAGTCAACAACTTCAACAGTTTCCGCAATATCAACAACTGCCTACACAATCAAGGAAACCATCTCTTGAGGATACACTCCATCTTTTTATGCAGAGTTCTCTCCAATTTTAAAAAGACACCCAACAAACCTTACTAGCCAACCAGCAAAGCTTACATGCAAATGTGCAATCCATTGCCAAGCTGGAAGTACAAATGGGTCAACTAGCTGCCACATTGAGTGAGAGAGAGAAGGGCAAGTTCCTTAGCCAACCTGAGGCTAATCCAAAGGGACAGTATAAGATTGGCTCTAATTCCAACCAAGGGCAATATCATGAACAGGCCAAATCGATCACTACCCTTAGGTCGCAAGCATTGATAATATAATAGAGATGCCTAGGGATGAATCAAATTCTAAAACAGAAGATCAAGATGAAGCAGAGAGTCACACCAATGCATCCAAAGTCTAAAAGCCCTCTGACTCTCCAAGAGCCACTAATGTGTCACCCTACATGCCCAAAGCACCCTTTCCTCAACGTCTGGCACCAATAAAGAAAAGAAATAACTTTGATGAAATCTTGGATGCGTTTCAAAAAGTGCAAGTCAACATCCCGTTGCTTGACGCTATCAAGCAAGTCCCTGCTTACGCTAAGTTTCTTAAAGATTTATACACTCAAAAGCGTAAGCAGAATGTTCATAAGAAGGTCTTCATTGCAGAGCAGCTCAGCTCCATGATTCAACATAACACCCCTCTGAAATTTAGGAATCCAGGAGCTCCCACCATTTCTTGTGGCATAGGAGATCATAAGATCGGGAAGGCATTGCTTGATTTCGGGGCGAGCGTCAATTTGTTACCATATTCGGTTTATGAGCAGCTAGGACTTGGTGAGCTGAAACCGACTAAGGTAACATTACAACTAGCTGATAGATCTGTCAAGGTGCCCCGGGGTGTTATTGAAGATGTGTTAATCCAGGTTAATAAATTTTATTTTCCAGTGGATTTCATAGTTATAGATACTCAACCTATCCAGAATCTTCATAGTCAGATCCCAGTCATCTTGGGTCGTCCATTTTTAGCCACATCTAAGGCTATTATAAATTGCCGGAATGGAGTTATGAAATTATTCTTTGGTAACATGAATATTAACCTCAATGTTTTTAATGCAGGACAACAATCCGCAGATTTGGATGACATATCTGAAGTGGACATGATCGAGAGTCTAATGCAGGACTCCTTCCGTAAATCTTTTGAAGATCCACTTGAGACTTGCTTAGCACAATATGACATGGATTTTGACATCGATAGTCCCATCCACGAAGTCAATACACTGCTCGACTCTACTCCTTTATTGGAGACTGAAAAATGGAGAGCGAAAGTGGAACCTCTTCATCTCTCGGAGACTCTTCCTGACAGCACAGTTTTTAACTCTGAGAAGACAAAGGCGAGCAGGCTGCTTAATATTCTTAGAGCATATAAGGCAGCAATTGAACGGAAGATAGCAGAAATACAGGGAGTATGCCCCACTGTATGTATGGATCATGCTGTAGAAATGTCACGTGAAATGCAAAGGAAGCGTGATCCTAACATGGAAGAAGTCGTACGAGCAGAAGTCCTTAAATTATTTGACGACAGTGTCAGTTACCTCATTGCAGATAGCACAGCTCATGGGAACTCACATCACTTGTCTAGGATTGGTTAATCAAGGTGTTGAGGTAATTTCTTTGGCGGACCCTGGTTATAAAGATTATTTCATTCATGGTCCGGTCTTGTCTGGCTGAAGACGTTAAACTTAGCGCTCCTGGGAGGCAACCCAGCCTTTTGCTTTACTGTATTGCTTTTTATTTCATTCCTTTTCATTTTTCTAGTTAGTTAGTTCAATGTTTGTGTGTAACATTACTGCAAACCCTCACGAGACTACAACTCGTCCACTAGGGGTAACCTAGGGGTTTAAAGGCTTGTTGCATGCGATAAATGCAATCGAGAGCACCGGCGAAAGTGGTATAGGTAGGATCTTCCTTTGTTTTTCTTTTTTGTTATTTTTGCTTTTGTTGATTTCTCTCTTGTGCTAACTCGCTTTTACATTGAAATTTTTTTTTTTTGAGGAAGCTTCTTGATTCTCCATCCAGGTACTATTTTTCCATCACTCCTCTTTTATTCTCGTTGTCCCATGTGCATTGCTTGCTTATTTCTTTACATTGAGCACAATGTAGATTTTAGGTTGGGGGTGGGAGATTAGGTTACCTAATCAGTATTTTCTTGGTCTTGAGCAAAATTTGTGAAAATTTTAAAAATTTTTTCTGGAATTTCTATTGAATTCAAAGTGATTTTGAAGGATAGTTGTGATTTTAACATTATAAGATATGTGATGTTGGTAACTTATGACTCTTGGATTCGGCCATCTGCTTGATTTCACAGTCAATTTTGAATTGTTAATCCATGATTAGAAGTTGTAAACATTGATTGAGCCATGATTTCCCATATCACATCTCGCTTACACATTAAGTTTTCGGTTCGATAACTGAATGATTAACTTGGTAAAAAGAAGAATTAAAAGGCTAAGTCACATAATCTTCACCATAGGTTTGCTCCCTATAGGTTCAGATTTGATTCTCCATAGTTGACATATGAAAAAAAAAAAAAAAAAGAAGTTAGGTGACAAGTTTTCGCCATAGGTTTGCTCCCTATAGGTGAGAATTTGATTCCCCTCATTTGCGTTACTGCTCATAAAGAAAATCAAAGGCTGGTAAAATGAAAGGTTAATCTGTGAGATAAGTGTTTGTTTCAAGCTTGGTTGTCATGAATTACTAATGATATCATGAAATTGACAATTGGATCTTTTAATGATTGTAAGCTGAGATGATACTATACACCTGTGGAACTCAATGTTTAAAATTGTTCAAATTAATGGATTAATATTTTAAACTTGATTATGAAATCTGCCGAGAGCTTGATTCCAAGAGAAAAACTCCACACACCAATCATGAATCTTAGAATTTTCACATCTCAGCTATTTGTTCACAAGTCACTTGAGTTTACAGGAATTGTCTTTTATTTTTGAAATTATTTTTTCGCATGTTTTGCTCGGGACTAGCAAAATGCTGGTTGGGGGTTGTGATGTGTCACGCCCCAAACTCGGAAACCGGGCTAATAAAATTCCCGATCGCCGAATCCGGCGCCGACAGCCTCCGTAGAACCCCATTCTCGGCTCCCAGTGCCTATACGCCAGGTTCCGATCCTGGGATGCTACAAGGAGGATTTTCAGCATCCGTTTAATTTGTAATAAGCATAACCAAAGGCATAACCCACAAACAACAACCCAAAAACTCCATCACATTTCCACTATGATAAAAAACTTTACAAGTACAATGAGCATAAAGGGAAATACAATGGGGATGAACAAAAAGCTCCAAAGATCTCTTGCTCAATGCCACAAGCCCTGTCATCACGTCCACCGCACGCAACGGTCGTGCATAAGCTTATAGAAAGCTTAGAGGGTGGTGAAAGTGTGTGCGTAAGGTAGTAATGCAGACATGCAGTATCAGAGTAATGTGGAACATACTGATGAATCCATGAATACTACTAGTCGTACCAAGGCCATGCGATGCAAGGCATAAAAGATGTCGGCCATACCAAGGCCATGCGATGCGAAATGCAACTCAAGCATACAAATCATCATCTAAGTCCACATATCAGTACAGCTCAAAATCTGGGATATCACTGGGGTCTAGTACACTCTAAACTAGAATGCCGCCCTATCGCGCGCAATAAGGTAAGTGGAAGAGACCTCACTACCCGCCTGCCAATATCGGGCTCGGCTCGTCGATAGCAGACCCATTCCTCGAGCTGGTCAGACTCAGCCTAGCATTGCCCCCTCCTCTCGGGCGGGTAAGGCCGTACCCCCTTCCAACCGACCATGACACAGTGGAAAGCGCAGCCTCCTGGTAATCGGCCATTGGCGCTCGTGCACCCACTCGGTCTAGACTTTGGAGCAACCTCTTGGTACCATAAGGGTTTAGGGACTTTCACCCAGGGATATCTATAGCACCCCATGTAGAACAAGATTTCTGGTATTCAATCCTGCCAACCACGATATGCCTGTGGAGGCTACGACCCTGATGTCACTAGGGCGTACAGTAACCATATCACACAATGTGAATGCATGAATCACACTATCCAGTCATGCAGCAATCCTGCGCACCTCGTGCGCTCATGTGGGGTACACCGCCTAACCGGGAGCCCCTAAACAATCTGCCCGAAGGCATATGCTATGATCAGTCGCTTCTCATATCAAGCATACATATGATGCGTATGATCATGAATCATGGGACTATACTAAACATGTTATATGGGATAGATGTCGTTCATAAGGAGATGGGCCTAGATGGCCTACAAGTATGGGCCTAACAATGGGCCCTAGGGAGAATTATAATGCGGACATTTAACCAACATTATTCGAAAATGTGGACGTCAAACCAACATTGCTCCCAAGGCATTGCCCGTCGTAAACATCATTACATGAACCAGGTTGGGGTTACACATTACAATGGGCCTTAGGTTCATCCCATTGGGCCTTAGATACATCAAATGGGCCATACCATATGGGCCTTTCATTCGTCAAGTGGGCCACATCAATGGGCCGCACCAATGGGCCTTATGCGCATTGCAATGGGTCATAACCCGTGAGCCTTAGATACATCAAATGGGCCTAGTCTCATGGGTCTTATATGTAACAAATGGGCCACACCAATTGGGCCCCATATGTACATCAAATGGGCCTCAACCCATAGGCCCTAATACATCTCAATGGGCCTTAACCCATGGGCCTCGGAATACATCAAATGGCCTAATGTCATGGGCCTTACATCCACATCAAAGTGGGCCCCAATGATCTACCACAAATACATTAAGATGGACCTCAAAACATGCCAAGGTGGGGTCCACTTGGACTATGGATCTGGCTCATTCTTCAGTTCATGCCATCAAATGAGCTTCCAAATGGTTGGGAGGCTTGGATACAACACATGCATCATAATGGAGGTCCACATGAGGGACCACCATCATGCATATTATTCAATATAATATATATATATATATAGTATATATATATATATATATATATATATATATATATATATACACACACACACACACGTACACACACAGGCACACACACACCCACACACACGCTCACACACACACACGCTCATACACATGCACACCCACACGCACTCACACACGTGCACACACACATGCACCCACGCACACACACCCACCGTCCTTGGACGGTGGGATTTAATAAATACATAGCTGTGGGCTCCACCGTCCAGGCGGACGGTGGAGGTGAAATGCATACATCATGTGGGCTCCACGTGGGGCCCACCGTAGTGTTTACATGTCATCCAATCCATTCATAAGGTCACGCAGACCTAGATGAAGGGTAGTAAAAAATTTCAGCTTGATCCGAGACTTCTGTGGGCCCCAAAAAGGTTTCAATGGCAGGCCTTCAATTTCCCACTGTTTTCTTTGGTGTGGGCCATCCGTGACTCGGATCGGCCGATCTTTGAGAGGGGCCCACCTCGAGGTGGCCCATCAAATAAACGGGTTGGATGGAAAATACACATCATGGTGGGGCCCACGACAGGAGCCGTGGGTTGCTGCTGCTTCCGCCCGCCGTCCGCCAACATCAGCGCAGGGCCGCTGCTTCATCTCGACAACTGAAGCAGGCGGCCGCATTTTTTTTTTTTTCTATTTTCTTGCAGAAAATAGTATGTGGGGCCCACTGCCTGAAAATCTAGTCTGCCCATTACATTCTCGGGCCCGGAATACATCAAATGAGTCCAAAGATCAAAATTTTTCGATGTGTGGTTAAGGCAAGGTGGGTCCTAGAAGTTTTGAATGGTAAAAGAGACATTTTCCTATGGTACGGCCCGCCTGAATATTGGATCGACCTCATCTTTCGGCTCAACGCCAGAAACATTCTTGTGGAGGGGATGGACGGTGTGGATTGAACACATACAACAAGGTGGGGCCTATACATGGGAGCCACCCAAAAGCTTAGAAACAAGCTGATATTTGTGTTTTCCAAACGACGTCCAGCGTCCAGGGACGCTGGACGGTTTGCAGCTCCAAATTCACAGGGAGTGGGCCTACTTAGGTGGGCCTCCTGATGATTGATGTTGTCAATCCAATACATATAGAGTGGGCCCCAACTACAAGTGGCTTGGGTTAAATACATACTTCATGGTGGGGTCCGTCCAAGTGGGCCACACGACCAAATCATCATACAAAACATAAAAGAAAGGGGAGAGAGAGAGGTAGAGGGAGATCGGTGAGGATGGAGGGGCCCCGCCATTATGGGTCCCTCTTGCATTCAACATACATCAAGGTGGGTCCCACTACATGTGGGTCCATTAAATCACAATCCAACGGTGGAGATTCCTTCTCCAATAAAATAGACGGTCTAGATGACCCTTATCAACTAGAAAGTAAACATCATGATGGGGTCCATGGAGATTGGCACCATCATGGAATGATCATGATGATTAAAGTGGGCCATCGGCCACATTTTAGGGTCCCAAGTGAGATCCAAACCATTGATCGGTTGGCCTCACTTGGCCCATCTTAAAAGAAATGAAAACTACTCTATTAAAGCACCCCACCCCTTGATCTTCTTGCTCCTATGGGTTCCTTAGCTCCTTAGCTTCAATTCCGATGGAGGAGATGATGAATGGATGGCTAGGATGGGGGATCTTGGGATGGAAAGGTGGGCCACACTTGGAGCTTTGAAAGAGAGGGAGAGCTCATACGTATGGGGTTTGCTTGGAATGAGATTTGGAAAAGAGAGAGAGACTTGTAAAGGGAGAGAGAGAGAGAGATGGGTGATGTTTGATGGATGTGGTGGTGATAGGTGTGTAAGAGCACCTTTTGACTTTGTTGGCCATTTGTGTAAGAGAAGCATGCTTGTGTAAGAACTTTTTAACTTTTGGGGCTTACTTGGGGAAGAGTGTGAAGTGATGTGTACTTGACTTGATGGGATTAATTGATGGTTGATTGATGTGACATCTCGTTGAGATTCTCTTAGGTTTCGCAACGCGCGGCGTTTTCCTCGCACCGAACGTTGGCTCACATCTTCTGGCCAGAGTATCGCCTCAGCGCGCTAGTCGCGGCATCGGAACCGCGCACGACGGCGGTGCATCGCAGGGTACTAGTCTCGGGTTGAGTCGACTCGGGTTAATCGGCGTGTAAATCGGTCGCACGCAACGCCGGTTAAGGGTCGAAGGTTGCTTGAAATTTGACCGGAAAGACCGCGGGAACCTACGAACAAGATTTGGCGGTCAGGATACGGGTCTTACAGCTCTCCCCTCCTAATAAAAATTTTGTCCTTGAAATTTACACAATCATCACAACTAGGCATAACTCGCGAGGAATAAGAAACATAATGTCACTATATAAAACCAGAGATAATATTCAAAATACATCACATGATCAATCATCAAAGAGATGGGGATAACGCTCTCGAATCTCAGCCTCACGCTCCCAAGAAGCCTACTCTACAGAATGGTGACCCCGTTGAACCTTCACCAACGGAATGACCTTGGTCCGAAGGACCTGCTCCTTCCAATCAAGGATACGAACTGGCTGCTCAATGTAGGAAGCATCCTCACGGACCTCTAACGGCTGCCAATTAATAACAGGAACGATGTTTGACCCACACTTCCTCAACATGGAGACATGGAAAATGTTGTGGACGCCAGACAACTGAGGCGGCAAGGCAAGCCGATAGGCTACGGCGCCAACGCGCCTAGTGATCTCAAAAGGTCCTATGAATCTCGGAGCAAGCTTGCCCTTCGCTCCAAATCGAACTACGCTCTTCATGGGCGAGACCTTGAGATACACATGGTCCCCTATATCAAACTCCAAGGGATGACGCCGACGATTTGCAAAACTCTTCTGTCGGCTCTGAGCTGTGCGCATCCTCTGCTTGATGATATCGATAGCCTCTGACGTCTCCTGCACAAGCTCGGGACCTAGGAGACGGTGCTCTCCAACCTCGGTCCAACAACTCGGTGATCTGCATGGTCTGCCATATAGTGCCTCAAAAGGAGCCATGCCGATGGTCGCCTGATAGCTGTTATTGTATGCGAACTCAGCCAATCGCAGATGCTCATCCCAGCTACCTCCGAAATCAATCGCGCAAGCCCGAAGCATATCCTCAAGGATCTGATTGACCTTCTCGGTCTGGCCATCGTCTGCGGATGGTACGCGGTGCTGAGCTGCAAATCAGTCCCCATTACTCTTTGGAAGCTCCCCCAAAACTGAGACGTAAACCTCGAATCTCGGTCAGAAATGATCGAGACTGGAACGCCATGCAGTCTCACGATCTCCTCGAGGAATAATCTCGCAAGCCAGTCCATAGACAAAGTCGCACGCATCGCGAGAAAATGTGCCGACTTCGTCAAACGATCCACAACAACTCAAATGACGCCATGACCGCACTGAGTCCTCGGCAAGCCCATAATGAAATCTGTCGACACGTGCTCCCACTTCCACATCGGGACACTCAACGGCTGCAATAGACCAGGAGGTCTCTGATGATCGGCCTTGACATGCTGGCACGTGTCACACTCGGCCACAAAACTAGCGATCTGGCGCTTCATCCCCACCCAAAAATATTATCGCCTCATGTCACGGTACATCTTCGTCGAGCCAGGATGGATAGAAAACCACGATCGATGTGCCTCGGCCATAAGATCTCTACGTAACTCAGGGATATCCGAGACACATAATCGGCCTCTGAAGCGGAGTACACCATCTGTACTAATCCGCCAATCTGCCTGACTCTCAGATGCTGCATCAGCCATATAACTCTACAACGACTCATCAGCCTGCTGAGCCTCAATCACCCTTGCGACAAGAGAGGGTTGAATTGACAGGCTCGATAACTGCACGATAGAAGACTGCAGGCCGAACTCAAAATCATACTCTGCTACATCCTCAAGCATCCGCCACTCCTGAATCATCATATGCGCCACCAGGCCTCGTGGCTGACGGCTGAGGGCATCCGCCACCACGTTCGCCTTGCCCGGGTGGTACTGAAGATCGAAGTCATAGTCCTTCAGGAGCTCCATCCAGCGCCTCTGCCTCATATTCAACTCAGACTGCGAGAAGAGGTACTTCAAGCTCTTGTGGTCGGAGAAGAGCTCGAACCTGACCCCATAAAGATAGTGCCTCCACACCTTCAGTGCGAAGACAACTGCAGCCAGCTCCAAATCATGCGTGGGGTAGTTCAGCTCATGGATCTTGAGCTGGCGAGACGCGAAAGGCCATCGGGTCTCCGTGGCCGCATCAGGACAAAGACCCAACCCAATATGCGAGGCATCAGTGAATACAATAAATCCGTCACTCCCAGAGGGAAGAGTGAGGACAGGAGCGGACGTCAAACGGTCCTTCAACTCCATAAATGCTCGCTCGCAGGCGTCGCTCCAAATAAACTCTGCACCCTTCCGAGTCAACCTGGTCAGCGGGGCAGCAATACGGGAGAAGCCCTCAATGAAACGCTGGTAATAGCCTGCCAAACTGAGGAAACTGCGGATCTCGGACGCGGTTGTGGGCTGGCCCCACTGACGCACTACCTCAACCTTCGAGGGGTCCACTGCGATGCCCTCCCTCGTCACCACGTGACCGAGGAACTTCACCTCCTCCTGCCAGAACTCGCACTTCTCCAGCTTCGCATACAGCTGGTGTGCGCGAAGGGTCTGCAACGAAACCTCCAGATGCTGCTCGTGCTCCTCACAGGTCCTCAAATAGATCAGAATGTCGTCGATGAAGACTACAACAAACTGATCAAGATAAGGGCGGAAGACCTCATTCATCAACTGCATGAAGACCGTGGGTGCATTGGTCAGTCCGAAGGACATGACCTGGAACTCAAAGTGACCATAGCGTGTCCTGAAAGCCGTTTTCGGAATGTCCTCCTCTCGGACCCGAATCTGATGATAACCGGAACGCAAGTCAATCTTCGAAAAGAACTGTGCACCCTGCAGCTGATCAAACAAATCATCAATCCTCAGGAGCGGGTACTTATTCTTGATCGTGACCTTGTTGAGCTCGCGGTAGTCTACGCAGAGCCTCAACGATCCATCCTTCTTCTTCACGAAGAGTACCGGCGCTCCCCACAGTGAACTGCTCGGACGTATAAAACCCAACTCGCGCAACTCGTCCAACTGCTTCTGCAGTTCCCACAACTCTAACGGTGCCATACGATATGGGGCCTTCGAGATAGGCGCGGTACCGGGCACGAGATCAATCTGAAACTTGGTGAGTCGGCGAGGCGGTAATCCCGGAATCTCTTGAAACACATCGAAAAAATCGCAAACAATCAGCATCTGATCAATACAAGCGGCAACTGGCTCCTCAATGGCGCAGGACATCAAGCAAGACAACGGCTCTCCTCGGGGCTCTGCAACAAACTGAAACTGCGGCAAGCCCGGTATATCGAATGTGACAGTCCTCGCAGAGCAGTCCAAGATGGCGTGGTACTCAGCAAGCCAATCCATGCCCAGGATGACATCAAACTCAGACATCGGTAATGCAAATAGATCGGCAGGCAAAAAGGTATCACCGACTAAAACGGGGCAAGATGAGCAAAATCGGCCCAACACTGCAGTCTTCCCCAAGGGAGTCGATACTGCCAGACTCTCATGAGTAGACTCCAACGGTAGGCCAGTCGATCGGCAGAAACTCTCGGCCACAAAAGAATGCGATGCACCAGAATCAAACAACACACGTGCAGCGCATGCAGAGACTAAAAGCATACCCTCGATAACCCCTCCAGATGACTGCAGATCCTGCTGAGCCACATAGAACCTAGCCTGAGCTGGCTGGGGAGGTGCCTGTCCCCTCTGAGCGTGCTGCTGCTGCTGGGGTCGCTGAGGCGGTCGAAACTGCTGCCTCTGCTGCTGTGGTCTCGGAGGCTGGTGCTGATGCTGCTGCTGAGGTGGCCTCGGTGGTGGGGGCTGCTGTGCGGGTCTCTGCAGCTGTGGTGGAGGCTGCTGTGGACCTCTCGGCGCCGCTTCGCCGTGGGGGGGCCTCTCTTCTGCCGCTGCTGCTGAGGGCGGGGACACTCCCACATATGGTGCCCCGTGGCACCGCACCCAAAACAGGTGCCAGTGAACTGCCTCGGAGGTGGTGCTGGAGGTGCTGCTGGCGCTCGGAAGGCTGGGCGACCTGTGCGCCTCTGCTGCGGCAGTCGACGCTGCTGCAAGTCACCAAAAGGAGCATGCCTCTTCCGGTCTCTCCCCTGACCGCGATCAGACTGAGAACCGGCCCACTCAGCCTCATAAATCTGGGCCTTCCATACCACTCCCTCAAATGTCGGGAGTTCATGCCCAATGACACGGCCTCGAAGACCGTAACACAAGCCATCCTCGAATCGGCGGGCTTTCCGCCCCTCATCATCTACTAGATATGGTGCAAACCTAGACAGCGCTACAAAACGGGCCGCATACTGAGCCACTGTCATATCGCCCTGCACCAGCGCCTCAAACTCCAATGCTCGCTGTCGTCGGATGTGATCAGGAAAATACTGTCGGTCGAACCGATCCACGAAATCCTCCCATGTCCATACAAAATCAGCGCCTGCTGCCAGGGAGACTGACACCCACTAGTGCTCAGCCTCACCATGGAGGAGAAATATAGCTAATCGGACTCGCCGCTCGGTCGCACATCCCATCGTCTCAAATATCTTCTCCACATCGGCACGCCATCTCTCCGCTACCGTCGGGTCTGGCTCACCGTGGAAGCGCGGGGGATCGAGTCGTCGGAACTCCCAAAGAAGGGCACTCGCCCGGTCCTGCTCGGCCTGCTCCGGTGAGACAACAGGGTGCCTGCCCTGTCCCTGAAGTGCAGCCGTCACAATCTGTAACATCTGCTGCAACTGGGAGGCACTCACGGATAAGGTCGGGTCCGCACCGGTCTCTGGTGGAGGAGCAGCATACTCCGGATGGGTAGTAGGAATCTCTGGTGGTGGAATAGGCATCGTACATGGTAATGCGGGAGTCTCAGGCGGTGATGCGGAAGTCTCAGGTGGTGGTGCGGGGGTTGATCGGGTCACTCTCGGGCGCACCATGTCCTACAGGTAGACCGAAGGCGCCTATCAACTTAGAAACTCTCGAAGGTACGAACGTTAAGGGTCGGTAATAAAGATTGTTAAGCTATCCGGACTAAAGACTCAATCATTCAAACTCATAGTAGACATGTAATGTTGTTCTTGGTTATTCCCGAGTTATGCTCTGATACCAACTTCTGTCACGCCCCAAACTCAAAAATCGGGCTCACAAAATTCTCAATCGCCGAATCCGGCGCCGACAGCCTCCGTAGAACCCCATTCTCGGCTCTCAGCGCCCATACGCCAGGTTCCAATCCTGGGATGCTACAAGGAGGATTTTCGGCATCCGTTTAATATGTAATAAGCATAACCAAAGGCATAAACCACAAACAACAACCCAAAAACTCCATCACATTTCCACTATGATCAAAAACTTTACAAGTACAATGAGCATAAAGGGAAATACAATGGGGATGAACAAAAAGCTCCAAAAGATCTGCCTAAGGCTCACATCGCCTCAGTGACTGCTTTCGTCCTCGCGTCACCTGCACGCAACGATCGTACATAAGCTTATAGAAAGCTTAGAGGGTGGTGAAAGTGTGTTTGCAAGGTAGTAATGCAGACATGTAGTATCAGAGTAATACGGAACATGCTGATGAATCCATGAATACTACTAGCCGTACCAAGGCTATGCGATGCAAGGCATGAAAGATGTCGGCCATACCAAGGCCATGCGATGCGAAATACAACTCAAGCATACAAATCCTCATCTAAGTCCACATATCAGTACAGCTCAAAATCTGGGATATCACCGGGGTCTAGTACACTCTAAACCAGATTGTCGCCCCATCGCGCGCAATAAGGTAAGTGGAAGAGACCTCACTACCCGCCTGCCAATATCGGGCTCGGCTCGTCGATAGCGGACCCATTCCTCGAGCTGGTCAGACTCAGCCTAGCATTGCCCCCTCCTCTCGGGCGGGTAAGGCCATACCCCCTTCCAACCGACCACGACACAGTGGAAAGCGCAGCCTCCTGGTAATCGGCCATCGGCGCTCGTGCACCCACTCGGTCTAGACGTTGGAGCAACCTCTTGGTACCATAAGGGTTTAGGGACTTTCACCCAGGGATATCTATAGCACCCCATGTAGAACAAGATTTCCGGTATCCAATCCTGCCAACTATGATATGCCTTTGGAGGCTACGACCCTGATGTCGCTAGGGCGTACAGTAACCATATCACACAATGCGAATGCATGAATCACACTATCCAGTCATGCAGTAATCCTGCGCACCTCGTGCGCTCATGTGGGGCACACCGCCTAACCGGGAGCCCCTAAACAATCTGCCCGAAGGCATATGCTATGATCAGTCGCTTCTCATATCAAGCATACATATGATGCGTATAATCATAAATCATGGGACTATACTAAACATGTTATATGGGATAGATGTCGTTCATAAGGAGATGGGCCTAGATGGCCTACAAGTATGGGCCTAACAATGGGCCCTAGGGAGAATTATAATGCGGACATTTAACCAACATTATTCGAAAATGTGGACGTCAAACCAACATTGCTCCCAAGGCATTGCCCGTCGTAAACATCATTACATGAACCAGGTTGGGGTTACACATTACAATGGGCCTTAGGTTCATCCCATTGGGCCTTTGATACATCAAATGGGCCATACCATATGGGCCTTTCATTCGTCAAGTGGACCACATCAATGGGCCGCACCAATGGGCCTTATGCGCATTGCAATGGGTCATAACCCGTGAGCCTTAGATACATCAAATGGGCCTAGTCTCATGGGTCTTATATGTAACAAATGGGCCACACCAATTGGGCCCCATATGTACATCAAATGGGCCTCAACCCATAGGCCCTAATACATCTCAATGGGCCTTAACCCATGGGCCTCGGAATACATCAAATGGCCTAATGTCATGGGCCTTACATCCACATCAAAGTGGGCCCCAATGATCTACCACAAATACAATAAGATGAACCTCAAAACATGCCAAGGTGGGGACCACTTGGACTATGGATCTAGCTCATTCTTCAGTTCATGCCATCAAATGAGCTTCCAAATGGTTGGGAGGCTTGGATGCAACACATGCATCATAATGGAGGTCCACATGAGGGACCACCATCATGCATATTATTCAATATAATATATATAGCATATACAGTATATATATATATATATATATACACACACACACACACACACACACGTACACACACAGGCACACACACACCCACACACACGCTCACACACACACACGCTCATACACGTGCACACCCACACGCACTCACACACGTGCACACACACATGTACCCACGCACACACACCCACCGTCCCTGGACGGTGGGATTTAATAAATACATAGCTATGGGCTCCACCGTCCAGGCGGACGGTGGAGGTGAAATGCATACATCATGTGGGCTCCACGTGGGGCCCACCGTAGTGTTTACATGCCATCCAATCCATTCATAAGGTCACGCAGACCTAGATGAAGGGTAGTAAAAAATTTCAGCTTGATACGAGACTTCTGTGGGCCCCAAAAAGGTTTCAATGGCAGGCCTTCAATTTCCCACTAAAAAATTTCAGCTTGATCCGAGACTTCTGTGGGCCCCAAAAAGGTTTCAATGGCAGGCCTTCAATTTCCCACTGTTTTCTTTGGTGTGGGCCATCCGTGACTCGGATCGGGCCGATCTTTGGAGGGGGCCCACCTCAGGAGGTGGCCCATCAAATAAACGGGTTGGATGGAAAATACACATCATGGTGGGGCCCACGCGGCCGTGGGTGTTCTTGCCCGCCGCCGTCCCAACGTCAGCCGAAGAAATACCCGCGCCATCTGATAGCAGCAGGAGCTGCTGCATTCTTTTTTTTTCTGTTTTCTTGCAGAAAATAGTATGTGGGGCCCACTGCCTAAAAATCTAGTCCGCCCATTGCATTCTTGGGCCCGGAATACATCAAATGAGTCCAAAGATCAAAATTTTTCGATGTGTGGTTAAGGCAAGGTGGGTCCTAGAAGTTTTGAACGGTAAAAGAGACATTTTCCTATGGTACGGCCCGCCTGAATATTGGATCGACCTCATCTTTCGGCTCAACGCCAGAAACGTTCTTGTGGAGGGGATGGACGGCGTGGATTGAACACATACAACAAGGTGGGGCCTATACATGGGAGACACCCAAAAGCTTAGAAACAAGCTGATATTTGTGTTTTCCAAACGACGTCCAGCGTCCAGGGATGCTGGACGGTTTGCAACTACAAATTCACAGGGAGTGGGCGTACTCAGGTGGGCCTCCTGATGATGGATGTTGTCAATCCAATACATATAGAGTGGGCCCCAACTACAAGTGGCTTGGGTTAAATACATACTTCATGGTGGGGTCCGTCCAAGTGGGCCATACGACCAAATCATCACACAAAACATAAAAGAAAGGGGAGAGAGAGAGGTAGAGGGAGATCAGTGAGGATGGAGGGGCCCCGCCATTATGGGTCCCTCTTGCATTCAACATACATCAAGGTGGGTCCCACTACATGTGGGTCCATTAAATCACAATCCAACGGTGGAGATTTCTTCTCCAATAAAATAGATAGTCTAGATGACCCTTATCAACTAGAAAGTAAACATCATGATGGGGTCCATGGAGATTGGCCCCATCATGGAATGATCATAATGATCAAAGTGGGCCATCGACCACATTTTAGGGTCCCAAGTGAGATCCAAACCATTGATCGGTTGGCCTCACTTGGCCCATCTTAAAAGAAATGAAAACTACTCTATTAAAGCACCCACCCCTTGATCTTCTTGCTCCTATGGGTTCCTTAGCTCCTTAGCTTCAATTCTGATGGAGGAGATGATGAATGGATGGCAAGGATGGGGGATCTTGGGATGGAAAGGTGGGCCACACTTGGAGCTTTGAAAGAGAGGGAGAGCTCATACGTATGGGGTTTGCTTGGAATGAGATTTGGAAAAGAGAGAGACTTGTAAAGGGAGAGAGAGAGAGAGATGGGTGATGTTTGATGGATGTGGTGGTGATGGATGTGTAAGAACACCTTTTAACTTTGTTGGCCATTTGTGTAAGAGAAGCATGCTTGTGTAAGAACTTTTTGACTTTTGGGGCTTACTTGGGGAAGAGTGTGAAGTGATGTGTACTTGACTTAATGGGATTGATTGATGGTTGATTTATGTGACATCTCGTTGAGATTCTCTTGGGTTTCGCAACGCGCGGCGTTTTCCTCGCACCGAACGTTGGCTCACATCTTCTGGCCAGAGTATCGCCTCAACGCGCGAGTCGCGGCATCGGAACCACGGCGACGGTGCGGTCGCAAGGGTACTAGTCTCGGGTTGAGTCGACTCGGGTTGACGGCGTGTAAATCAGGGTCGCACGCAACACCGGTTAAGGGTCGAAGGTTGCCAGAATTTGACCGGAAAGACTGCGGGAACCTACGGAATAGTAAAGTCAAGGATACGGGTCTTACATGATGAGTGTCGAATGTTGCATATCAGACACCAGTAATTGCCTAATTTTACGTATATGATAATGCTTAATAGAGTATTTTAAATTGTATTTTTGTTACAGGATGAAGTCAGGAGCGTTGATTGAAAATTGACATTAAAAGCGTGGATTTGACGTTCCGAAGTAACCAGAGCACGGGATGGACTCTAGAGAACCAATAATGAAGATTTCACATGCCTGGGATCTGAGGAAAGCAAGCCAAAGGGGCCCGAAAAGGGTCTAGAATGCAAGATCACATGGTTCCCACTATCCGATCAGTTCGAAACTTCATACATAGGATGAGGGCCGTAAATTAACCGTACATATTAAATTTCAGACATTGAAGATCTTGGGAAGTGGTCCAACGGACAGATCAGCCCATTAATCTTCACTTTGGGGCCCACCTGATATTTGGAACTGCCTCAAACTTGGTTTTGGCGGTTGCAATTATATGAAGAAAAGGATGGACAGTGCAGATTTCTCATAAACATTATAGTGGACCCCGTATATGATGCATGTACACCATGCATACACGTCTCCTGCTGTGCACCGGACCGCCCAAGACGGTCAGCGAAGCGCTGATCCGCGCTATCTCTCTCAAAACTCAAAAACGGCAGTGCCATTCCAGCGTCTGCGAAACCGAACCGCAATCGTCGATTGTGGGTCCACAGCGTCCATCAAACCATCAATCTAGGCCGTTTATAAGATCATAATGGCCTACATTACCATTGCCTAGGTGACAAAAATTCAAATGAAAGCATAGATCAGATCCAAACCTTTCAAACGCAGGTTGAACGGTAGAGAGAGATAACATGTGGGCCCCATCAAAAGAAAGAAAAAATGAGCATTTCTACCCGAAATTTCCTCCTCCATCCAATGGACGGAGTGGATTTTCCATTTAATT
Organism: Magnolia changhungtana; assembly: GCA_030180095.1. Lineage (NCBI taxonomy): Eukaryota > Viridiplantae > Streptophyta > Magnoliopsida > Magnoliales > Magnoliaceae > Magnolia > Magnolia changhungtana. The sequence continues at coordinate 6,139,247 of JASAUF010000182.1, read as the reverse complement.
GAAGGAATGGGCCCCACCATTGTCACAGCGGAAGCAATCCGCTGCTCGGTTTCGCGTCCGCGAAATTCAGTTTTTGCGGGAGTTTATGGACCCCACTCGTCAACCGTACGGCTGATCCAAGGCGTCCATCTTGTAGAGTGGCTCGAGAGCTTCAAAATCATGCTGATATTCCACTCCCATGCGTGCACACGTGCGTGATACAGAGGCCACAAACTGACTGCTCTGTAAAGTTCAAAACTGATCTCTTCATGATTTCTTCTCTGGGCCGCATTAATGGACGTTCAAAACTACCCATTATTGACTGAAATTTCATCCTGAATGCAATGGATGGGGTGGATTTTCCAGAAAATACTTCTGTGGGGCCCACCGATCACGGCTGCGAAAAATTACACTCCGTGTCCTGCTACGACTCTGCCACCGACTCCAGCCCTCCAGCAGCTATAAAAGAGGAATTATGGACGTGAGAAATTCATTCAGAAATAGGGAATTTCAGATCCAGAACAAGGGAGAGAAGAAAGAGAAGAAAGAGAAGAAAGAAGAGAGAGAGATCGATTGGTTTGGTGTTTCGTTTTTTTTATGAATTTTATTTATTCATCTTTTTAATGGATTTCATGGGTCATTAATCTCTCAGCTAGGGCTGAGATGAAGCCCCTAATTTGATTAGCTCTTGTATTGGTTGAATTTACTTTGACTATTAATTAATTTGTTTCTTTCTCTAAGTGGGCGTGATTGGTTTAAATTCTATACTTCTCCATCTATGAACTTGACTAAAGTATATATATGGATGTTGCTTGGATGCTTATTATAGGTGTTTGTGTTTGATCAAGAACAGGTTTCCTATAGAGGAAGAAACAGGGTGCTTTAATGAATTGTACATTCCATGTACCTGACCAAGGACATGGGATATGTTATTCATGGCATTGCTTAAAGGAATTAGACATTCTGTATGCTCGATTAAGGACACAGATTGTGCTTTCTCTGTATAGGTGGTATCAATCTAGATCAAGGTGAATCAACAGACAAAACAAGGGTTAGGATAATTAGGGGTGGATTCGAAAGCCCTAGTGCTCTTTCTCTGATTGAATTTTCTTCCCTGTTCTTAATTGTTTTTTTTCATAGAATTGTGCTTAGTAGCTTATTCCATTATTTGTTGGATTAGTTAAGGAGAGTCATAGATTTGAATTGTGACGATCAGTCCTCGTGGGAACGATCTTGTAATACGTACCGTATCTACATTTGATTCGTATACTTGTGAGTTTAAAAATCATTTAAATCATGTTGGTTTAAATAAAACATCACTTCCCTAATTGCACAAGTGGTTGAACCATCTTGTATTGATTATTAGGCTTTGGGAGAGTGCTTTGTTATGTAAATTGCATTCGAATTTTTTCCTGGTAGCATCATGGAAAAACTGTCACACTTAAGTGTGCAGAACTTAGTTGTATTACATAAATAAAGTGACGGGGCCTTCTTTTGTTCTAAAAATTATATCATTTACAAGTATGAAATGAAAAATTCAGTTGGACTCCTTTCACAAGGCTATGGGTGGGTCATTGAGAAGAAATTTCTACATGCAGGTTTTTTGTATCTTGTTTCTCTATGTAATCCCACTGCTTACTTGACACCCAAGCTATGCGTTCTATTGTATTCCTTCTAAATTAATAGTGAGTCAGAAATTATGATGTTCTCTACATGGTTTTCAGCTTTGGAAGTGATATTCCAAGATCAATGCAATAGATGAATTTCTTTAAAACATTTGTAAAGGCTTCAACTTCAACAAAACACAGGGAGGACTCGTAGCTGCAAATTCTCCAAGATGGAAGAGGATACTTCTTCAAATCTTCTCTGAGCGAAAAGGGCGTCAAGGTGAGTTGTGTCATTTTCTTTTCTTTTACATTGTTAGGCATTGACATTTATTCACATAGGTCTTTTCTTTTACATTGCTAGGCTTTTATTGCAGGTCAGTGCATACTCATCCTTTGCAAGGATGGTGGGAGTTGAAATTGGTTTGGAGCAACAAAGAAGGAGAATGGACCCCATGACTAATGAACCGTAGTTCACAAACTACACTTGAGATTTCATTGGCATAGTTGATTACATATTTTACACAGATAAATTTCCTTGTTACAAGATGACTTTGCCTGAGCTTTCTTTCCCACTATCCTTGCAAAGGATGAGTATACACAACTATGCTTATCATGTTAGACCACATTTTCTGCAAAAATGTCACACATGTAGAACACCCTAGCTGAGAAAATAGTGGCTTACTCACCTCTATTAAATCAGGTTGAGCCACTGATCGGGTGGGAATTAAAATTAATGGAGTAGACCCGGATATGCGTCGGAGCTATCCGGAAGAGCGGGGGTCCCTGGAAGGTGGGAACCGCTGTTATAACCATGATGAAGCTGTCCATTTCCTATGGACAGCATTGGAAGGGCCTGGCCATTTGGACAGGCCGTATTTATGTATTTGTTCGAAATTAATGGAGCAGACCCGGATGTGAGTCGGAGCTATCCGGAAGAGCGGGGGTCCCCGGAAGGTGGGAACCACTGTTATGACCATGATGAAGCTGTCCATTTCCTATAGACAGCATTGGAAGGGCCTGGCCATTTGGACATGCCGTATTTATGTCTGTATTTGTAGGTACCACACCCTTAAACTAAACCTATACCTATAACCTAATCCTATTCTCAAATCCCTAAACCTAAACCTAATCTGGAAAACCCAAACCTAAACCCGATCCCGAACCCGAACTCTAACCCAGTTTCCTAAACCTAAACCTTAACCTATTCTCAATTCCCAAAGCTATAACCTAAACCTAAACCTAACCTAAACCTATAACCTTAACCTAAACCTAAAACCTAAACCTTAACCTAAACCAAAGCCTATAACCTTAACCTAAACCAAAACCTATAACCTAAACCTTAACCTAAACTTATAACCTGAACCTAAACCTAAAACCAGAACCTAAACCTAAACCAATAACCTAAACCAAAACCTATAACCTCAACCTAAACAAAAACCTATAACCTAAACCTTAACCTATAACCTATAACCTAAACTTATAACCTTAACCTAAACCTAAAACCAAAACCTAAACCTATAACCTAAACCTAAACATCAACCTATTCTCCAATCCCTAAACCTAAACCTACACCTAATCCCAATCTCAACTCCCTAACCTAAACCTAAACGTAAACATGAAAACCCAAGCCTAAACCAGATTCCGAACCCTAAACCTTATAACCTTATAACCTAAACCTAAACCTTATAACCTAAACCTAAACTTGAACCTAAACCTATAACCTTAACCTAAACCAAAACCTATGACCTAAAACCTTAACCTAAACCAAAACCTATTACCTATAACCTAAACTTATAACCAATTACCTACCATTCACCTAAACCTAAATCCTAAACCTTAACCTATAACCTAAGACCTAAACCTAAACCTAAAACCTAAATGTATTCTCAAATCCCTGAACCTAAACCTACACCTAATCCTAATCTCAACTCCCTAACCTAAACCTAAGCTTAAACTTGAAAACCCAAACCTAAACCCGATCCCGAACCCGAACCCGATTCCCTAAACCTAAACCCAAACCAATTCTCAATTCCTTAAACCTATACGTTATAACCTAAACCTAAACTCGAACCTAAAACTAAACCAAAACCTATGACCTAAAACCTAAACCTATTACCTATAACCTAAACCAAACCTATGACCTAAAACCTAAACCTATTACCTATAACCTAAACCTATAACCTATTACCTAACATTAACCTAAACCTAAAACCTAAACCTTAACCTAAACTTCAAAACCCGATCCCGAACCCGATTTCCTAAACCTAAACCTTAACCTATTCTCAAATCCCTAAACCTAAACCTACACCAAATCCCAATCTCAACTCCCTAACCTAAACATAAACCTAAACATGAAAACCCAAGCCTAAACCCGATCCCGAACCCAAACTCGATTTCCTAAACCTAAACCTTAACCTATTCTCAATTCCCGAAGCTATAACCTATAACCTAAACCTAAACCTAACCTAAACCTATAACCTTAACCTATAACCTTAACATAAACCCAAAACCTAAACCTTAACCTAAACCAAAACCTATAACCTTAACCTAAACCAAAACCTGTAACCTAAACCTTAACCTAAACCTAAAACCAAAACCTAAACCTATAACCCAAACCTATAAACTAAAACCTAAACCTAAACCTAAACCTACACCTATAACCTAAACCAAAACCTATAACCTTAACCTAAACAAAAACCTATAACCTAAACCTTAACCTATAACCTATAACCTAAACTTATAACCTTAACCTTAACCTAAAACTAAAACCTAAACCTATAAGCTAAAACCTAAACCTAAACCTAAACCTTAACCTTTTCTCAATCCTTAAACCTAAACGTACACCAAATCCTATTCTCAACTCCCTAACTTAAACCTAAACCTGAACTTGAAAACCCAAACCTAAACCTGATCTCGAACCCGAACCCAGTTTCCTAAACCTAAACCTTAACCTATTCTCAATTCCCAAAGCTATAACCTATAACTTAAACCTAAACCGAACCCGAACCCAAACCAATAACCTTAACCTATAACCTAAACCTATAACCTTAACCTAAACCTAAAACCAAAACCAATATTTATAAGCTAAAACCTAAACATAAACCTAAAACCTAATGGTATTCTCAAATCCCTAAACCTAAACCTAATCCCAATCCCAATCTCAAGTCCCCAACCTAAACCTAAACCTAAACTTCTAAACCCGATCCCGAACCCGAACCCGATTTCCTAAACATAAACCTTAACATATTCTCAAATCCCTAAACCTAAACCTACACCTAATCCCAATCTCAACTCCCTAACCTAAAGCTAAACCTAAACATGAAAACCTGATTTTCTAAACCTAAACCTAAACCTATTCTCAAATCCCTAAACCTAAACCTCTAACCTAAACTTATAAACTAAAACCTAAACCTAAACCTAAACCTAAACCTAAACCTATAACCTAAACCAAAACCTATAACCTTAACCTAAACCAAAACCTATAACCTATTACTTATAACCTAAACTTATAATCTTAACCTAAACCTAAAACCAAAACCTATAACCTTAACCTAAACCCAAACCTATAACCTAAACCAAAACCTCAGAACCTAAACCTTAATCTAAACTTATAACTTTAACCTAAACCTAAAACCAAAACCTAAACCTATAACCTAAACCTATAAACTAAAACCTAAATCTAAACCTAAACCTTAACCTATTCTCAAATCCCTAAACCTAAACCTACACCTAATCCCAATCTCAACTCCCTAACCTAAACCTAAACCTAACCTTGAAAACCCAAGCCTAAACTCTCGATCCCGAACTCAACCCAATTTCCTAAACCTAAACCTAAACCTTAACCTATTCTCAAATCCCTAAACCTAAACCTACACCAAATCCCAATCTCAACTTCCTACCCTAAACCTAAACCTAAACATGAAAACCCAAGCCTAAACCCGATCCCGAACCAAAACCCGATTTCCTATACCTAAACCTTAGCCTATTCTCAATTCCCAAAGCTATAACCTATAACCTATAACCTAAAGCTAAACCCACTAAACCTATAACCTTAACATAAACCCAAAACCTAAACCTTAACCTAAACCTTAACCTAAACTTATAACCTTAACCTAAACCTAAAACCAAAACCTAAACCTATAACCTAAACCTATAAACTAAAACCTAAACCTAAACCTAAACCAAAACCTATAACCTTAACCGAAACAAAAACCTATAACCTAAACCTTAACCTATAACCTATAACCTAAACCTAAAACCAAAACCTAAACCTAAAACCTAAACCTAAACCTAAAACCTAAATGTATTCTCAAATCCCTAAACCTAAACCTAATCCCAATACCAATCTCAACTCTCCAACCTAAACCTAAACTTCAAAACTAGATCCCGAACCCGAACCCGATTTTCTAAACCTAAACCTTAACCTATTCTCAAATCCCTAAACCTAAACCTACACCAAATCCCAATCTCAACTCTCTAACCTAAACCTAAACCTAAACATGAAAACCCAAGCCTAAACCCGATCCCGAACCCGAACTTGATTTCCTAAACCTAAACCTTAACCTATTCTCAAATCCCGAAGCTATAACCTATAACCTAAACCTAAACCTATAACCTTAACATAAACCCAAAACCTAAACCTTAACCTAAACCAAAACCTAAACTTATAACCTAAACTAAAACCTAAACCTAAACAAAAACCTATAAACTTAACCTAAACAAAAACCTATAACCTAAACCTTAACCTATAACCTAAACTTATAACCTTAACCTAAACCTAGAACCAAAACCTAAATCTATAAGCTAAAACCTAAACCTAAACCTATACCTAAACCTTAACCTATTCTCAAATCTCTAAACCTACACCTACACCTTATCCCAATCTCAACTCACTAACCTAAACCTAAATCTAAACTTGAAAACCCAAGCCTAAACCCGATCCCGAACCCAAACCCGATTTCCCAAACCTAAACCTAAACCTATTCTCAATTCCCAAAACTATAACCTAAACCTAAACCTAACCTAAACCTATAACCTTAACATAAACCCAAAACCTTAACCTTAACCTAAACCAAAGCCTATAACCTTAACCTAAACCAAAACCTCAGAACCTAAACCTTAACCTAAAACCAAAACCTAAACCTATAAACTAAAACCTAAACCTAAACCTATAACCTAAACCAAAACCTATAACCTTAACCTAAACTAAAACCTATAACCTAAACCTTAACCTATAACTTATAACCTATAACCTAAACTTATAACCTTAACCTAAACCTAAAACCAAAACCTAAACCTATAAGCTAAAACCTAAACCCATACCTATACCTAAACCTTAACCTATTCTCAAATCCCTAAACCTAAACCTACACCGATCCCAATATCAACTCCCTAACCTAAACCTAAACCTAAACTTGAAAACCCAAGCTAAACCCGATCCCGAACCGAACCCGATTTCCTAAACCTATACCTAAACCTTAACCTATTCTCAAATCTCTAAACTTATACCTACACCAAATCCCAATCTCAATTCCCTAACCTAAACCTAAACATGAAAACCCAAGCCTAAACCCTATCCCGAACTCCGAACCCGATTTCCTAAACCTATACCTAAACCTTAACCTATTCTCAAATCCCTAAACCTAAACCTACACCAAATCCCAATCTCAACTCCCTAAACTAAACCTAAACCTAAACATGAAAAGCCAAGCCTAAACCCAATCCCGAACCCGAACCCGATTTCCTAAACCTAAACCTATTTTCAATTCCCAAAGCTATAACCTATAAGCTATAACCTAAACCTAAACCTAACCTAAACCTATAACCTTAACCTATAACCTTAACATAAACCCAAAACCTAAACCTTAACCTAAACCAAAGCCTATAACCTTAACCTAAACCAAAACTCAGAACCTTAACCTATAACCTTAACCTAAACCAAAACCTCAGTAACCTAAACCTATGACCTATAACCTAAACCTATAAACCTAAACCTAAACCTAAACCAAAACCTATAACCTCAACCTAAACAAAAACATATAACCTATACCTTAACCTATAACCTAAACTTATAACCTTAACCTAAACCTAAAACCAAAACCTAAACCTATAAGCTAAAACCTAAACCTAAACCTATACCTAAACATTAACCTATTCTCAAATCCCTAAACCTAAACCTACACCTAATCCCAATCTTAACTCCCTAACCTAAACCTAAACCTAAACCTAAACATGAAAACCCAAGCCTAAACCATATCCCGAACCCGAACCTAAACTTAAACCTTAACCAATTCTCAATTCCCTAAACCTATAGCTTATAACCTAAACCTAAACCTTAACCTAAAACTAAACCTAAACCTATAACCTTAACCTAAACCAAAACCTAAACTTATAACCTATAACCTAACAGTAACCTAAACCTAAAACCTAAACCTTAACCTATAACTTAAAACCTAAACCTAAACCTAAAACCTAAATGTATTCTCAAATCCCTAAACCTAAACCTACACCTACACCTAATCCTAATCTCAACTCCCTAACCTTAACTTAAGCTTAAACTTGAAAACCCAAACCTAAACCCGATCCCGAATCCAAACCCGATTTCCTAAACCCTAAACCCTAAACCTATTCTCAAATCCCAAAACCTATACTTATAACCTGAACCTAAACCTAAACCTAAACCTGGAGGAGCTGGCGAGGCAGAGGGAGGAGCAGGAAAGGCAGAGGGAGGAGCAGGAGAGGAGGATAGAGGATCAGCTGGCGAGGCAAAGGAGGATGGAGGAGGAGTTGGTAAGGCAGAGAGAGGAGCAGGAGAGGAGGATGGCAGAGATGCGGGTGGAGCATGAGTAATGGATGACGGAGATGTTTCAGACTTTCGCTGCACGCTTACCCACTGATGCCCCACCACCTCCGTCTTCATCTTTGTGATTTTTTGTTTATTTGTTTATGATGTTAAGTTTATATGTATTTATGCATGAATGAATGTGATACAAATAAGATTGTTTGTGTTTGGATGAATGTAGTTTATGTAGTTTGGGTTTAGATGGATGTGAATGTGAATACGATGAAATGTGTATATCAGGAATATGATGGAATATATTGTTAACAGGTGTATATCAGGAATTTTTACAGATTTTGAGCCGGAATATTTTCTTTTAAAAGAAACTTTTGGCAATGAAAATTTTTGTTGCTGTTCACTCCCCAAGTATAGGGTTGTGATGTAGTAATAAACTCGGTAAGACCGAGGTTGAATCCACAGGGACTGAAACCTGTACGTTATCTGAAAATAAGTAGAAATATAACTAGAATGAGATGAAATCTAAATCGATTGTAATTTGAAGAATAATGATGAAATATTAATCTAAAACTTAGGAAAAATTAGAGAAGGGAAACTAGGGATTCAAAGGATCCACTTGTAGAGATCAGGGAGATCTTATGCCTGTATTACAAATTAGGAAAATTAACTGAACTGCCATTGATATAGGTTTCAAGAGATGAAAGGTGTATGAATTAGAATGGATTCCATCACCAAACTATGCCCAGGAGACAAAGCAAACAACAGAATTAATCTAATTACCAACCAATCAACATGCCATGAAGGTTAGGAAGGGTACCGACATCCCACCATGCCCAGGAGACGATGGTGAACAACAGGGCTTCCTGACGTCATAAACATAAAGAGGAAAAGAACATGCTCAAGGCCATTGCAGACCCATTGTAATTTCAGTCACAACAGACCATTAAAGACTAAAAACACATTCCTATAATAAAACCCAAATCAACATCAATTCAGTCTAAACAAATACTCAAGCAAAGAGGCATCCCATCACGCTACAAGCTTCACCTCTTAGCCCTAGCTAAGAGGTTTAGCCTAGCATGGATAGGCTATACATCTTTAAAAAATAAATAAGGAAAACAAGTAGAAAAATAAAATAAAAACTTAACTATTCCTCTCTCTCTCGACCGATCCACGTCTAAGCCCCAAGCCAAGCTGCTCCAGATGCCCCCCACACGTTCCCTCTCTGTCTTCGTTTTATAGAGCCTGCGAGGATGGTCAGTTTTTACGCAGCTAGTGCATAAGAACAGTCATGCCAAAACACGTTGCGAACAGTCCTTGTAACTGACCGCTCTTAGTGATTGGTGGGCCCTATTATTGAAGCCAACTCAAGAATCCACTCCGTTTATTGGAAAGGTGTCGAAAAACTGGTCGGGAAGTGATGGTTCTTGACTGATTTCAGTGTGATCCATGGAATTTTTCTTACACCGTTCTTCTTCCTTTTAGACGGTGGAAAACCGATCGTCGTTGTTTCTTGAAATTCTGCCATCTAGGTTTGAATGATAGGAGGCGTAGGGTTCTGATGGACGGTCCAGATCAATTATCTGGACTATCATGGTGGCCCACAACATGAATCAGCGTCCGGTTCTCGCGGACGCTGCGAAGCAGAGGTACGCTCCTGCGCTGATGAGTTTGGTGGGCCCTACCTTGAGGTTTTTGATAAGATCCACCCCGTCCATTGTATCAACGTCGAAAAACCGTCCAGGAGAGCATATTTCTGAAGAAAAATTGGTGCGGCCCTCAAAGTTTTCATTCACCGTCCATCTTGTCTTCGAACGGATGAAAAGAAGATCTCCATTGTTTTCCGAAAAAGCGCCATCTAGGCGTTGGGAAGAGGGACCATGTGAGACTGATGGACGGCCCAGATCCTCCAGAAGGTGGACCGTGGTGGCCCACTGAGATCGTCCGATCTCTCTGTTCCGCGGATGCTGTCCCTTCACACGGGAGTGCGCTGATTGTGTGATGGGGCCCACTTCATTGACGATTTGAGAAATCCACGCCGTCCACCGAATTCTAGGCGAAAAACCATTCAGGAGTGGCCACTTTTGGAGCGTTGATCGCGCGGTCCACTGAACCTTTCTCGCCGCCGTCCATCCTGCGATTTACAGTGGATATTGCCTTAGTGCATGCATGGAACTAGAAGGGAACCTAGGTGAAGTTAATAACCCCTCTATGTACACAGTGAACGGTTCAGATTGGAGATTTGGATGATGGGTGGGGTCCACTACTCGAAAACGGACGGATAACGTCCGTTCGCTGCTCTTTTGCGAGAAGAAGATGGGTCAGCCCAGCTTTGACCGGGCTGACCGTCTGGTGCGGCGCGGGTCAAGCCTAACCCATGTACATGCACTGTACATGGGGGGTCCATCGTGATGTTTGTGAGAAATCTGTACCGTCCATCCTTTTCCCCATCCTATTTAAGACGTTGAAAATGAAATTGAAGTATATCTGGATATCAGGCGGGCCCCAGATGAGTGATTTGTGGGCTGATCTGTCCGTTGGGCTGCTTCCACAAGGATCCAATGGCCAAAATTCAACATGTACGGTTAATTTATGGTCCTGAAGCCATGTATGGAGTCTCGTGTCGATCGGATGGCGAAAACCCTGTGATCTTGCATTCTGCACTAGTTTCGGGCCTCTTTCATGTGAACGGCTTGATTTCCTCGGCTCCCTGGTATATAATTTCTTCAATATTGGTCCTCTGAGTCCGTCCCTTGCTTGTGGTGTCATCGAGCATTAAATACACACATTTAGCACCTTTTTGTAGTCCCCACTTGCAAATGTACCTTGCATTACAAACACGATTAAATTAGGATTTTAAACGATATTATATTTGTAAATCCAAGCAGTAACTAGGATCTGATATGCAATATTTGACCCTCAACAGTTGCTAAAAGATATGTCAGTTTATTTTTAGCAAATAAAATTTTCTTGCTAAAAGTCTTATATCAGATAAGACTTTTAAGCAATAACATTTTCACTGCTAAAAGTCTTGTATAGTATTTTTTAGCGACGAATATTTTTGCCACTAAAACTTTATTTAGTTTGGGTTTAGATGGATGTGAATATGAATATGATGGAATATACTATTAACAGATTTATATCAGGAATTTTGTACGGATTTTGAACTGGAATATTTTTTTTTAAAAAGAAACTTTTGGCGACGAAAAGTTTCGTTGCTAAAAGATATGTCGGGCTTTTTTAAGAATAAAATTTTCACATGTTAAAAGTCTTGTATAGTATTTTTTAGCGACGAACATTTTCGCCGCTAAAACTTTATGTAGTTTGGGTTTAGATGGATGTGAATGTGAATATGATGGAATATATTCTTAACTAATGTATATCAGGAATTTTGTACGGATTTTGAGCTGGAATATTTTTTTTTAAAGAAACTTTTGGCGACGAAAATTTTCGTTGCTAAAAGATATGTCAGTTTATTTTTAGCAGCGAAAATTTTCGCTGCTAAAATTCTTGTATAGTATTTTTTAGCGACGAACATTTTCGCCGCTAAAACTTTATGTAGTTTGGGTTTAGATGGATGTGAATGTGAATATGATGGAATATATTATTAACAAATGTATGTTAGGAATTTTGTATGGATTTTGAGCTAGAATATTTTTTTTTTAAAAGAAACTTTTGGCGATGAAAATTTTCGTCGCTAAAAGATATGCTAGTTTAGTTTTAGCAGCGAAAATTTTCACTGCTAAAAACATAAATATTTTGAAAATTTTTAGTCGCGAAAAGTTTCGCTGCTAAAAGTTTTGAATAGTGTTTTTTAGCGACGAAAATTTTTGCCGCTAAACGCTTATGTAGTGAATATGATGAAATGTTTATATCAGGATGAATATGATGAAATATAATGTTAACAGGTGTATATCAGAAAATTTGTACGGATTTTGAACAGGAATATTTTTTTTAAAAAAAGAAACCTTCGGCGACGAAAATTTTTGTCGCTAAAAGATATCTTAGTTTATTTTTAGTAGCGAAAATTTTCGCTGCTAGAAGTCTTGTAAAGTACAAGACTTTTTAGCAATGAATTTTTTCCGCTAAAAGTCTTGTAGACAAGACAAGACTTCTAGCAAATGAAAATTTTGTCGTAAAAGTTTAAGAAAATGTTCCGAGTCTTTAGCGACGAAAATTTTCATCGCTAAAGGTCTCATACAGTATTTTTAGCTGCGAAAATTTTTGCAGCTAAAAGAAATTTATTAAAAATGTTTGGAGTATTTAACGACGAAAATTTTCGTTGCTAAAAGTCTAATGCACTATTTTTAGCTACGAAAATTTTCGTCGCTAAAAGTTCCGTCGCTAAAACCTCACTTTTAGCGACGAAAATTTATTTCGTCGCTAAAAGTGTCTTTTGGCGACGAAAATTAGTTTCGTCGCTAAAAACCCTCTTTTTTGTAGTGAGTACATGAAGTTAGTCCAAATGCAGTTGTCCATTGTGAGCCATTAGCAAAGGGAGCTTTTGTTGTTGTCCTGACTGAGATTATACACCCTGATGCTCCTTTGTGGAAAGAAGATGGATTCGCATCTACACTTGGAGAGGCCGGTCCGGGATCACTTGTGCAATGGGGGAAGCAATCAATGAGATTCCTATAATCTGAACAAATATAGTACTATATAATTGAACACATAGTAATTTGGCTTAAGTGGGTTTTGGTTGGGCCTTACATGATGCTTTTTTTGCCTAAGAAGTTACTCTATATGATGTTTGACCTAAGTAGTTACTCTATATGATGTTTGGCTTTTTTTTTCCTTTTTTTTTGTTGGTACTCTATAGTTTATTGATATTTATAGTCTGCGTGAAGTTTGCACTATATATTTGAATATATTTATAGTCTTAGGCTCCATTTGGTCATCACATTGGTGTTTATGAATGTAAATTTATCTCAAACCAAAGGAGCTTAAGCCCTTTTTTAATTCCGCCAATGCAACTCTTTGCATTGTCGGTCCCAAGCCCAGGTAAAGGAGGAGGGAGAAGGGCTTCAAGGTGAGTTTTATCATTATTATTATTTTTTTCATTTTTTGAAGCTGTTATAATTTTTGCGTTTATTTTTGCTTGCAGGTTGGCAGATTTGTTTGCATATGTTGGCGTATGGCCTTACAATTCTCAGAGGTACGCATGGAACTTAACAGGATCATTAGCCTATAAGTTCATTCATGTTGTATCTGATAAGTTGGTAGTGTTCGAGCCACCGAGATTAATTATTATAGATTATTAATTAACAGGATCAATTAGTTATTATAGATTATAAAGGTGCTCATGGTAAATTTTTCTGTCATCCAGGGGATGGTTACACGGTGGATAAAATATCTTGGGGTAGAGGAAGCCATGAGGCTTATGATTTGGAATAATAGTGATCCTGCCACCTCTCCCAGCTTTCTCCTCTCATTTTCTTCAGTTGATGATTTTATGTGCTGTTGATGTGTGACTGATTTGCAGCCACCTCTTTAAATGACAGGGCAAACAGTGTGAAAGGTTTTACAAGAGCTGACCTAGTTGAGTGGCTGACAATACTGAAGGTGCTTTAGTCATATTTTCTATTGTTTTTCAATTTCCTTGGTGGATGATGAATGTATTTGGGAATGTAAATGAAAATAAAAAACTTATAATATATATATATATATGTTATCAATGGAGGATACCTTATTTAGGGGGACATGACATTCTTGTAGCTTATGGTATGGTGCCCCAATATTGGTTGTATGTTACTAGTATGTAGTAGATAATACTAGTTTCAATAGTAGATAATACTAGATAATCCCTAAACCTAATCCTAATCTACTCCTTAACCTAAATCCAAAAACCTATAACCTAAACCAAAACCTATAACCTAAACCCGAACCTATTCTCAAATTCCAAAACCTATAACCTAACCTAAACCTATACTTATAACCTAAACCTATACTTATAACCTAAAACTATTCCCAAATCCCAAAACCAATAACCTAAACCTAACTTGTCCCATAACCTATAACTGAAACTCAATTCCCTAAAGTTAAATCTACACCTAATCCTAATCTCAACTCCCTAACCTAAACCTAAACCTAAACTTGAAAACCAAAACTTAAACCCAATCCCGAACATGAACCCGATTTCCTAAACCTAAACCATAACCCATTCTCAAATCCAAAACCTATAACCTAAACCTAAACCAAAACCATAACCTATAACCTAAACCCGAACCCATTCTCAAATCTCAAAACCTATAACCTAAACCAAAACCAAAACCTATAAACCTAAACCCGAACCCATTCTCAAATTCAAAAACATATAACCTAAACCTAAACCTAAACCTAAACCTATAACCTATAACCTAAATCTAAACCTAAACCTATAACCTATAACCTAAATCAAAACCTATAACCAAAACTAAAACCAAAACCAAAACCTATAACTTAAACCCGAACCCATTCTCAAATCCAAAACCTATAACCTAAATCTAAACCTAAACCTATAACCTATAACCTAAATCAAAACTTATAACCTAAACTAAAACCAAAACCAAAACCTATAACTTAAACCCAAACGCATTCTCAAATCCAAAACCTATAACCTAAATCTAAACCTAAACCTATATAACCTATAACCTAAATCAAAACCTATAACCTAAACTAAAACCAAAACCAAAACCTATCACTTAAACCCGAACCCATTCTCAATTCTCAAAACCTATAACCTAAACCAAAACCAAAACCAAAACCTATGACTTAAACCCAAACCCATTCTCAATTCCCAAAACCTATAACCTAAACCAAAACCAAAACCAAAACCTATAACTTAAATCCGAACCCATTCTCAATTACCAAAACCTATAACCTAAACCTAAACCTAAACCTTAACCTAAACCTATAACCTATAACCCTTAGCTTAAACCTAAAACCCAAACGTAAACCCGATCTCAAACCCAAACCTAATTTCCTATACATAAACCTTAACGTATTCTCAAATCCCTAAACTTAAACCTACACCTAATCCTAATCTCAACTCCCTAACCTAAACCTAGACCTAAACTTGAAAACCCAAAAGTAAACCCAATCCCGAACCCGAATCAATCCCTAAACGCTAGCTTAAACCTAAAACCCAAACGTAAACCCGATCTCGAACCCGAACCCAATTTCTATACCTAAACCTTAATGTATTCTCAAATCCCTAAACCTAAACCTAAACTTGAAAACCCAAACTTAAACCCAATTCCGAACATGAACCCGATTTCCTAAACTTAAACCCTAACCCATTCTCAAATCTAAAACCTATTACCTAAACCTAAACCAAAACCATAACCTATAACCTAAACCCAAACCCATTCTCAAATCCCAAAACCTATAACCTAAACCAAAACTAAAACCTATAACATAAACCCAAACCTATTCTCAAATCCTAAAACCTATAACCTAAACCCGAACCCATTCTCAACTCTAAAAACCTATAACCTAAACCTATAACCAATAACCTAAATCAAAACCTATAACCTAAACCAAAACTAAAACCAAAACCTATAACTTGAACTTGAACCCATTCTCACCCCCAAAACCTATAACCTAAACCAAAACCAAAAACAAAACCTATAACTTAAACCCGAACCCATTCTCACTTCCCAAAACCTATAACCTAAACCTAAACCTAAACCTATAACCTATAACCCTTAGCCTAAACCTATAACCCAAACGTAAACCCAATCTCAAACCCGAACCTGATTTCATATACTTAAACCTTAACGTATTCTCAAATCCCTAAACTTAAACCTACACCTAATCCTAATCTCAACTCCCTAACCTAAACCTAGACCTAAACTTGAAAACCCAAACCTAAACCCGATCCCGAACCTGAATCTGAATCCCTAAACGCTTAGCTTAAACCTAAAACCCAAACGTAAACCCGATCTCGAACCCAAACCCAATTTCCTATACCTAAACCTTAACGTATTCTCAAATCCCTAAACCTAAACCTAAACTTGAAAACCCAAATGTAAACCTAATCCCGAACATGAACCCGATTTCCTAAACCTAAACCCGAACCCATTCTCAAATCCAAAACCTATAACCTAAACCAAAACCAAAACCATAACATATAACCTAAACCCAAACCCCATTCTCAAATCCTAAAACCTATAACCAAAACCAAAACTTATAACCTAAACCCGAACCTATTCTCAAATCCTAAAACCTATAACCAAAACCAAAACCAAAACCAAAACCTATAACCTAAACCCGAACCTATTCTCAAATCCCAAAACCTATAACCTAACCTAAACCTATACTCATAACCTATAACTATTCTCAAATCCCAAAACCTATAACCTAAACCCGAACCCATTCTCAATTCCAAAACCTATAACCAAAACCAAAACCTATAACCTAAACTCGAACCCATTCTTAAATCCAAAACCTATAACCTAAACCAAAACCATAACCTATAACCTAAACCCAAACCCATTCTCAAATCCCAAAACCTATAACCTAAACTAAAACCAAAACCTATAACATAAACCCGAACCTATTCTCAAATCCCAAAACCTATAACCTAAACCCGAACCCATTCTCAAATCCAAAACCTATAACTTAAACCAAAACCTATAACCTAAACCCGAACCCATTCTCAAATCTAAAAACCTATAACCTAAACCAAAACCTATAACCTAAACCCGAACCTATTCTCAAATCCCAAAACCTATAACCTAACCTAAACCTATACTTATAACCTAAAACTATTCCCAAATCCCAAAACCTATAACCTAAATCTAACCTTTCCTAAACCTATAACCTAAACTCAATTCCCTAAAGCTAAACCTACACCTAATCCTAATCTCAACTCCCTAACCTAAACCTAAACCGAAACTTGAAAACCAAAACTTAAACCCAATCTCCGAACATGAACCCGATTTCCTAAACCTAAACCATAACCCATTCTCAAATCTAAAACCTATAACCTAAACCAAAACCATAACCTATAACCTAAACTCGAACCCATTCTCAAATCCCAAAACCTATAACCTAAACCAAAACCAAAACCTATAAACCTAAACCTAAACCCATTCTCAAATCCAAAACCTATAACCTAAACCTAAACCTAAACCTATAACCTATAACCTAAATCAAAACCTATAACCTAAACCAAAACCAAAACCTATAACTTAAACCCGAACCCATTCTCACTTTCAAAACCTATAACCTATAACCTATAACCTAAACCTAAACCAAAACCTATAACCTAAACCCAAACCCATTCTCAAATCCCAAAACCTATAACCTAAACCAAAATCAAAACCTATAACCTAAACCCGAACTCATTCTCAATCTAAAAACCTATAACCTAAACCTAAACCTAAATCAAAACCTATAACCTAAACCAAAACCAAAACCTATAACTTAAACCCGAACCCATTCTCACTTCCCAAAACCTATAACCTAAACCTAAATCTAAACCTAAACCTAAACCTTAACCTAAACCAAAACCTATAACCTAAACCAAAACTAAAACCTATAACTTAAACCCAACCCCATTCTCAAATCCAAAACCTATAACCTATAACTTAATCCAAAACCTATAACCTAAACCAAAACCAAAACCTATAACCTAAACCCAAACCATTCTCAAATCCCAAAACCTATAACCTAAACCAAAACCAAAACCTATAACATAAACCCGAACCCATTCTCAAATCCCAAAACCTATAACCTAAACCCGAACCCATTCTCAAATCCAAAACCTATAACCTAAACCAAAACCTATAACTTAAACCCGAACCCATTCTCAAATCCAAAACCTATAACCTAAATCTAAACCTAAACCTATAACCTATAACCTAAATCAAAACCTATAACATAAACTAAAACCAAAACCAAAACTTATAACTTAAACCCAAACTCATTCTCAATTCCCAAAACCTATAACCTAAACCAAAACCAAAACCAAAACCAAAACCTATAACCTAAACCCGAACCCATTCTCAATTCCCAAAACCTATAACCTAAACCTAAACCTAAACCTTAACCTAAACCTATAACCTATAACCAAAACCAAAACCTATAACATATAACCTAAACTAAAACCAAAACCTATAACCTAAACCCGAACCCATTCTCAAATCCTATAACCTAAACCAAAACCAAAACCATAACCTATAACCTAAACCTATAACCGATTCTCATTCCTCTTTGAGTTTTTTTTTTTTTTTAATTCATTAAGAAAAAAGAAAGTGGTTATACATGATGCACTTCTTTCACTCTCTTTCTTTTCCCCAATGGGCATTCTAATTTATGAATGACATGACTGTTTGTAGGATGAGGGAATATACAAAGTTGTTGAAAGTTCAGGGTGAAGTCGAGCACATTTCTCTAATGAAGCCAAAGATTTGTATTTTCAGCATTATTGTAATTGTAATTGTAATTGATAGAATGAATTGGATTGTAATTGATTGAATGAAGGATTGTAATTGTAATTGATTGAATGAAGGATTATAATTGTAATTGATTGAATGAAGGATTGTAATTGATTGTAATTGAATGAATGAATGATTGTACAGGTGGTAATTGAATGAACAATATTGCTGATTAGCTACGGACAATATTGCTACGGATTTAATCCGTAGCAATTGCCTCATTAGCTACGGCTATTAACTGTAGCCTATATCTAAAACCCGTAGCTGTTGCTAATTTAAGCCTATTGCTACGGTTCATTCTTAACTTTTGGCTACAGATATAATCCATAGCTGTAAACACTTTACGCTACAGAAGAAACGGCTAAGGATTAAGTCCGTAACCATTATGTCTACGGCTACGGCTTTTACCCGTAGCCATAGCTTTTAGACCTATGGCTACGGCACAATGGCTACGGTCGTGCTATGGATATTAACCGTAGCCATAGGCTTTTAGCTAGGTTTTTAGCCGTAGCCTTTGGCCTGTTTTCTGGTAGTGCTTTTTTTTTTTTTTTTCACAACCGTACATTCGTTTAGTTGATTGTGGCCCACCTGACTAGTGGACTGACCTCATTCTTGGGATAGGGAATCTCATCATGATGGATGGCTTGGACATTCCACTTGTTCGCCTTGCTAGAATATGTGGTGGCATGTGCATTAGATGACTTGAACATGCATGTGGGCTTAGCAAAGCTCTTTTTTCCCGTGCAAATAGTTTTCAGAGGATCATGAACTTTGGATTTTCAAGGAACATGGGGAGGAATTTGAAACAAATGTACCATGTATTTATGTAATTTGGGCCCTATATCACTTGGTCACCAATAACATTGCAGCACTAAGAAACTAGAGCCTCTTTCTCCCTTGCCACTTGGAACTAACTAGTGTAGGCACCAGAGAGAACTATCACCACACTAAACATCCTCCCAAACCACACCATGGATACATTATCTAAACCAATGACAGTCCCTTCTTAAATTTGTTGTTCCCCACTAAACATCGTCTTCCAGAGACCCAACTGTGTATTGAAACAAAGACTTGGTAAACCAAAACCTTAATAGACCCGATACTTACGTGCAATCACTTTTTGCCAAGGTTTAAAATGTAGTTTGAAGTATGCCATATCGTTGTAGTATTGCCATGTGAACTTACTGTAATGCATTTGGTATACTATGAGAGACATTCCAATATTATTGTCAACCCTACTGCCATAGGTTACCCTCAGCCACAAATCTCAATAACCAAACAGCAAGGCAGTGTTCATACTTTAAGGATGTCATTAACTCGCACCCGCCTGATCTTTCGCCTTACAGATCTCTTCCCACTCTACTAAAAGATATTCTACATCTTTAGGCTCATTTTATTAAAACAGCAAAATCCTTCACTACCAAGGTAAAGTGTTATCGTTCAGCACTCAACTACAACATTTTATTGTTGTTCAAGTGTCCCCAGGTGTGACACACTAAACATGCAGGTTGAGGCATTTAGATGGTATTTGAATCAGTGATGAGGTGTAATAAGGTTTCCATTCTTGAGGGAAGGTCCTTCAAATGTCATTTTGGTGGGCGATATCTATGAAGGCTCCTCTGAGCATACAAACTTATAGGGAAAATAAAAACCTTTTATAAAATAGAGATCACAAACACCTCTAACGAGTAGCTAAAACTTTGTGGATATGTTGGTTGTTCAAGGATTCAACAACAAATCAAAACAAATAGGGTCGTATCCCGAAGGCAACCCATAAGCCTTTGTATGGAGTTTCTTTTCATTTGTTTTGCCAATTCAACTCTCTTAATGATAATTACATAATAATGTGCATGGCATATTTGTCAAACAACCATTTACTCCAAAAGCTTAAGCTCGAGAAGGCTGCTTACAAACGTGAATAAGGTCAAGGCAAGGATGGCACTGAGCTTACAAACGTGAAGAAGGTCAAGGCAAGACTTAACTTCATCTATGATGAAACACTTCGATGTCCCAAAGCTCGAGAAGATCATTGATGAGGAGAAGAAGGTTTCTCATTCATCACTGATGGATGACACAGAGAAGGCCATACTTGATCCAGCAAAAGTCAAAGTCAAACTAAAAGCAGAGAATGTTGACATCTGTTACCCCCCCAATTTTTCAGAGTGGGGGTGAATTTGATCTCAAGCCGAGTGCATCAAGCAATGATGAGGAACTCTACTATGACTCGACAAGTGTGATCATATGTGCAATCGGATAGCGCTACAACTGCTACTGCTCAAACATTGCCAGAACATTTCTCATTGATGTAAATGCAACGCAGAGTAAGGCTTATGAGGTTCTCCTCAAGGCCCATGAGGCAGCGATAGGTGCATTGAAGGCTGGGAATAAGGTCTGCGTTGTTTACCCAGCAGCAGTCTTAGTGGTAGAGAGGGATGCTCCTGAATTTGCCTCTCATCTTACAAAGTCAGCAGGAATGGGAATCGGTCTCAATTTTCGTGAGTTGGGATTGAGTTTAAATGCCAAGAATGATTGGGTGTTGAAGCCTGGAATGGTTTTTAATGTATCTCTTGGGTTTCAAAACTTGTAATCAGAAACCAACAATCCAAAGACTAAGATGTTCTCGCTGTTGCTTGCAAACACCATTATTATCAATGAAAATGCTGCAGAAGTTGTGACTTCAATCAGCTCCAAGTTAGTTAAGGATGTTGCATACTCATTCAATGAGGAAGAGGAGGAAGACGAGCATCCAAAGGTCAAAGCAACTGACATTAGGGACTCTTGTCGAAAGCTGAGGCATTCTTGTCGAAAGCGACTCTAAGGTCAGATAATCAGGAGATGTTAAAGGAGCAACCGACATTATCCCACCCCCATTGTACCATGTATTGGAGGAACTAGTGGTGAATGGATGTTTGGTTTATCCAAAAGGTATCCAGTTTGAAGCTGAAAGGCATAAAAAGTGCCTCTTCCAAGTTCTTTACTCGGTCTTCCACTCAAAACAAAATGTTTACTATTGATCCTAGTATTATCTACTACATACTAGTAACATACAACCAATATTGGGGCACCATACCATAAGCTACAAAATTTCATGTCCCCCTAAACAAGGCATCCTCCATTGATAACATATATATATATATATATACATACATACATATATATATATATATATATCATAAGTTTTTTATTTTCATTTGCATTCACAAATACATTCATCATCCATCCAACTATTAACAACATTTACAAAAAATAAAATATATCCAACCAACTCTTAATAATAATTTGCAACTTAACCTAGTAGGAACTGTCATGCACCGTAATGTCTTACGGCAGAGCAGGTTCTGAGGAGTTACAAGTTGACCCTGACGACAACATATAAATGAAGCGATAAAGATATAAATGATTCAAGATTAATTAAAGGTTTCGAGAACTTACATACACCTCACTCTTATTGCCAAGTAGTCCTAACGAAAATGCATCCACACTACGAGAATGCAAAAAAAAAAAAAATAAATAAAATTGTGGCTGCACCGATACGGTCTAGTATGAACGGCTACCTACGTACCCAATGTGGAAGATTGGGATCAAGCCACTACATAGTTCTTAATATTTAAATTAGAACATTTTACGCGTAAGCAAAGAAAAAATCAAAACTAATCATAATAGAAATATGTGTACCTTCTGTCACGCATAAGAAGATGAAAAGCTGAAACAAATCACTAGATTAGTCAAGCAAAACTACTAAATAATTCAAGATAAAGATTTAGTCAAATAATATCCAAAATATTCATAAACAACAACCAAACAGCCTTCCCCTTTTAAGCAGTAACCAAATAGAAAGGTATCAAGGTTGGTATTAGGTAAATAAAAATAAACAAGCATCATCTCTTCCCCTTCTAAGCAGCAACCAAATAGCCTTACTAGGTTCCTGTGCTGAAGTTTTGCCAATAATCCTACCTCATTTTTGAGCTCTTCTAATCCCTGAAAGGATCTTCTTGAAAGCCTTTTCACTGCTATTTCTTGGCCGTCGGATAGCTTTCCCTACAGAAATTAATTTATAGACAACTTAAAAACCATGTTAAGGCAAGTGCATGCTTTATAATATAAGGTCATGTTTTGATGAACAAGTGAATCAAATCTCAAGTGGAACTGCAAATGTTAGTGGTGTATCATAGTAGCCTTCAAACTGCATTTAAATTCCTTTCAAGTCTTACTTGAAAATAACCCAATCAAGATTGTACTGTGGAGTATAGACCCTCAACATGATACAATTTGGTGATGGCCACTTTAGTAGAATAAAAATTGTAATTTAATTCAATGATGAATCAAAGCACACCCTGCAAAAACCGACAGCTGTTAGAGGATAGAGACATGTATAACTGTGTAGAATAAAAAATGTAATTTAATTCAATGATGAATCAAAACACACCCTGCAAAAACTGGTAGCTTTTAAGAGGATAATGACATGTACAGCTGTGTAGATTTAGATTAGTTTGAATTATTTAGCTGTTAAAATATTACCTCTCTCTGAAGTTTCTCTCCTTATACATATAATGGATTGTTCATAATGAAATACACCTAAAGTTTCCAACATGTAGTCTCTAATTCTATCATGATATCTTTCCAATGCCTCCAATCCTTAACCTTAAATCTCTTTTGTTTATCTCTGCATCTGTCTTAGGCTGTCATCCACCATTGTCGCACATCTACCCATCATCGATCTGGTATACTTTACAACATTCTCAAATCCATCTCCTCAATTTCCACAATGTAGTCCCTAATTATATCAATAGCAACATTGTTCAAGAAATAAAATGGCATGCCTTTGAAGACATTCTATGTATTACCTTGTAAAAAGGACCAAATCCGCCTTCCCCAAGTTTATTTACATCAGAGAAGTTATCTGTTGCCGCTCTTAGCATATCCAAATCAAATAACAGGGAATTCACATTTGGTATCTCATCATCATCTTGGCTATCTGCGAAATAGCACAATTTATCAACAGGATTATATATGAATACCTTTCTACGAAAAATAAAAAATGAAGACATGTCAGCATGTATTAGATGATACATTCCATGTGAGTACTGATTTAGTGCATCACTAGAGATGAAAAATGACAATACAAAGCTGAATCCTCATTTCATCACATGATGGTGGCATCAGTACAATTTCTACATACCAGGAAAGCTGAAAAAATCATATGAGAAGAAAATGTAGGCAACATTCATTGAAATAAAATATCTATCCATATAATCAAAGTGAAGGAGTCTTATGCATTAGCACACAATGATCAAACATTTGCAAAGATGATATATGGATTACGCCACTTCAATCTCCATCCTCAAAAATTAAAAAGCACTAATGATGCAGGACCATCTAACCATCCAACAGGAGACCCAGAGTGGTCTCATTGCTATCAGATTGCTTATTGCAGGACAATCTGACCTTCCAAGACAGCATGGCCTGTAAAAAGATAGCATGTCCTAGGCAGCTTGTGCCAACACAACTTTGCTTGCATCCAAATGGCCCCTCAGGAGCAATATGTTCCAATCATCCAAACGGCTTGAATTATGCCACTTCTTTCCTTATTATCAGCATTTATTACCACCTTAAATTACACCTAGCGGCGTTTTGGGAACAAGTAGCAGATGCACTCCCACTCCTGATTTTTTATGGGCCCACTTTGATATGTACATGAGATCCGCTCTGACCATTAGATGTGTAATCCAGTGATAGGCTCAAATCCAAAAAATCAGGAAAACATATGATTTAGATAGGCCACACCAATGAGAACAATTAGGAAAGAGACAACCATTCTTGATTTTTACAAGGCTCATCATGACGAAACTGTAAAATCCATTCCAACCATTAGATGTAACACCAAAATTAAGTCTGGTTCCCAAAAATGAGGTCCATACATGATTCATGTGAGTCACACTAGAGAAATAGTTTGGACGGTTAACCCTTCCATGTACACTATTTTCAATTGGGTGGTCCACTTGAACTGCAGATGGAGATAAATTTTGAGATCTTAATCTAACATGGAGTGACATACCTAATGGTAGGAGTTGATTTTACATTAGGACCACGATGGGCCCACCCAAGACATTGCTCCTTTTACATCATAAAATAAAATTAGTATGTGGTGGAAGCATTTACTTACATTAATTAAGAGGTAATTTTTTTCCTAATTAAATGCATAGCTAGTTGGATGAAAATGTAATGTCCAACTAGTTGTGTGTGAGCATTACTAATATATATATATATATATATATATATATATATATATATATATATATATATATATATATAGCTCCACTGTACAGCACAAAACAAATAAATTACAAGAAAATAGAGTGCAATGACAAAAACCGAATCCAAGTACCAAACAGAGCCACACCAATCAAGACTTGATTCATCAAAGACAATGTAAGCATGATAGCAAAATAGACAGCTTCCAACACAAACCAGCAACATAAAAGTCACCGCAGAACCTCAAAGATATTTAGAAACCTACAGCAGGACGGCAAAAGAGCCATAGCTTTAATATATCAGCAACCCCGGGATCCTAACATTTCTCAACCCCATGACGGCCTACGCATCATGTGGAACTTGGGATAAGGACTTGGAATAGCCACAATCTTTGGCATATCCTGGAGTGGCTAATACAGCACACACACAGCTACAACTGGACAGAGAAACACAACCACCTTTTCTACAATCAAACCATCCATTAATAGCACCCCAAGCATCGTTGGTCAAAACATAAAAGGAATCATCTCCACCATCTACTACCCATTCATTACAAAGCCACATCACACCATCCATTGTTGGAAATCACACAGCCTAACCTTCAGCTCTGGCCCCATACATTGCCCATAGCCAGCCATCATCAGCCACACATCCCTCCAAAGAGCCAACAAGAACCAGCAGCAACAACCAACGACAACTTCACTCATCTCGATATCCAGTTGAGTCAGGTAGAATTAAAGACTCGATTAAACTAGACTCTTTGAGTTTTTATAATAATTCAACTTTACTCATCTAGAAATGATTACAAATCCAATATTGTCTCCAAAATCCAGAAAGGACACAACATTATAACAAATCCATATAATGATAATATTTCATACCGGAAAATGTTTCTCAACATCGGCAACATTGTTCACGAGCGAAGCTCTCGGATCGTCCAACGATATTGCAACTATTTTCCAATCAAGCTCCCCCTCATCAATCATAGCCAACACTGCTAGGGGCTTGACCTTGAGACATTCAAACGAAAAAAGAACTCAAGAAAACCAAAAATTTCGGAAGAAAGAAAATGCAAAAATCGTGGAAAAATCAAATGGCATATATGAAACCTTAAAAATCGCTGCTCCGGGAAATTTACACCAAAATGCAGAGATTTTCTTCTATTATGATAAATCATAGAAAGAAAAAGAGGAGGAAATTGAAACGAGGTACCTAAAAATCTCTCGGTCGCAAATTCCTGGCAGCGACGCGGCTTCCTCTGCTTGGAAGATGGATTTGGAAATCCTCTTCTAAAATGAGATGTAACTTTTAAATCCGACAATTGTGAGTTTTCCATCATTTATAAAATAAAATATATTAAAAGCCATACATATAATGGACCATTTACAGATGATTAAGATAGTCTTGTATAGGAAAAAGTATAAATATTAGCCATTTACAGCTAGACCCATTATTTAGATGGTCTGGATAACAACATCTCATTGCCACTATTGTTATGAATGAGTCACCACTATTTTACATCAAATACAAAACTCACACATTGTCACTAAAAAAAAAAAAAAAAAAAAAAACCGGTTGAGCTTTGGATCTGGTAGCGTTGAGCTTGGGATCTGGTAAGCTCTATGGGCCCCACCATGATGTATATGTTTTATCCCCGCCGTCCATCCATTTCTTAACATCATTTTTGGGTTGATCCCTAAAAATGAGCTTGATATAAATCTCAAGTGGCCAACACCACATGAAAACAATAGTGATTGGATATCCATCATTAAAATCCTCCTAAGGCCCACTGTACTGTTTATTTGACATCCAATTTGTTTATTAGGTCATACTGGCCTAGATGAAGGGGCAAAACAAAAATCATCTCAATTCAAAACTTTTATGGCCCCCAAAATATTTTTAATGGTTGAAGCTCATTCAACACTGTTTCCTGTAATGTGGTCAATTTCAGATTGGGATATACCTCATTTTTGGCCTTAAGATGATTTTTAAAAATAGATAGACGGCATGGATTAAACACATACATCATGGTAGGGCCCACAGAGCACCAACCACCAGACATTGGCTGGTGTAAGGGGGAGTAGCCAATCCATTCCCCTTATTTGTGGTGCAGTCCATTTAATCTTTGGATATAATTCATTTTTTGGATAATTCTCTAAAATGACCTTGAAAAATGGATGAACGGTGTGGGTTGATACCAAATTTTTGGTAAATACAAAACTTAAGTGAACCATGCCACACGAAACAATGTGAAATGATAATTTCCGTCGTTAATACCTTCCTTGGGCCCACAATAATGTTTATTTGTCATCCAACCTGTTCACAATATCAAAAAGATATGAATGAAGAGAAAACACAAACATTAGCTTGATCCAAAACTTTTATGGCCTCTAAAAAAATTTCAATGGAAGAGGTTCAATCACACTATTTCCTGTGGGGTGGTCCGCTTGAGCTTTGGATATGCTTCCTTTTTGTTCTTTAAATCTCAAATTATCTGTTAACATGGATGAACAGAGTGGATAAAATAAATAAATAATGGTGGACCCCACAAAGTTTACTTAGTATGCTAAGGGTAATTTGTAACTCACCTAAATGGAGTGGAGAGGGGTTTCCTAAAAACATTTATAATCATATATTGGGCTTGCCTAAATGTGATTCATACATCCAACCCATTCATTATGTGTGTCCCACTTGGATGAGGGGTCAAACCAAGTTTCAGCCGCATCCAAAACTCGTGGGCCCCACCAAGTGCTTTTATATTTTTTATGATGTCTTCACATGGTTTTAGATGGTATAGGCCACCTGAGTTTCGTATACGGATGATTTTTGAGATATCTCATAACCTAAAGGAGACACATCAAATGCACGGTGTTGATGTTCGACACACATCATGATGGGGCCCACAAAACTTACATTAATACTGAAGTTCTCGCGAGGTAAAAAGTTGGGTCACAATTTTGATCAAAATATTTAACTTATTTTATGTGTTTGGTCCGTTCACTCCATTTTACTAATCAATATCCTCAAGTTGACTAGATACTCGCCCCAATGAGGCGACATTTTTTTTTCATAGATAAATTTCAATTTCCTTTTAAAAATAACATTTTTTTTTCAAAATGTATATTTTTTACGCTTAATTTTTCTTTGAAAAATTTTAACTAAATATCATTTTTATTATAAAATATTTTTTAAAAATAAAAATACAAATTCTGAATTTTTATTTTCAAAATCTCAAAAAATTTCTCAAATTTTAATTTTTTCTCAAAAATTCCAAAATGCCGATTTTTTTTTTCTTCAAAACCATCATTTTGTTTCCAACTTTTCAATTTTCTTTTTCTAAAATGATATTTTTTTTTTCAAAATCTCAATGTTTTCATAAATAACATTTTCTTTTAATTTCAAATTTTTAACATTTTCGTTTCAACTATCGATTCTTTAATGTTGTTTAATTTTAAAATTTTCAATTCTTTCTAACTTCTCCATTTTTCGAAGCATTTTTTTTGAACTTATCAATTTTTTTTTGAATTTCTCAATTTTATTTTATTTTTCAAAATACAAACTCATTTTCTTCTTCAAAATATTTTCATTTTTCAACATCATTAAAATTTTCACATTTTTTAAAATCATTTCAATTTTCTTTTTTAGGATATTAATTTTTTTCTCGAAATCAAACTCTTTTTTTTTCAAAATTATCAACTTTATTCAATATTATTTTTTTCCCACAAAATAGATTTTTATTAAATCACGATTTTTATTTTTTCAAAATCTCATTTTTTCTTAAACATTGTTAAATTTTTAACTTCACAATGGGTCTTTTCATGTCATATTACAAATCATTTAAATATTAGTTTTAAATTTTAAAAAAATAATAATAATTTCCACTCATTTAATATAAAAATAAATTTTTTTATTTATTTTTCATTCAATCAATTGTTAAAAAATAATATTAGATATAAATATGTACAATTAAACCATTGAACTTGTATTCAAAAACAATTCTTAGACTAGAAAAAAAAAAAAAAAAACATGATTTTCCCCCGTATTCTTAAAAAAAAAAAAAAGAAAAAATGTTAAAAGGAGTCCTTTTACGACTGACCATGAACCGTCGCAAAAGCAGCTGAAAAGCATCGCCATTTGGTATTGTGGGCGGGAATTTGGGACTGACATTCCGTAGCAAAATCAAAATTTACGACGAACCAAAATACGTCGTAAATACGTCGTAAATCTGATTTTACCGACGAACTTTGGTCCGTCGCAAAATTCCACGATGTTTCGACTACGGAGATTCGACAAAGCTAGGCGTAGCGACGGACTTAAAACCAAGCGATTTTTGCGATGGACCAAGTCCGTCGCAAAAATACGTCGCAAATTAACTATTTTGGCGTTGTGTGTGTGTGTGTGTGTGTGTGTGTGTGTGTGTGTGTGTGTGTGTGTGTGTGTGTGTGTGTGTGTGTAATCCTATCAACAAGTTGAATGGAAAACAAACATTAATCATGGTGGCCCCAAGAAGATTTTAGTAGTGGGTTTTCAATCACCACTGTGATATGGTCCACCTGAGATTTGGATCTGCTTCAATTTTTGTATCGTGACTTAAAACAAGCCGTCAAAATGGATGAACAGTGTGTATGTAAGGCACATGCATCCCGGTGAATCCACCTAAGCCTGTCTCATTGGGAGATACACATTTGGGGTGGGTGCATCAATTTAGATGTTTGGGCCCCTCAAGAACCTTAAAAAATACATAATAGGACTTAAAGTGAGACACGAGCATGTTTACTGCAAGGACTAATTTGAGATAAGAAAGAAAAGAAAATTCAGGTCTTAAAGCAAGGCATACGTGATTCCAACATCTAAGATTGAAAATTTTCCTTTGAAAAAAGAAAGAAAAGAAAATTCAGGTCATAAAGCAAGGCACGTGATTCCAACATCTAATATTGAATATATTATATTGACAGTCAGCTTGAATAGATTGCATACGTACATTATGTTAACATTATTATATTGACAGTCAGGTCATGTGCATGTTTCTCATTAGGCCTTAAATTTAGAATATGGTCCAAAAATTGAACCTGATCCAAATCCCATATGGATGGTACAGGAAACAGTGGTGATTGACAATTAAAAGCTTTTTGTGGTCCATAAAATCTTTGGATCAAGATCATATATGTGTGGTCTCTTTATCTAGGTGTTTTTGACCTTATCAACAGGTTGGATGGAAAATAAATATTATGATGGAATCTATGAAGCTTTTAATGGTGAGGATTCAATCAATGACTGCTTCCTGTGGTGTGGTTCACCTAAGATTTGATTCAGTTTCCTTTTTTTGGATCATGCTCTAGAATGAGCTATTAAAATTATTGTACGGTGTGGATTTAAGTCACCTACATACATCACTGTGAGCCCCACAGTAAGGGGTCTCACCTAATTCACTCACCCAAAAAAGGCCAAATGTATGAAAAATATAGGGTGCATGTATCGTTTTCAATCATTAATCTACTATTTTTAATGGAATGGGGCTCGGACTAATTCAAACGAATCCCAATCCTCTGATGACATCATTGCAATAGCACTACACCAAAAATGCAAATCAAGAACGGCTATCGTTTTTTAGTTCGGGAACGGTTTTAGATTGGAGCACGAAAATTAACCGCTTACGTACGCCATGAATATAGAATGCATTGCGGTGGGCTCCCAGTACACACCCGTACTGGGAGCGAGTGCACACGAGTTAAAAGTGCACTTGACTGACACTCAACGGAGTAAACTATAACATTTCTCCTTTCGTAGTGGAAATTACCATAACTATCGCCTCTCTCACTCACTCTCTCTCTCTCAGGTTCACCCATCCCAACCCAACCCTCAATCCATCCTCCTTTCTTCTCCGTTTTTCGCCAGCGAGAGAGAACGAGAGGCTCTGATCGTCGGATCGCTTCCCTCCATCTCCTTTTTCTCTCTCTCGACCGTCCGATCGATTCCAACTATCTCCTCCTCCCGCCTTTCTCAGGTACGATTCCACCATCCCATCCATCATCGATTTTATTTTGGTACAAATGGCTAATATTTTCGGATCGTGTCTTTCCATCTGAAAATTTACGAACTTGGGACGGATCTTTTTATTTATTTATTTATTATTATTGGAAATTCATTGGAGAGATGAAATGGAATGCTACGGAATTACTTGCTTTTTGAGTTGTCTTTTTGGAGTCTCTGTTGTTGGATTTTGGTGATTTTTTTGGGGGATTGAGTTCTAGGTCAACCCTCATTGGCGGTGGATTTTTCAGATTTTCGTTCTTTCTGATTCGTTTTTTGTTTGCCAATCTGTTTGGATTTTTTAATTTTATTTCTTTCATGTATGTACCGATGGTTTAATCTTGCGGTAGAATTTTCTTGGATCATGTTTTTTATGGCAAAATTTCCACCTTTTTCCCATCTTTGCTGTTGTAAATCTAGATTAGATTGAGTCGATGGTAGTTGATAGGTGGTATAGGACTTATGTGGTCCTCAACCCTAGGCCTTGAGTATATGTAAGTGGGCCCTGTGGTTTGGTGGGACGGTTGACTCCTTTGATTAATGATTGTATAGCCCATGGATTGGTGGCCTGGTAGTAGATGGTGAAGGGAATAATTCCGTAATGGGAATGCCAGGGAGTTTGTAATCAGGAAATTTTTGGGGCATGAGTTCTCCATGGTGAAGTCCATCTGATCAATGGTTTGGAATGATAAACCATGAGGTCCACCTCTATGCACCTAAGACCTGGGATGCTATTCATATCTTGGTGCTGAGAATCATATAATTTCTCTAGGTGGGGTGGGGTGCTTTCCAGGATTTAAGGCAGTGGCAATGTGGCCGAATCTCTTCGGCGCGCCGACTGTTCAATGAAATACCCGAAAGGAACATCGGTTCTTGGAGTGCATTGACGGTGGGTTGTTTCCACTATGGTCTTGCTACAGAAGTTCTCTCCTTATTCGTATTAATGAATGACATGGGATTCCTGCATCCCAATGAGTATATATTAGCAACCATTATATCTTCATGTTCTGACAACCATCATCATTTCTTACTCCATGTAGGTGCCTGGAGAGTTGGAGTCCTTTTGTTTTATCTTCACCTCCAAAAATTCCCTTGAGTCTTACTTTTCTTCACTAGTTTAAGTGTTCAAATCTCTTAACATTTGGATAGCTACATGCTGTATTAATTTGACTTTTTTTATTATTATTTTATTTTTATGAATGACACAATTTATTTGAAAGGAGAAACAAACAGATACATAAAGAAAAAAGCTTCAAATTTGTTGACTGTCAATATTATTCAAAAAGATATGCTTACTATTGTCGAGTATAGACTACCAACAAAGCAGAGTTACAAATTCCGGACTAACCATTTCACTTATGAATATTCTCTCATATCTGGCATTTGCTCTCGCACCAACTCAATAGCATGACTATAAGTCTACTGGCAGTCCGTAGTCTTGATTGCTTCCTAAATACTGAACATAAGCTATATTACCTGTATTTTATTTTATGAGTATTGTTTTGGTCTCAAGATATGGCAAACTGTTGGGGTAAAGGCCTAGATGATGATGATATAGCACACTACCTTTTCAAGTCTTAAACATGTGTTTTTGTTTGGAAATTCAGTGATGCATAGAACAAAAGGCAGCAGATTGGTTCCATGGCCACAAAGGCTAACCACACGCCCACCTCGTCTAGAGGAACTTGGCATCAATGTTGAGATATATCGTGAAGACACCGTATTTGACTCTTTATCACATCATTTTGTTACTTGTTGCCTCTTCCTTATTGATGATCTGTCCCTTTTGTTGGTGTAAAAGGTTTTAAATGTTTTAAATGTCCCAAGGGGTGCAAACCCGCTGGCAACTCCCATTCTTTGGCACCTTTGACAGCTCTTCCTGATGTTTTCATGGGACTGCCGCCTGCACCACCCAACGATCTTTTGAATGATCAGGAATTGGAGATGGTTGAATGCCACTATATTGTCAGCTCAAGGCATTTAAAACAGAAAGTTACACGAAAAGTCATTGTTTTATGCGAGGATGTGAGCTCTGGAAGAGAATCGATTCCAGTGGCTTGTGTAGTGGATGAGGATCTAAAGAAATCCCTCCATGTAAATTCTGGCAGCTCCATGCCTTGGGAGGGCTTCACTTATGTCACAAAATGGTTGCTCGATCCAGTGACAATGATTATGAAGATGCGACTGATATTGATGGCAAACCAATGCAAGGAAGATTCCCATAGGATGAAAAGGGCCGGATCGTTTTAGAGGTAATGATTTGTTTATTCATTGTAAATAGAATTTGGGTAATACTCTTCTGCTCAAATTAATGTCTAGAAAGTTGTTTTGTTCTTTTTATTGTAGGTCATTTTAGATATCCTCCTCCCTAAATTAATGTCCAGAAAGTTCAGGTTGAACCTGAAACATCCTGGATGTTGATTTGGGTAAGAAAAGGTTAAAAAAGGGACCCTGTTTAATGTGGTTCCAAAATCCTCACCACCCAAAAGGGACCTGTTTAATGTGGTTCCAAAATCCTCACCACCCAAAAGGGTCCACCTGAGTGAATCCCCTCCCACTGAAATATCTACCTGACTGGTGATTTCGGGGACATCCATCCTCTATAGCCTTGTCCCAGCTACTTGGGGTCGGCTTCAGGAATCATGTTTCGCCATATCTGATGGGCTATCCTTGGTAAGTGAACAAGAATCCATATCATGATTGTCTAAGCATTGCAACTGGTTTAATTTGCTATTTTTGGTGGAAGGTATACGTGCTTCCTCAATTGGTGTATTTAATGCTTCCTGCATTATCGTTTATGAAATTCTTTTATGGTCTAATGATGAGTTGGCATTCTTTTATGTATTCACTCAGATTTTCTGTTTAGTAAAGCCAGGTAATTTTCATCTATACTTGGTTTATCTATGCTAATATGATTCGACTGTGTAGAAGGGTTATCTTGTCTATGAGTGCAACTCCCTTTGCAACTGCGATAGAAGTTGTCGGAATAGAGTTTTGTAGGATGGGGTGCGAGTCAAATTGGAAGTCTTTAAAACAAAGAATAAGGTGAGAGATTTTCAGCTTTTCATAGTAGTTGGGAGACCGAACTAACTCTCCCTTCTGACTTAAATAGGGTTGGGCAGTCAGAGCAGGCAAACCCATTTCACGTGGGACCTTTGTATGTGAGTACATTGGGGAGGTTTTGAGTGATTAGGAGGCAAACAGAAGGGGAGAAAGGTTTCATGATCCCGCTCACTGTTGTGTTTTTTCCTTGTTGACCTTTTGACCTATGGTTTATCTTCATCCTTGGACTTGATTATTTTGAAACTCAAGTATCAAAACAAAGGCTGCATCTATTTGTTTCACGTGGATGCTCCTGTTGATGATATGAGTGGATTGAATGAGGGAATGGTGCCATATGTGATTGATGCAACAAGATATGGGAATGTTTCACGGTTTATCAATCATAGGTGAGTTGGAGCTACTTTGTTAGCTATATCTTGTTGCCATCTGCCTTACATTGTAAATGAGGTCCTTTTTTCTTCCCTTCTATATATGCATCTCTTTTCTTGCTATTTATGTTGGTGGTAGTTGCTCGCCAAATCTCATAAGCTATCAAGTTCTAGTGGAGGGCATAGATTGCCAGCTTGCACATATTGGCCTCTATGCGAGTTGAGATGTATGTTCTCTCTCTCTCTCTCTCTCTCTCTCTCTCTCTCTCTTTCTCTCTCTCTCTCTCTCTCTCTCTCTGTAAACATCATGGGTATTGTGCTAGCACAAGGTTATCTAGAGGATATTATGGAACTATTGCCATAGAAATGCAGAGTTGTGGTTAAATAAATATGAAACCTTGTATTCAAGGTTTCAGACTCAGATGAGTTCCATGTGAACTGTCTGAGTTCCATGTTGAGATGCATCAATGAACTCTTTATCACATCATTTTGAAAATGACAGGACAATATCCTTCATTTCGCCCGATGGATCCTTTAATTTGATGACCTACAGACTCAGTACTCAGGTTTATGCTTTGCTTCTGCAATGTATATTGGCTAATGCTACTACTACCGCCAACCCAGTTTCAGAACTAACAATGTTTATTGAGGCTAATTCCATCTTCGGTTTCAGGTCAAACCTTTGATCTGGGTGGAAGTTCAAGTTGAAAGGCATTTGAGAAGTCGTATAGAGATCATGGTAAAGGAGAGGAGTCAGTTCAAGGAGCACAAGTGCATTTATATTGTCACTGGCCAATGGTTTTTTGCTGCTAGACACAGTTTCTTCTTAGTGTTAATAGGGAAAATTTGATTTGTTACTCTCCTGATTTTGCTTTGCTTCATTATGCAACACAACTACAAATGTGGAGATTGAGCTGCCTGTACTGCAGATGCAACAACCCCCAATATAAGGACTTCCATGGGTTCTGCAGCATACGCACCTGAAAATGATGCGTTGGTCTGGAAAATAAAATCTTTTCCTGGTGGCAAGGTTTAATGCTAAACTCCCCTTTTTCCAACTGCTGGCTATTAGTGTTCAAGGATGGTCTCTTGACATATTTTAAACTGATCAATTAGAAATATATGCTAAGAGCAGAATTTAGTCTTCCCTATTTTTGTAGGTAGATTTTATATCATACATGGTTTGCTCTAACCTGAACTGATATTTTTTTTTTTCATATGAAATTGAAAGTCCTTCTAGATAGGGATCCTGCAGAATTAGGATTAAGCACTAATCTCGATTTTGATGACCCAATCTGATGGACCAAGCCCTACTCTTCTCTTTCTCCCATGCATTTATACCTTATTTGTTTGGACAACTCATGTGTCCTTTCACAGAAAAATTATGCAACATTATTAGGATTTCCTTTTCTCAGGGGTTGGGGGTACATCTCACTTGAGAATCTATTATTTTTTGCCAGGACTTAACCGATAAGCCAGACCAGATTTGTTCCTTTGTCTTTATAATTGATTTCTCACTACCATGTTACTTTTGTCATCATGTTATTTTATTTTAAGCTGACTTTGCTGTCAGATTTTTGCATTGTTGATTTATCACTAATTTTATGCAAACTCAAATCTTTTTTCGAGCATGCCATGCTGGCATGTTTGCCTTGGATTGTCTCTTCACATGATTCGGCTAGACATTGCTTTATTTTGTTTGTTTTTTGTATTATAGGCTCAACAATTGGGTTTGGTTTTCGCAATAAACATGGCAAACTATCTTAACCTCAGAATCTCTTTAGATTGAGCTAATTACGTCTCTCGTACCATTCGTAGCCTTGCTTGGTCTAGAATGAGCTCCCCTCGGGTCAGGAGTGCATCGAGCGTATCCAAAAACCAGGTGAGTCAACTAACAACAGTCCCCCATATGTATGTTCAATTGTCACAATTTTTTTCACACTGTTTTGATAGTTGATTATTGTTCTTTCAATTTATTCACATGTTTTTGTTCTTATTTTTTACTTGTTGCTTGTTAGGTACATAAAAGGCCATTACATTATGGAGCTCTTCATCTGCTTGATGGACTTTCATTGAATAATGTCTTTTTATTTTGAAGTCTTCCGTTGTAGATTTTAGTTTTTACTGTCAAATTTAGAGTCCAGATAATGTTTCAAATTACTATCATGGTTGTTTTTACTATCTTTTGATTGTTAAATGAATATGGCTTAAATATATTGTTTCTTATTTTATTTTATTTTTTACAGCAGGTTTTTTTTGTTTAAAATCATTCTGAAATAAGAAAAAATATGACCGTTGGCACTAGAACGGTTTAAAACCGTTCCTAAAATTCCGTATCTAAATTTCAAAATGTTACACAACGGTTCTGAACCGTTCCAGATTTTTTGCGACGCCTCATTTAGGAACGGTTTTAAGCTGTTCCTGAAGCATTTAGGAACGATTTTAAACCATTCCTAAATGACGATTTTGGTCTAGTGTAGAGTTGATGTCATCAATGATGACATCATCACTAAAGATAATAGGAAAAATCTCACTAGTCAACATTTCTCTGGAAAACTACTGAGAACTTTTTAATATCTTCTCTCATTATACCAGCTTAAAATCTGAACTATCCATGTGATGCAGCAAACCATTAAACTTTTGGGGCTATACTTGCCATGGAAAAAGAGAGAAACCAAGGGAGGAATCTATTTCCTTTTGCCATGCCCACCAAACTTTTAAACTAGGGTAAAAGTTGGCCCTAAAGTTTTCAATGATGCGCTGGATCACATGAACCGTTTAAATTTTGGGATCATATCACGGAAGATGAGTTTTAAAAAAGTTCACCCGTGCTCTTGATAACTAACTAGTGGTCCTGGAGATCAGATTGATTAGTGAATTAACTCTTATTGTGTGCCCACCTTGAATGTATGTGGTTTATTTAGTCATCCATCCATTTTTCCATCTAATTTAATCAAAACCAAAATTGAAGTATATCTAAAGATAAGTGGATTATACCACAGGAAATAGTGGGGATAATGATTTCCACCCTTGAAACCTTTCTATGCCCCACGGTGATGTTTATTTGTCATCCAACCTGTTCATAAGATCATACGGAGATGGATGAAGGGAAAACACAAATGTAAGCATGATCCAAAACTTCTGTGGCTCCAAGAATCTTTCAACGGTAGACATACGGTTCAACTGTTTCATATGGTGTGGTCCTTTCGAACATTCTATTTGCTTCGTTTTTGAGTACAGACCCTAAAATTATCTGGTAAAATGTATGGACGGAGAGGATCAGATAAATCAATCATAGTGGACATCAGAGAGTTTACTCAGTACGATAAGCGTACTGAGTTACTACGCAATCCGCTTCCTCATGTGAGCATTCTTCCTATTAAATTAATGAAAAGAGAGACTATTACTATTGAAAGTTTGAACGTATCCAGCCATTAAGAAATTGTACACGTGGCATGTAACTCAAGATAGACAATCTGAACTGTGGGCCACAGGCCACAATTTATAAAGCAAAGATCCTACAGACTAAGATTAAACTAGCCTATTAGTGAACGGTTCTATGATAAATATCCAAGGGACTGTATAAAGTGAACACGTGTCCAGTACTAATCAGATATTTAGAATGGCTGAACTAATATGCTACTTGGCTGATGACCAAGTCGATCCTGTAATTCCAATTGAATTTTCAGGCTCTTGTCTTAACGTTTGCTGATGAAGTTGATGGATGGAGACCGTTTCATCCGGACATGGTAGTAGGCTTAGATCCGCAATTGGGTGGAATATGCACGTATGCTAGAGATTAACTCCTTTAGCCCGACCATTATTTGTATGTATTGGTTGCCACATCAGCTATTAGTGGCACGTCCAGTTGTTCCTGCTTGGATGAGCTGAAAAAAAATAATAATAATAAAATAAAATAAAATAAATAATAGCATGATTCAAAACATATGCATCCCGCGGATATTTCAACTGTTCAATTCTCACATTTTCAGCCCACTTGATATTGGATCCGGCTCATTTTTTGTTTTGTGTCCAAACATGAACCCACGACACATATTGATAGGGTGAATTTATCACAGACATAACAGTGGCCCCACCTAGGTTTCCAGCACAGAAACTTCCTGTGGCAGGCTGTTGCAGGAAATCAGCATCCCGGAATCTTCTAGCGCACACGTGGAAACCATCTAAGATCTGGACATCAATTGTATACGTAAAATCGAGTCCGTCCATCAGGTCCGGTGTCAATTCTACACCCCATAAAAAATCAGCCTGATCCACAATTCAGGTGGGCCACACTGCAAGGAACAATGGGAATTCCACGGTAGTTATAGGTTTGCATGTGGGGCTACCATGGTGTGCATCTTTCATCAAATCTGTTAATATGGTGTGATTCGTCTAGAGATTGAAGTGAAGATAATAAATCAGCCTGATCCAAAGCTCAGATGGGCTACACTATGCAAACTCTACGTTTTTTAGGAGCAATTTTATATTTTTCTCATTGAGGTGTTTGATAAAAAAAAACACTAAAAAAGAAGTGGAAAATGCTAAA
Source organism: Magnolia changhungtana (assembly GCA_030180095.1). Lineage (NCBI taxonomy): Eukaryota > Viridiplantae > Streptophyta > Magnoliopsida > Magnoliales > Magnoliaceae > Magnolia > Magnolia changhungtana. The sequence goes on along the minus strand of JASAUF010000182.1, from coordinate 6,100,182 downwards.
TTCTTGCATGACTCGCATAGGCATGCAGAGTGTGCCTACTCCAGGGAATGGATTTATGCGCATGAGATCTACCCCATTGATCAGGTATAACACCCTTGTTTGACCTTGATCCCCAAAATTAGGCTGATTCAACATTAAGGTGGGCCAGTGTAGGGAATTATATTAAAACCTCTAAAATTCACGATTTGTGGCCCACCTGAGTTTTTTAATTGTGTGAGTTTTGGTGAATGCTATCATACTAATGAGAAAAGTTAGATGAATGGAATGGATGAATTACAGAAAATACCGTAGGTCCTACACAAAATTAATGGTACACATTCCATCCCAAGTATTTCCTATGGTGTGGCCTACATGAAATTTTGATGGCCATGGTTTTTGGGTTTTAAGGTTAACGTGAGGTAACAAACCTGATGAATGGATTGGATCTGATGAAAATTCCACCCACGCGGAGGTAGTTACACTCCCTGAGTACCTACAAGTCATGCTAGGGGGTTCCGCTAAATAAAGTAAATCTGCAACAATGTAGAGGAATCTAATGTCCCATTCATCACGCACTATCACATTCAGTCGCTATGCTTCATGCAGGGGCGGCTCAACATTTATGGGGGCCTTAAGCAAGTCATAAAAATGAGGCTTTTTAGTTTTAAAAATTAAAAAAATAATAATAAATTCAAAATTAAACCATAATAAATTTGCTTCTTGCCTTTTTAGATGCAAAATGAAGTTAGAATTTAATTTAGAAAAATGATATTAGAATTTAATTTTTTGAGAACTTAATTAGCAATAAAGTAGGTAGTTGTGGTCCTAGGTTTTAGGAGAAGAATTTATTGGGAATGATGTTATTATTTTCGAGAACCTTTATAAATTATAATACACAATACACATGAGTGTTCAGTTTTTTTTCCAGAGCAGAGGGCATTTGAAGCATTACATCTCTTGCCTCAGATGGTATGGGCTGAAAAGGCTACTGGAGAAAACTCATCACAGTCGGTCCAAGTAAGGGCCTGACTTCAGGGCCTTCTGGTTCTGAGTTTTTTAGGCCCAATCAATAAATGGGCTGATCCAAACCCAGATTTTATGAAATTATTGAGGCCCAAACTAAGGCATGACCAGGCCCATTTATGACTTGTCAACAGGGGCGGCTCAACATTTTTGGGGGCCTTAGCCAAGTCATAAAAATGAGGTTTTTTAGTTTAAATTTTTTAAAAAAAATTAATAAATTCAAAATTAAACCATAAATTTGCTTCTTGCCTTTTTAGATGCAAAATGAAGTTAGAATTTAATTTAGAAAAATGATATTAGAATTTAATTTTTTGAGAACTTAATTAGCAATAAAGTAGGTAGTTGTGATCCTAGGTTGTAGGAGAAGAATTTATTAGGAATGATGCTATTATTTTGAAAAGAGACATAGAGTTAGACTGTTATTATTGATAGTGCTAGTTTCTAGGATTTGTTTTTTATTTTCAATTTTAAATTTGTAAACTAATTTTTAGATGTTCCTATTTTGTAGGCTTTTCAATAAATTTTATTTCAAAAAATTTAGGCTTTTTTTTTTCTTCTTAATTTTAATTTTGCTATAATATAGGGCTTTCATAATTAAGAAATTTTAATTTTGCTATAATATAGGGCCTTCATAATTAGGGGGCCTTAGGCGATTGCCTCACTTGTCTACTCCTTTGAGCCGCCCCTGGCTTCATGATGACCACTCAAATGCTTTGATGGGAAATTTCAAGGATGATATGCTGACTCGCATAGGCATGCGGAGGAATCTAATGTCCCATTCATCACGCTCTATCACATTCAATCACTATGCTCCATGATGACCACTCAATTGCTTTGATGGGAAATTTCAAGGATGATAGTGTTCGAGCCAAGTCGAGCTGAGGCCAGCTCGACTCGGTTCGACTTGATGTACACCCTATCTGTGTACCCACCGCAATGAGCGTCTGATGTCCACTCCATCTATGTCTATGACACCTAGTTTTAGGACCCGAGCCCAAAAATTAGGTGTGTTGGACGGAAGCGGATTGGCTAGTGTACCACACACCAGCTATATAGCTGGTGTATTGATGTCAACAACACTACAAGAAATATGGTTTTTACCTACGAAACTTTTACCTACGAAAGTTCTTTTCGTAGGTAAAGATAACTTTTACCGACAAAAACTATTTTCGTAGGTAAAAGACTACTTTTGCCGACGAAATTTTATTTCGTAGGTAAAAGCCATCTTTACCTACGAAAATTTTCGTAGGTAAAGGATCTTTTGCCTTTTTCAGCTTCGAAGAGATCGAAAACTTTACTTTTACCTACGAAATCTAAATTCGTAGGTAAAACCTATATTTACCTACGAAAATCTTCGTAGCTAAATGGTGTTTTGAATTTTAAAAAACCCAAAAGTTTACTTTTACTTACGAAATTAAATTTCGTAGGTAAAACCCTTATTTACCTACGAAAATATTCGTAGCGAAAGGGTCATTTGAATTTTCCCCACACCAGCAAATTGAAATCGTGTTTTGAATTTACTTTTACCTACGAAATCAAATTTCGTAGCTAAAATCCATCTTTACCTACGAATATATTCATAGCTAAAGGTTGTTTTTTATTTTTTAAACAATTGAAAATGGAAAACTTTATTTTTACCGACGAAATCTAATTTCATAGCTAAAAGCCATAGTTGTTTTTAATTTTAAACTTTAGTTTTACCTACGAAATCTAATTTCGTAGCTAAAAGGGTCATTTGAATTAATGAAAAACGTGTTTTGAATTTACTTTTACCTACGAAAATAACTTTTGTAGCTAAAAGTCATCTTTACCTACGAATATGTTCATAGCTAAAGGGTGTTTTTAATTTAAAAAAAAATAAAAAATGGGAAACTTTAGTTTTACCTAAATCCATTTTTACCTACGAGATTATTCGTAGCTAAAGGGTCATTTGAAATTATCTTTAGCAACGAAAATATTCGTAGCTAAAGGGTCTTTTCAATTTTAATTTACTTCTTACCTACGAAATTAAATTTCGTAGGAAAAACCAATATTTGCCTATGAAAATATGCGTAGCTAGAGGGCCTTTTCAATTTTGAATTTACTTTTTACCCTTTTCAATTTCGAATTTACTTTTTACCTACGACATCAACTTTCATAGGTAAAACCAATATTTCCTTACGAAAATATGTGTAGCTAAAGGGTCTTTTCATTTTTGAATTTACTTTTTACCTACGTAAATCAATTTCGTAGGTAAAACACATATTCACCTACGAAACTATTCGTAGCTACAGGTCAGTTAAAATTATTGTCTTTTGCACCTTCCACAAAATAAAAATTCAAAAACCTTACATCTACCTACGAAATGTTGGCCACGAAATTATTCGAAGATAATGAGTCTGTTAACTTTACATTTACCTACGAAATTGAAATTCGTAGGTAAAACTCACCTTTGGCTACGAAAAATATTTTCGTAGCTAAAGGGTCCGTTAAACTCTCAAAACCTTATTTTCAATAACTTTACATTTACCTACGAATTTGGAAATCGTAGGTGAAACTCACCTTTGGCTACGAAAATTTTCGTAGCTAAAGGGTTTGTAAAGTTGGCGGTAAGACTTTTACCGACGAAAATTGTCGTCGGGAAAAGTTTTTCCTAAATATTTTTATCCAATTGCAAAAAACCGTCGGTAATAATGGAAATTGTTTTAATTTTTAAAATTTTTATATATAAACTAAATGTGTGTGTGTGTGTGTAAATATATATATATATATATATATATATATATATATATATATATATATATATATAAAGATAGTATTTAAATATTTTGTAATGTCACATGAAAAAGAATATTGAAAAGTCACAAAATTTTAAATATGTTTAAGTAATATTTTGAGAATAAAATAATGCTTTTGAAGAGAAAAAATGGCATTTTGAAATTTTTAAGAAAAAATTAAAATATGAGAAATTTTTTGAGATTTTGTAAATAAAAACTCAAAATTTGTTTTTTAAATATTTTTGAAATATTTTATAATAAAAATGCTATTTATTTAAAAGAGTAAAAAAAAAAAACATACCTTTGAAAAAAAAATGTTAAATTTATTTGTAAAAAATAAAATTACTAAATTATTAGGCACACCCACTAATTGAATCTTTAATCATTTTTGGACAATCTAATCAGTTTAAATTAAAGAGTAAATAACTTCAGATGTTTAAATCAAATTTCATTGAAATTGTTGATCAATCTTGTATGCCCAATATCTTTTTCATATGTAACTTGATTTAGGCGAGTAACTTGTTAAATTGAGAGTATTGATCAGTAAAATAGAGTGAATGCATCAGATATGTAAAATGGGCCAAATATTCTGGTTAAAATTGTGACCCAACTTACTAACCTCGTGAGAACCTAAGAATCGATGTTAGTAAGTTTTGTGGGCCCCATCATGATGTCTGTCGAACATCAACACCGTGGAATTGATGTGTCCCCTTTAAGTTATGAGATATCTCAAAAATCATCGGTAAACGAAACTCAAGTGGGCCATACCATTTAAAACTGTGTGAAGACATCCTAAAAAATATAAAAGCACTTGGTGGGGCCCACATGAGTTTTGGATGCGGTTGAAACTTGGTCTGACCCCTCATCCAAGTGGGACACACATAATGAGTGGGTTGGATATGTGAATCACATTTAGGCATGCCTAATATATGATTACAAATGTTGTAAGGAAACCTTTCTCCACTACATTTGAGTTACTCGTTACCTTTACCGATGATAACTCTGTGGAGTCCACTGTTATTTATTTATTTTATCCACTCCATTCATTCATGTTAACAGATAATTTGAGGTCTAAAGAATAAAAAGGAAGCATATCCAAAGCTTAAGTGGACCACACCACAGGAAATAGTGTGACTGAACCTATACCATTTAAAATTTCTTGAAAGCCATAGAAGTTTTGGATCAAGTTGATGTTTGTGTTTTTTATTCATTCATATATTTTTAGATCAAGCTGATTGAACCTCATTGTTTGACTTATGACATCAAATGATATCTCAAAATGGATGGACGATGTGGATATAACAAATACATCATAGTGGGGACCACAAAACTTGGTGGATGTTGGTCGATGCTCTATGGGTCCTACCATGATGTATGTGTTTCATCCATGCCGTCTATCCATTTTAACAAATCATATTAGGGCTTGACGCCAAAAATTAGAAGGATATAGATCTCAAGTGGACCACACCCCATGAAAACAATAGTGATTGGATATCCACCATTAAAACCCTCCTAAGGCCCACTGTACTTTTTATTTGACATCCAATCTATTGATTAGGTCATACAGCTCCCATATGAAGGAAAAAAAAAAATATATCCGATTGATCCAAAACTTTATATGGCCCCTAAAAAGGTTTTTAATGGTCGACGCTCATTCAACACTGATTCCTATAATGTGGTCCAATTGAGATTGGGATATACCTCATTTTTTATCTCATACCATAAAATGAAAGGAAAAAATAGATGAACGTGAGGATGAAACACATACATCATGGTGGGGCCCATAGAGCACCGACCACGTGACCCCACTCGCGAGAGAGACTTAAGTCTCTCTCTCTCTCTCTCTCTCTCTCTCTCTCTCTCTCTCTCGGTCCTCCCTCCACTTTGTACCCTCTCTCTCTCTCTCTCTCTCTCTCTCTCTCTCTCTCTCTCTCTCTCTCTCTCTCTCTCTCTCTCTCGGTCCTCCCTCCACCGCACCCTCTCTCTCTGTCTCTCTGTCTCTCTCTCCACCGCGCCGTCTCTCCACCACGCCCTCTCTCCACCGCCCTCTCTAAAGTTCGGTTGACAGGTATCTCTCTCTCTCTCTCTCAATCTCAATACCGATTGAAACGATTTGAGGATTTAGACATTTGGGGATTTAGGGATTTGGGGATTAAAACGATCTGTCCTCTCCTCCATACTTAGAGCAAATGTACCATGTACCCATCGTGATGTATATTTGAAATCCAATACATTATCACCTGATACATACCATATTAGGAGGCAAACCAGAAAATGAGGAGCATTCAAATGGGTCGTCTGTATCCAGCTCTCTAGCTGTCATGGATCAATTGTGGGAGGAATAGAAGAATAACCTCCATAATAGATCGCCATGGCGTAAAGAGAGCTATCGAACACTTTTTAATCAGTAGAATACAACGACAATTGTCTTTTGGATGACAAGTTGGTAAAAAAAAAAAAAAAAACATATGTTACTGCAACATTTCACTAGATATAACAGATGTTTAGAGATACTTCTAAAGTTCACATGTTAAGCAAAACACACATCTAATAGCAAGAGGTTTGCTAGCCCAACATGTACCTTCACAACGGCACACATATGGCACATTTGAGTGTGCATAAGGTGTGATCACTGTGCATATGACCTGGTGTAAAAATCAAGCCTGCCTACTCATCAAGTGGGCCATAGATTTACATCAAATGTGTACAATTAGCTCTTTTTAAAAAGAAAAATATAAATTTGTTGTTTCTCTGAGGGGTAGCCATCGATGAGTTGACCCTAATGTTTTGTGCCCCGGATCTTCCATGTGGTGTGGCCCACCTCCTATCTGCTCGGAGTCCCAAACAGTGTCTCTAGCGTGGGTTCCACAAATTCCCTAGATGTGGTCCACGATATTTGGATCTGTTCAATTTTTGGAACTAGAATGGATGCAACACTACAATTTTTCCTAGATGTGGTCCACCTGATGTTTGGATCTATTCAATTTTGGAAACAAAGGCCCACACGTGTGTAGGATGTAGCTCACGTGTGCCACGCTGGTGGGCCCCACCATGACGTGTGTTAAAGATCAACAATATGCATTTGATGGGTCCCCTTTAAATTATAGGATATCCGAAAAATCGGCTATATACGGAACTCCGGTGGGCCATACCATCTAAAATCATGTGAAGACATGCCTAAAACATATAAAAGCACAGTGTGGGCCCCACTTGAAATTTGGATCGTCTAAAACTTGGTATGACCCCTCATCCAAGTGGTACACACATAATGGATGTCTTTGGATTTGTGGACCACATCTCGGTGGACCAAAAAGTAATTATGAATGTTGTAATGAAGGGTAACCCCTCTCAACTTTTGTATGTGGTGTGGCACACACAAGCCATAGATTGATTTAATTTTTAATCTCTGGGCCCACCATGGAATGGTGCATCGACTCATGGGGTAGATGTTTGACACGCATTATGGTGGGCCCACACAACTCTTTCATCAAGTGGGCCACAAATCTTGGGCCCACCACTCCAAAACCAAATCCCAAAATATCCTCTCGCGCGCCCATCTTCCGGATGGGAAAAGGTACAATGTGCTCGAGCTGGCAATAAGCTCCCATGAGGTTGAGCTGTGTGGGCCCCAATATGATGTTTGTCAAAAATCTAACCCATTAGTCAGATGCACCATTCCGTCGTGGGCCTAGGTCTAAAAAATCAAGTTAATTTGTGATTTGTGTGGGCCACACCAGATACAACAATCACGTGCGGTCCCCCTCCTATTAAAACATTCATAATCATTTATTAGGTCCACCGAGATGTGGTTCACAAATCTAGCCCACTCATTATGTGTCCCCAACTTATCTGAGGGTTCAGACCAAGTTTCACCGCATCCAAATTTCAGGTGGGCCCCACCAAGTGATTTTATATGTTTTAGGCATGTATTCACATGATTTTAGATGGTATGGCCCACCTGAGTTCCGTATACGGTTGATTTCTGGTATATCCTATAAATTAAAGGGAACGCATCAAATGAACGGGGTTGATTTTCGAAACGCATCACGGTGGGGCCCACACAGCACGACCGCACGGGACGTTAAAATCAGCTCGAGCGCACTGTACCATTTTCCCTTCCGAAAACCCAAATGGCCTCAAAACTCTCTCCCTCTCTCTATCTCTCTCCGACGCACCCACTCCTCTCTCTCTGCCTCTCTGCCTCTCTCGCACCCTCTTCTCTCTCTCTCTGCCTCTGCCTCTCTCGCACCCTCTTCTCTCTCTCTCTCTCTCTCTCTCTCTCTGATCTCTCTTATCTCTCCACCCTACCACGCAATCCACATCCAGTCGGCGGTGGCAGGGTCATCACGCAATCCTCGTCGTTTCTCGCTCTCGCCATCTCCTTCTTGCTCGCGACTAGCGACTCTCTCTCGGCAGCGACAGTGGTATTCTCCTCTTTCTCTTCTCTGTCTTCTTTTTATTTTTCGAATAGGGTGCGAAATTGAAAATCTCAAATTGGGGATTTTTGAAATTCCAAATCCCTAATTGGGGATTTTTGAACTTTCAATCCCTAATTGGTCTTGATGAAGCCCATAACAAGGGACATGATATCATTGGAAGATTAAAGGCTGCATGCTTGTTGGAGAGTGGTTCTGATCAAAAAGAGAGGCAAAGTTGCATGACGAGATTAAAACGGGAGCGGATTAGGTGAGGTCCCCCGGATCCACTAAGGTGGGCGGGTCCCCTGACTGTGGGGCCCACTGTGATGTATTTAATATCAACGACAAGGCAAAATTTCACTAATTAGGGATCACCACCATCCATAGAGTTTAGAATTTGATTTTCCAGGCCACTGTTTCTAAATACCTTTTTATGGATAGTGAGATCTTGGGTAAGAATTCTTCATCTACAGCAAAACTATTTAGTATCCTAGATGAAGGGCTTAGATCATGTAGTTGGATAAGGAGCAAGCCTGCATTTCCTGTATGGGAAATCTTTGGTTATCAAACTCATGGCCTCATACTTGGGTTAACTTACTACTAGACAATCTAAACCATCCAAGATGGATGTGGTTTTCCTCATTGAATGTGGGTCAATTTCTTTGCTTATCCTTAGCCATCCATTTGTAGACCACTGATCGAAGAGTTTGATGCCCATGACTTCTGGACAATGGACCCATAGACATGGTCAGCCACCAGCATAAACAACCCCTGTCACCAGATGCATGAGCTGGCAAATCATTTGCTTAGTTCTATTAATACATATATTTTTAATCTATCTTTTGCTTTGATTGTGGATGCAACATGCACCAGACTCCTGTGATAGTTGACCACCAATTACACATAGAATACTCGTACCCAATCTAGACCATCTAAGTCTTTCCAATTGTGGATGGAGAGACTCAAAAATTACACTGAAAGATGATAGACGATGGTTAGAGTCTGATTTTTCCTTGGAATTTGGACACTCACCATTTTATTGTAACCATCCATTTGATAGTCATCAGTTGGATGGTTGTTTGATCAGTTTAATTTTAGAGATCGTATTCGCAAGTAAATGGTCTTGCCTACATTGAGTGTCACGTTCGAGGTGAAAATATTGGTTTATTGTAATAGGAGTGTTATTTATGCTATATCCAATTAGAAATTTAAGGGGCAAATAAATTAATTCGATTAATTTTAGAGCCTATTTGTTTTTCATTTTCCACATTAAATAGTGGTAAATCAATAACGATGACTTTTACTGCCTTTGGAAAGGGTTAATAACTGAAAAAGAAAACCAGCTGGGATCTCACCATTCAAATTGTATGGGAATTGCGTGAGGAAAATCTGTGGGTCCCATTGTGATGTATATGTCTAATCTATGGCGTTCACTTGCTATGCTGCTCATTTTAAGGCTCAAGTCTAAAATTGAGGCGGATTAAAAGCTCAGGTGGACCACACCTTAGGAAATGGGGGATAATGACATCCACTATTGAAAGCAAAAATCTTCCTAGGGCCCCAGTGATATCTTTCTCATCCAACTTGTTCACAAGGTCACGCAAATATGGATGAAAGGAAAACACAAATATCAGCTTAATCCAAAACTTCTTTGGCCCTTGAGAAGTTTTCAACAGTAGGGGTTCAATACCCCCTATTTCCTGTGGTGAGATATACTTGTGCTTTAGATCTGCCTTATTTTGGGCTCATGCCATAAAATGAGTCAATAAAACAGATGGACATAGGTAATGGTACTGTGTAAGAATTCCATTAGGTGGGCATAGTTGATCAATGGTCTAGATTTGCTTCCTTTTATCATTCACCATGCTTTCAAATTGCGGGATGATTTGCAGGCTTTCTAGTCGATGGCATCTCCACCTACAAAGCCAATGAGAGTTGCATGTGTGAGGCTTTCTGGAAGGAGGGATGATTGTGATGGATTTGAGAAGCCTGCTTAATTGTTTTTACTTGTTGGCCATAATTTTCTATAATTCTGCTTCTTTTTTTTTCCCTCATTCTTGCTATTTCTGTGTCATTTTTATTTCAACAGGAATTTTTTTCTTGGTTCATTTGTCTCCCCTTTTCACCTTAAGCCTCTTTCATATACTTGCAGTTGGAAAGGATGAAAAGTGAGAACCTGACTTCTCTTCTACCACAAGATGAACATCATTCGACCCGACTTTTCAAGGTTTAGAAAGAGAGTTGTTGCAATTACACACGAGTATATATGCGCACACTATGCCAACCTAGCAAGTCATGATTACCTCCCTCAAGTCTCATAAATCATTCTCTTGCTTGCTTTTCCACTGGAAAATGAACAATTGGGGAGCATAGTTCCTTTATTTAATGAATTTTCAGTGAAAGGTGGAAATGCATTGGAAAGGGTAATTACCTTGAAATTCAGCTCACGGAAGCATTGGAAGCAAAGAAAAATCGGCGTTCATTTTCGAGAGGTAGACTATAGCATGGATGGTAACAAACATCAATGACCTTATTCATTTTACTGCAGTATGTGAATTTTTTTGCCCATATAGTTAGAGCACGAAACAGTGTGTTGTGAAGAGCATGCTTACTACACAACAAGACTTGATATTGACTTTCAACTAGCTGCAAGTTCCCACAAATTTCACCGCCAATTTGAAAATTATGGTGACTCATCTGATCAACTTGGAGTTAATTAAGTGATCTAGATATTTAATCTAAAGTTGGGTAATGATTGTGGTCAATATTGTTTAGTTACTTTTTACAACTGTTTGGAATCTCTAAATCATCTTCACCCACCAATATCTCATAGCATGAAGGCCTAAAGTATGTTTTCTGCTATCTGGTTTACACTTTTCCCTCCTCTTTTCCTCACAGAGCCTTATTGGTCTTTTATGATATTCCCGAATCTCAATTCATCTACAAACTTGCATCCAGGTAGTTACCGAATGTTCTACTTGTAGGTAGCTGACATAGAGACTCAGTGTTAGACACTACAAACCTTGAGAATCCAAATGCAAACATCTCTGTATGGGCTATATGTTATTGTCAGAACTTAGAAGATACAATCATCATACTTAGATTTCATTTCGTTCACATTTGCAACGAGGCTCTTGCAAAGACATTGACTGTGGATGAGCTTTTTATATGAAAGAGCAATTTGCACTATTGGAGCCAAATAAGAATGGGTGCATCTCACTAGAAAACATCAGATGGGGCCCACCATGATGTATATGTTTTACATTCTCATGTCCATCCATTTTGGACAACTCATCCGGTGTGATCCAAAAATGAAGTAGATCCAAATAGCAATAGTCGCAGAAGGAGAGTGACTTTTGCACAATAGCAAAAGCATAATTTTGGACAACAAAAGTTCGGTTCATAGGAATTTGCGAGTTACGTAGTTTAAAAATGCATGTTCTCGATTAGAGTTGCAACTCGAGTTCACTTGATCCATAGTCCATCGGAAAATTTAGTTCAATAGCAATGAATTTAGCAATGCATTTCGGTTCACGAAATTCCAATGGTATGGACTTCAAACAAATGTTCGATTCAAGCTACGGTCCACATTCCCGGTTCAAGTTCGGTTCACAAATGAGTTCCGGTGCACGCATTTGTCGAGTTTAGTCTATGAATCGGTTGACAAATTAGATTAGGATCTCTTTGCAATCACATGATGCAATCCAGTTCACATGAGTGCATGAATCAGTTTACAAATTAGTGCAAGAAAGAAAAGTAACCATTGATTTGGAAAAAAACCATTAATGTGCATCACTTCACAAAAACCTGCAACCCATCACTAGTACTAACTTACTAACATCAATTAGCATGTGGGGGTTTATGTATGTAGAGTGTTACTGAAAAGCAGGAGAATGTGTAGGAAATGCAGGTGTGTCAATGAGGGAGAGAAGGCATGATTACTTCTCAAATGAGAGTGAGTTGCTGGATGACAGTGGGAAGAGCTCAAAGATGCCATTGTTTGATCTTTTTGAAGTTGTGAATGCTACTGATCACTTCTCCGATTCAACAGCTTGGTGAGGGCGGTTTTGGCCCTTTTACAAGGTAATGAATGCCATGCACCTATTTTCATACATCCATTGCATTACATCATAGTAAATCATGGTCTTAATACTCGGTAGTCTGATTTGGCTTGTCCGAGTTGACTCAGATTAGGTGGCGGCAAGATCTAGTTTATTGGATGGATGTGGTGCAACAAATAATCTATTGTTGACCCATCCAGTCCATGGATTTGGTGATTATAGATCGGCCTACATGGGCCCCACACAGGGAAATCGTATTACAAAATAAAATTGAAATTATTTTGGATTGTGGATTGCGGGGAAGCGAGGAATGGTCGACAAATAACGATGAAAAGGTGTCGAGAAATTCAAGACAAGGAATAAAAGAATTCGAAAATGAAGTGGCACTTATACAACAACTGCAACACAGAAATCTAGTTAGAATACTTGGCTGTTGCATACAAGGAGAAGAAAAGATGCTGATTTTTGAATACATGCAAAACAAAAGCCTTGACTCTTTCATCTTTGGTATGTTTCCTTTGTTTTATGTATGTGTTATATGCATCATTCAGTCCATTCATCTAAGTTATCCACCTCAGACAAAGGGATATCACAAAAATTAGTGAGCACTAAAACTCAAGTGGCCTTAGCAGAAATATATGGTTGGGGTCCCTATCTTTGATAGAATTAGTGGCCATCAAATGGATGGTTGAAATGGAAATTGGATATGATTCCCATTCCCACCTGATAAACTCCATTACTCCCAAGAAATATGTTGGAATACCCAACACATTTTCATTTCTCATGTGTCATGTGTTTGCATTCATTTCACACCTCCATGAAACGTTGGCAATGTCCCAAAGCTTTTAAATTACATGTGGAACTATCAATCACCAATCTGAGTGTCGATTGGCAAGCCATGCTGCAAACATCACAACATTGCTCCAATGATCCTAACCATCCGATCCTGACATGAAGAACAAAGACAGTCCAAATTGAATAGAGAAAAAGAAGAAGAAGAAGAAGAAGAAGAAGAAGAAGAAAAAGAAGTCCAATAATCATCTTCAAACATCTAGCCTACAAGCCTAATGGTTGAATGCTATTTATTCTAAAGAAACACTTCATATCATCCAATGGACAGCTCATAAAAGCACATGGTTATAATAAATGGCTAATATTTGAAGGATTAGGATCATTCAATTATCATTTTATCATTTCTCATATATGTGTGACGTGAGAAAATTAATTTTAAAATTTCATTGATGTTTTTTTTTTTTTTTTTCTAGATATATTGAGAGGTATTTATAGATATTAAGAGATAGAGAGTTGTGTTGTAAAAAAATAAAATAAAATTATATTATAATGCAATTATTTACAAAGGAGAGGAGAGTCCTAATCATACAGACATCAACTTCTAAAATAATCTTTACCGTTTTAAAATAATCTTCAACACGTGTGTGTATATGTTTGTAATTAAATTTATGAATGTATAAAGAAAGAAGAAGTTGACATGGAGACATTGAAATGACAGATAAGACAAAACGGGACCTTTGTTGGATTGGAGAAAGTGCTTTGATATTATCATTAGGATTGCTCGAGGGTTCTTTATCTTCACCACGATTCTCGGTTGAGAATTATTCACAGAGATTTGAAAGCCAGCAACATTCTTCTAGACGATGAAATGATCCCCAAGATATCGAGATTTTGGTATGGCTAGAATTTTTGGCGGAAATCAGACCCAAGCCAACACAAATAGAGTGGTTGGCACTTGGCACATAGTAAGTACCACAAACACATGCATGATTCTATACATTGCTAAGTACCACAAACACTAAAAATGGCGCCACTCATGTGTTGGTCATTTCTTCCATATTGAGTTAGATTATTGCAGTTCATTTGAAATGAGCAACCCAATGCGACCTTTGAACTTGATTTAAAATATGTTTTTCATGGCACAAATGCTTACATATAATTATCGTTCGAAAGAATTTTTCTTCCATTAGGAAATGCTATCATGTTACCTATTTCATAGAAGTTATATGAAGAATATCCTGCACATGGCAAGTATATATGGTGATTGGGATGCATTATTTTGGTTGTCACTACATTGGTGAGCAATGAGCCAAAATGACAAAGATTGGAATTTGCTCTAATCACCCATTTATGGCAAGTTTTGCCTGTTGAATGTGGAAGGATGTTTGTATTTTGAGTTAATTGTACCTTTTTCAGCAAACATCCTCACTGTATAGAGCCTCCTCTCTTTGGAAAGTGGTGGCCTCATTAAAGGTTAAAATTTGTGAGGAGTGGGCTTTTCTTAGGGCAATTGGGAGGGGGCAAATGTATCAAATTAACAAATTTCATACATCGTAGATGTTTGTTAACAAACGGGTTGTTTCATATTCCGTACTTAATTTTCGAGACTTTGGCACTTCTTTCAAATAGTTACCAAACGAGGTTTTGGACTTCAAATTCATACTTGATTCGATTCGGGCTTGGACTTGGACTTGATTTAATAAACAGGCCATAAGTTGAATTAGTAGTGTCTTAGGCCTTGTAAGTTGGGGTTTGTGGAGTTGTTTAGGTGTTATAAATGTCGCCCAAGGGAAGTTTTCTTTAGTGCTAGTTTTATAGCTTTTTGTAGTGGTTTTTCCGCTATCAGGTTGTTGAGTCCTCTTAACAGTCCCTATTTATGTACGCGTGATACATTTCCACATCATTGAAGTCGAATTCCTTCTCTAGAATCTAGCATGCACAATCTAATTCACTTTCATGTTCAGTTTTTGCTTTGCACTGCATCAACCCACATCATGGAACTCCATGATGCATGCGAGTCTTGGTAGCATCTTTGGCATTCATCGATGCAATATTATTAGAAAGAGTGGTAAGCAAATGGTAGTATGAATTGGAATGTGGCCTTTTGAAGAATGTAGTGAACACAGAGAAGCCCAAAACATGTTTAACTATAGTAACAAAGGCTCTCTGAAAAAGAAGAAGAGTAGAATCTCTCTTTTTTTGAAAGGAAAAGTAGAATTTATTATCAAGGCAACTATTTTAAAATTGAAGAATGCAATGGGGAAAAATGAAGAGCAGATTATGTGGGGTTGAAGTTATGTTTCTTCTAATAGAGTAGAGAGGTACAGAATGCATGCATGCATGCACACACACACGCAACCTATCACCAGATAGAACTCTGAAGCAGTAGTGTACTCTTATGGCTGTTCCAATACTAAGATTTATAGAACATGCACTCTCTCTACGGGTGGTGACTACCGGAAAGACACTTGGCTTTCTGTGGTACAGTGACTTCTGGAAAGACACTTGTCATTCGATGAGGTTAATCTACTTAGGTGCATCCATGTCTGTAAAGCACCATATACTATGTTTATAGGCTTAAAACTCTAATGATAAAAATTGTAAAAAACTATCTAGTTCGAGAAAAGCTCAGTAAAGGTACCGAAACCGATAAATGACCTTCGTCTTGTATCACCAACAACACTACTTTATTTCAGACCAACTCAAGAACCATATAGGAAAATTTCCAAGTTAATAACTGAATGGTTACTCAAAAGGGCATAATCCAAGTTTGATATCACTCTTAGTGCTATCAGTTTACTTTTCTCCTTTGTCTGGATTTTGGTTTCTGTACCATATAACAATTGTTGTATTACTATGTAGGTTAGTACGTGGGAGGAGAAGAACCTTAATACATGGGCAAGCAATAGGATAAAGGTTAGTACCAATACAAACTCTCTAGTAACACTATGTTTTGCTTTGCTTTGTTTTTTTTTGGTGTCCTTTTTTTTTTTTTTTTTTTTAATTTTTAATATAGATAATCACCTATCGAGATCAGTTTTTGTCTTTGCATTGAAGGGGCCTCTTGAAGCTAAGCTAACAATCGGCTATCAGATTAATTTTTTGTCTTGCATTGACCTCACCTAAAGAACAACAAATAATTTTAAAAAAAGAAAAAAGAAAAAGAAAAGAACCATTTCACCTCCAATCCAAAAGGAAAATCGAAACATGTTTAGGCTGCATTTGGAAGATACTATTATTTGCGAAATAGGGCATGGAATTTTGCCACAAGAACACTCTTGCAAGTAGGCTTAAATAGGTTGCTCCTTTTTCTCTGTGAGTTTTGGAGAAACCAAATGCCCAACTTCCATCATGAGCGACCTACATTTGTATTGTATCAACCTATCATGACATCTGCTTGCTACACAAGCATGTGCAAGATCACTTTCTTTTAACCATCCATTTTATAGCCATCAAATGCATGGTTAGGATTTCTTGGTGATCAGTGTGATTTTGGAGATTTTCTCTATCCACAATGTGCCCATCATTTGGATGGTCTTGATAGACGTACAAGAGTGCCCCATCCATTTTCCTATTTCTATCTTTGAATCTTGCTTTCTCTTTATCAGGTGGTGGAAAGAAATGGACCTTGTAGCAAAAAGTAATCCTGCTTCTAGGATGACCAGTGTGGATGATGCCCTTACAGAGGTACTAATAAAATTAAAAATTACTTAAGTTCTATGATAATTATGAATATCCTAATAACTTGATTTACAATGTTTTACCGTTGGTTGGTTCGACGGTGATTAGAGAGGGCGAATGCGGGGTCTAGGTTGCTCAATAAGAGATCCTGAAAATGCAAGAGTATCTCTGGTTTTATGGTTTTACTTGTAGATTCTTGTATTGATTACTCAAGCATGATGGTTATACGCATTCTTTCAGGTGGATGTTGCATGTGTAAGGATTGGAACTGCATATTTCAGATTCAAGCATCTGGTACGTCTCTTGTCAAGAATGCACATGATTGGAGTGGCCTGGCCATTTGGACAGGCCGTATTTATGTATTTGCTCGAAATTGATGGAGCAGACCCGGATGTGCTCGGAGCTATCCGGAAGAGCGGGGGTCCCTAGAAGGTGGGAACCGCTGTTATGACCATGATGAAGCTGTCCTTTTCCTATGGACGACATTGGAGGGGCCTGGTCATTTGGACAGGCCGTGTTTATGTATTTGTTCGAAATTAATGGAGCAGACCCGGATGTGCGTCGGAGCTATCTGGATGAGCGGGGGTCCCTGGAAGGTGGGAACCGCTGTTATGACCATGATGAAGCTGTCCATTTCTTATGGACGGCATTGGAAGGGCCTGGCTATTTGGACAGGCCATATTTATATTTGTATTTGCAGGGACCACACCCGAACCCATTCTCAAATATTACAACCTATAACCAAAACCTATAACTTATAACCAAAACCAAAACCTATAACCTAAACCTAAATCAAAACCTATAACCTAAACCTGAACCCATTCTCAAATCCTATAACCTATAACCTAATCCTATAACGTAAACTCAAATCCCTAAACCTTAACTTATAACCTAACCTAAACCTATACTTATAACCTAAAACTATTCCCAAATCCCATAACCTATAACCTAAACCTAACCTTTCCCTAAACCTATAACCTAAACTCAATTCCCTAAAGCTAAACCTACACCTAATCATAATCTCAACTCCCTAACCTAAACCTAAACCTAAACTTGAAAACCCAAACTTAAACCCAATCCCAAACACGAACCCGATTTCTAAACTTAAACCATAACCCATTCTCAAATCCAAAACTTATAACCTAAACGAAACCAAAACCAAAACCTATAACCTAAACCCGAACCCATTCTCAATCCCAAAACCTATAACCAAAACCAAAACCAGAACCAAAACCACCAAAACCTATAACCTAAACACAACGCATTCTCAAATCCCAAAACCTATAACCTAAACTCAACCTTAACTTTAAACTTATAACCTATAACCTAAACCAAAACTGGAACCAAAACCTATAACCTAAACCCGAGCTCATTCTCAAATCCCAAAACCTAAACATATAACCTAAACCTAAGCCTTAACATAAACCTATAACCTAAATCTAAACCTTAACATAAACCTATAACCTATAACCTAAATCAAAACCTATAACTTAAATCAAAACCAAAACCTATAACCTAAACCCGAACCCATTATCAAATCCCAAAACCGAAACCGAAACCGAAACCAAAACCTATAACCTAAAAAACCCATTCTCAAATCCCAAAACCAAAACCTAAAATTAAACCTAAACCTAAATCAACACCTAATGTTAATCTCAACTCCCTAACCTAAACCTAAACCTAAACTTGAAAACCCAAAGCAAAACCCGATCCCAAACCCGAACCCGATTTCTAAACCTAAACCTTAACCAATTCTCAATTCCCCTACAACTAAAACCTATAACCTAAACCTAAAACCTAAACCTAAACCTAAACCTAAAACCTAAATGTGTTCTCAAATCCTAAACCTAAACCCGCACTAATCCTATTCTCAACTCCCTAACCTAAACCTAAAACTAAACTTGAAAACCCAAACCAAAACCCGATCCCGAACCCGAACCCGATTTCTAAACCTAAACCATAACCGATTCTCAATTCCCTACATCTATAATCTATAACCTAAACCTTAACCTATAACCTAAACTTATAACCTATAACCTAACCTTAACCTAAACCTAAACCTAAGCCTATAAGCTAAACCTATAAATTAAAAATTAAACCTAAACCTAAACTTAAAACCTAAATGTATTCTTAAATCCCTAAACCTAAACCTACACCTAATCCCGATCTCAACTCCCTAACCTAAACCTAAACCTAAACATGAAAACCCAAACCTAAACTCGATCCTGAACCCGAACCCGATTTCGTTAACCTAAACCTTAACCTATTCTCGGATTCCCTGAAGCTATAACCTATAACCTATAACCTAAACCTAAACCTAAACCTTTACCTTTTAACCTTAACCTAAACCTAAACCTAAACCTAAATCTAAACCTATACTTATAATTCGAATTTATTTGATAAAAGTTCATTTACGATTAAGTTGTTTTCTTAATAAGTTTATTGCCTTAATCTATTATTTACGAAATTGCAGGATAAATTTGAATTGGATTTGAGTGTTCCGCACATTTCCTTTGCTGTCGACGACATGATTAAAGAGCGGTTCAAGGAGTACCGCTCCTTGTTACACAAGCGGTACAAGCAGTGCATGAGTAGCGAGGAGGGCGCACTGTCCCCACCGCCGCACCTAATTGGATTTTTTGTATTTTATTTACGATGTTAAATTTATATGTATTTATGCATAATGTAGTTTATGTTTGGATGGATTTATTTATGTACTTTGGAGTTAAATGGACGTGAATGTGAATATGATGAAATATATTATATAACAGGTGTATATATATCAAGAAATATATTGTAACAGGTGTATATCAGGTGCATATCAAGAATTTAGTGTGGGGAAAAAAAATAAAAAAAATTTTACCTACGAAAATTTTCGTAGGTAAAATTCTCGTCTAGGTTTTTACTACGAAAATTTTCGTAGTTAAAAGTCCCATCCATGTTTTTACCTACGAAAATATTCGTAGCTAAACATTTTGTAAGTATTTTTACCTATAATATCATTCATAGGAAAATGTTTGGTAAATATTTTTACCTACGAAAATAGTGGTAGGTAAAAGTTTTCTAAGTACTGTTACCTACGAATATATTTGTGGGTAAATGTCTTGTAAATACCTTTTAGCTACGAAACTATTGGTAGGTAAAAAGTGTTTTCATTATTTTTAGTTACAAAAATATTCGTAGGTAAAAGGTTTTGTAAATATTTTTAGGTACGAAATTGTTGGTAGGTAAAAAGTGTTTAAATATTTTTAGCTACGAAATTGTTAGTAGGTAAAAAGTGTCTTAAATATTTTTAGCTAGTAAAATATTCGTAGGTAAAAAATCTTAAAAATTTTTTAGCTACGAAATATTTGGTAGCTAAAAAGTCCTGTAAATATTTTTACCTACAAAATTATTCGTAGGTAAAAAGTTTTGACAATTTTTAAATAATGTTTTGCCTATGAAATATTTTGTCGGCAAAAGTCTTACCTTT